>JAVIWB010001753.1:0-244070 GCA_031893035.1 Dermolepida albohirtum | reverse complement strand
CGAGCACAAGAGCGTATGGGGGTCACGTCTCACATTGTTGGTTCTTCAAGCTCTGTCTGTTGTCTTTTATTGCTGTTTGGTCCGTTTCTCATTTCATTTGGGTCTATGTACCTTTTACGGTACAATATATTCGACATATATATATATATATATATATATATATATATATATATATGAGTGTGTATGTGAGTGTAGCAAAGCAAACGTTCCTTCCACCAAAAAACGCTACACGGTATAATAACATTGGGAGATCTGGGCCGTTAATATCTTAATGGATATTTTTCAGTTCAACGTAAGAACAGTACAACACCAGAATTTTAAGCGGCAAAGAGAGGGAAAAGGTTCAAAAAAAAAGGAAAGAGACAGAGAAGTGATTTCTACGTTTACGTCGGGCGCACGAAATGATGATCATCCAGAGAGTGTTGGTATTGGTTTTTAGTATTCCGGTGGCGAGTCCGGAGTTCGGACCGGTCATCTCCGCTGCGCCGCTACGGATGCCCATCAAACGCCTCTTGTTGTGCAGTAGATGATGAGTCTGGACGGTCGCTCGTGCGTTTCGCCAATCAAAAATGTTAGATACGGAGGTCGAAGAGAAGTTAAAATATTCTCTATATAAGTACATAATACACTTTTAAGATCACTAATAGTAGCAATGATAATTATGACAATGGAAGTTAAACATATATACATTTGGGACGATTTTACTTGGCGGAGAGAAAGATGCGCTGTAGTCCGTAGACATTCTACTAATGTAGTGACCACGCCTGCTACAACAGCTTAAGAGACAGGAGTTCGTTATTGTATTTTGACAAATAATAACAACAATATAAAATACCGAGATTTATTGAATTAAGATATTTATTAATTTTTAAATCATAAATTTATCTTTTATATGAGTGTTCAAATGTAATTTGTCTAATAATTATCCCGATTTATCTATATAATTTGAAGATGTACATTTTCTTCAGCGTTCTCAATACGAATCTAGTACCTACTGTCTTATAGTTCAGCCAGGTGGCACGCGTTAGGGAGTGTGTATTACCTACGCAAATTCACCACCAAATAACTTGGTTCCAATTGTACATGTGTAAAACGCTTTTGCTTTTTACTTTGTTAATGTTGAAATCTCCTAATAATAATATTACTTTTTAAGAAAAGACTTAGCACAACGCATTTCCAATTTTTTTATCGCTTCATAAAACACAATTTCATTAACTTTTAGAATATTTACTGACAACCTTGATAATGTACTGGTAAGTTACTGATTTATCATGTTAGAGTCTGATTTACCAAAATCAGATACAACAGTTCGAATAGGTTACATATAACAATAACTAATATAATTGGTATTAAGGAAGCAATTAGATACCTGTGTAAATGAAAATATAATAAAAGCAGCAAAGTTCTCATTAAGAAAAGAAATATACTAACGTGCGTACATCAGCACAAGAGCAATTTTTCTACTTGTGGAAGGTTATTCTACTACTACGCAAGTATTGAGAGTTCTATAGCACAGACTATCATGCTCCCAAAGAGCAATCAATTATTAGGGTAGCAAACTATACAACGCTAGAGCATATGTTGAGCAATATATTGAATATTTATGTTTAAAAACTTTTAAAAGTAAAGTAAAAGAAATGCTCATGGCTAAGGAATATTATGGCATTCTGGAAAATCTAGTCTATGAAAGTGGAACTAAATGTTTCCGCACTAGGTTCTTCATTTAGTGTTTGTGAGTCCTAATTATTTTATTGCGTATGTTCATTCAATGTATTTTATACTTGCATATTTCATTTATCCTTGTTATTAGTTATATATACAATAAATGCTGAAGGACCCGAAACTTTCTGTAATGGCCTTATTGAGAATACATTTCTTTTATTTGTTGTTATTAAACTGTTTGGAAACGTGGAGGGCATAAATTATTATTATTCTCAGGTCCATTAAAAACTTTTTCCCTGAATATAATTTTTCAAAATTGGAAATAAATTATCGGAAATAAAGACAAAATATAAGAAATTTAGAGGATATTTGACAAATCTGTAATAAAATCAATAAAATTATTGATGCGATGTAATGACTTGTTGTAAAATGGATTATCGTCATTAATCAGTTTTTTAACAAATTTTGCTATACGATGCTTTTCCATTTACGATAGTTTAGATTAAAATCTGTTCAAGTCTGCATTGTAGCCAATAGCTCGTTCTCTCTCCGTTAGTTACTCCCAAACTGTGACCTGCTAAACAGCTTTCTTATGTTATAGTTAAAAAAAGAATACCAGGTAATTTTACCCATGAATTAAATTTTGATAAATGTTTGGAGAAATTGACTCCTGTGCCAGATGACAATTGCCCAGATCATCATCGTATTTTGGTGATATAAGGAGTTCTAAAGAGGAAATCTCGGCTTGGACGATTCTTCGAGATCGGAGCCTTTCATCTCGTCCGTTACTAGGAGAAGAAAACGAAAAAGACTAACAGAAGTTGTAAATGTATGAGGAAAGAAAGAATTATAAAGAGTTTGTAAAGAAGAAATATAGAAAATGATTGAGAAAGGTGAACAAGTTTAAAAGTATATGAAATTTATAAAGGAAGAAATAGTCACTTAATTTTCATAGATAAAAACTTGCATCCGGAAAAGATAGTGAATAAGAGAGAAGTAAAATAAGTAGCATGGAAAAAGCTAGAAGGAAGAATATTTTGAGGAAGGCTGGGGAGAAGGTGGGGAGACGCGCCGATATAGAATCTAAGGTAACTGAATTGATAACTGGAGAAGGTTAATGAAATTAAAGCAAGCACAACTTTCTTCTAGCTTCCACTGCGTTTTCAATTTCTCAGTAATAAAAGAGTTTAATTTTTATCTTTCAAAGATCACAAGTACTATACGCTCATTTTTATTTTTCTATTTGTAAATTCATAAATCACAAGTACTATACAAATTCAACTATACAGGCCTAAATGGCCTATTTTAATCCAATAATGTATATGTTCCGAAACACTTAGTTACTATTGAAAATATTTCGGCAAAATATAAGTACATTTAAGTATAAAATAATTTCTTGTAATAATGGCCTAAATTAACAAGCATCGAAATACTTCATTTTTCTCGCAGCAGGCCACTACATAACAATAATAAATAAGAATTAAGTTTTGGGATCTAATACCAAATCCGATAAAAAGAATTTCTATGCTCTTTACTTGCCGACGTTTCCTTTGCTCTTTGCCAGGCGCATCCTAAGCATAGCTGTTAATCATCTCCTTTTTACACTAGAACTAATGCTCTGGACCACTGAAGTGTTGTTTTTACAGTGGTTTTTGAAAGGAGGACTTACCACGTGTTAGGCAAAGAGTTGCCGTCGTCGCGGTTACTATTGTTAAGGTATTTTTGGATTCCTATGAATTCGCAGATTTTGAGGCTATAATAGTATAGAACCTGGACAGAAACAAATTTAACTTGGCATCTGATTTCAAGTCCATGCTCAGCTATTGCAGACCTTGACCGCGCGCAAAGTCTTAGTACAACGTTCGTGTTCTGCAAACAGAGTCAATCGAAAACTTTGTCCCTTCAATGTACACACTGACGCACGTGTATGAAATCTTGTAAATACTAGGAGTCCATAAGTGTGATGCGGGATCTAAAGATGGTTTGGAAGGAAGACGACCTCTCTTCATTATATACAAATATATTATTTTTTGTCTACTAAAATAAAGGGAAAATTCAGATAATTATCATCGTATTTACGATATTTCCGTTTCTTTGCTATCCCACCGCTCGTCGATGCTTGATCACTCGCACTTTAGCTGTCGACTTGCTTATTTAATAAAAAAACTTTACAGCAGGAGCTCCTCTACAAGCAGTTTTTTTAAAACCGTTTACAGTTTTTCTCAGAACTTTCGAGAAACTTCGACCATATCTGGTATGCTATATGCTAGAAAGATCTATAAAATTCCAGAAAATTTCATACTTCTCTGGATATTCTATGTGCTTTGAGAATACTCAATATCTTTTTAGAAAGTCCAACATGTTATGGTAACAGTCTGGTCTAGATGTTCTAAGAAGTTCGATTAGCTTCGAAATTGTTTCGAAATGTTCATTCTACAATATTTCAGGTCGCTGTATCTGCCCGCATTCACAGGAGTGCCTAGCGGTGTCCCTGACAGCGCCCCAGGCCACCACGGTGCATACTTAAGGAACACCTGATCTAAACAAATCTGGGAGAGTTGTTATCCGCGATATCGCGTTCTTTCTGGAAAATCCATATTAAAATCTTCTGTAATATATGTACATATTTTTGTTTAGTATATTATTACCAATATGTGACAATAATTTTTACATTGCAATTAAAATTTTCTCGTAACTAGTTCATTCACACGATTTCTCTTAACAAATAATATATCATTCCCAGTGAATATAAAGCTACCACCATGTATATGATGTGTTCTACAACATATTCTACCTATACTGCAACCGTCGACAACGCATACATATATGCTTATTGTCCTTGAATAACAATAAGCATACATACTATACATATATGCTTATTATAGATATATATATATATATATATATATATATATATATATATATATATATTATTATTATGAATAACAATATTATTCCCATTAATAGCTATTATTGCTATTATTATTACTATTTTATTATTGTTATTAACTATTAAATAAATTCAATCAACATAAGCATATCAAACCGTCCTTTATCGCAACATCTCAATAATAATATTACTTATATTATATAACTTCCTTTATAGGTAGGCAAAATCCATTTGTACCCCTAAGTTACAAGTGCTTAATTGTATGTATATACATACATTGAAACATCCTCACAACCAGTCACTAAAACTGTGCTAATATTAATTCAAATTTGGAAGTACCGTGCATTAGGAATACGCATAAAGTCGGCGAGAATAAATGTCTGGCGAAAGCAAGGATGGGTTAGATCCTTGTTCTGGAACATGCAAAGTGCATTTTAACAGACGGACCCCGGATCAGTTCGGGGTATAAAAGCACAAATATTTGAGCAGCAAACATTACTCTAAGTAATTTGTATTGCAGGAGGATTTGTAAATCGAAAACAGACACTACGTCAATATTATCGCATGTAAACTGCAATGCGTCTTAGATTTCAGTGTAAGGGATCGTTGTTTTGACATTATATAACATAATAGCGCGGAATCGATTTTAAGTGTGTAATAAAAGTATTACATTCGTATTAAGGAAATTTAATGTAATATTAAAATTTTAATTCAGTTTAGAAAATGCAGTCTAAAACAGAGACACATTTTTCGAAAGCATTTCTAAATGCAAGAAAATGCCTCTTGAACCTTACTTCCATTTGACAAAGACAAAGTTATTGAAAAGTACTTTAGTAAATGATAGAGATTGAAGATATATTTGTAAATTCTATCCTACTTCATTAAATACTTTTACGACCATTTAAAGCAGAAACCCGGCTCTCTGTATGTGAACGTAAGTGCACTGATATTGCTTTCTCGACAATTTCATATATTTTATAATATAGAATATTTTAAATATATATAAAATATACGAGGGTAGTTTGACAAGTAGTGAGAATGGAAAAACGAATTTTTTAAATACGAAATACTTTTTATTTTTCAATATACATATTCTTCTAAAAGAGCAATACATTTATTCCAACGGTGCTCCAATGCCCTTATGCCATCTCTAAAATGCGATTCCGGAAGGCTTGCAAAATACTCATTTGCGAAGATGATAAGCTCGTCGTTAGACGAAAATCTCTTTCCACCTAGTGCCGTTTTCAATTTTGGAAAAAGGTGGGAGTCGGAAGGGGCTAGATCCGGCGCAAAAGGCGCATACGGTACTAATTGGAAATGCAACTCGTGGATTTTGGACATCGCAACTGTGCTGGTATGCGAGGGAGCGTTGTCTTGGTGAAACAGAATCTTTTTCTTTGCCATTCCTGGCCGTTTAGCACGAATCTCAACATTTAATTTTTGTAGAAGTTCTGCATAATATTTTCCGTTTTTTGTGACACCTTTCTGAAGATAATCAATGAGCAAAATGCCCTTCGAATCCCAAAAAATTAATGCCATCACCTTGTTTGCAGATAAAGTGGTTTTCGCTTTCTTTGGAGGTGCAGAACCACGTTTTAACCATTGTTTCGAATGTTGTTTAGTTTCGAGTGTACTGTAGTGTATCCAAGTTTCATCGCAAGTAAAAAATCGAAGAGCTTACCATCTTCATAAATGAGTATTTCGCAAGCCTTCCGGAATCGCATTTTAGAGATGACATAATGGCATTGGAGCACTGTTGGAATAAATGTATTGCTCTTTTAGAAGAATATATTGAAAAATAAAAATTATTTTGTATTTAAAAAATTCGTTTTTCTTTTCCATTCTCACTACTTGTCAAACTACCCTCGTATGTATGTATGTACATTTACTGCCAAATACATCGTACTATATGATTACAATTTGTAGTTGAATGTAGATATAATAAGTGAATATTCCTAATTTTACTAAATATTAATTGTCCAGTGCGTAATCCTAAATGAAATACGTATGCGATTTTATATAAGGGCAATGAATTAAAACTGCTTTATGGCATGGTGACATGCAATAAAATTTGCCTACTACGGCCACAGACAACCCTTTCAAATGACACACATAAATTACGAGCCGGATATTCCTTGCCTCGCATACCCAAAGTACATAGTTATATCAAACTATTTTGCAGTAATTGCATTTTTCAGTCATTCTATGACCAACGACATAAACACGTAATTAACTCTGAAAATAAACGGATATGTTTGATTGGAAAATTATAAAAGAGAGTTAAGATTTGGTAATTTCCTTAATGGTGGAGAATATACAAGGTTATTACCCCATATATTTATAACCAAAAAAAGAAAACTTTTTCTCTGACATCTCTTTAACACTTAATTCTACATAATAAACTCTTGGACAAAAATAATGCATCAGAACATTTCTCTTTATTACTTTTACTTTTTGACGAAGTTTCAAATCATGTAATCTACGTGACGTTATAATTGAATTATTTCAACTAATGTTTAACAAATTGAAATGGTATTATCGGAAAAAAACATAAATAAATAACAGAAATAGACAATGCCAAATCAATGAAAATTAAAAAAAAGGAAAGAAAAGGATATTAAATCATAGGAATTTATATTCAATAACATGTACATATATCCTCATCTAGCTCTTATTACTGCTACTATTCATCTGAGCGTGCTACTGATCAATTTTTGAATGATTTCCTAGGGAATATTCCGACATTCGAGGAGAATATGTTCCCTAAGTTTCATAGGAACAAGTTTGTGGTGGCCAACTGATCCCCAAAACATTATTGATGCATCATAAAATGGGTTTCTCGGAAAGGTATTGCAAGTAACAAGCTTCTCTCCTGACCTTCGCTAGACTAGTTCACGTCTTTCTGGTAAATTAAGACTTACTTTCGTTTCGGCTGAAAACAAAACTCGCTTCGAGTCGTCAATGATCCAACTTACGTGTTCTCTTTCAAAATGCAGTCTAGTAAATCTATATTCCCTGGTCAGGAAACTGTACAATTTTTCTTCAATAGGTCTTCTTCTAACTGTTCATCCAAAAATTACTACATTTCTAGCTATTTAACATTACCAGGTCAAACACAACTCCGATCAGGCTCATTGTTATTTCCCTTGCAGCTCGTGGAAACAGTATGGAAAAAAATATGTGGAAGAAAGGACAACAACCTTCCATGGGAAAAAGGTAAATACAAAAATGTACTTAAAAGAATTCACAAATCTGTGCTCGTAGAGGAAGTATGTAGTTTCTGAAATTGCTAACAATAAGGGGCAAAAGTTTTTAGCGTAATAAGGCCAATGTTGCCTAATGAAGACCAATTTCAACACGCATATGGAGAGAAGCCAAGTGACTCCAAAGAAACATGAGGGCCAATGTAAATCTGAAAAAGTTCAAATGGAATAGACCACCACAACTAATCTTCTTAAATCTTAATAATATGAAGTTGATGTTGAAGTTACCATCATAAATGAACTACATAACAATTACGAGAAGTTTCATTGTGGAGATAGATTGCCTAATTATCCCATTCGTGCAGAGTATTTGGAAATACTCTCCAGGATTGATCTTAGAACCTAAGATATTTACATACATAAACTGCCTTAGAAGAATAAACTGTATTGCTTGCTTGATTCTTCACATTTTCTAGGAAATTAGCCATAGCATCTCAATAGCCTATTTCACAGGATAATTTCATGAAATGTGGATGATATAATTAATTATTTCTTCCTATCCAATGGTATGACATTCAACCTTATGTTTATATTTTTAAAGTTCATTATTAAGTATTAATTTTAATGTTAGTATGCAGATTATTGCTTTCATAAACTGTTGTTTCCTTCCTTAATAACATATTTCAATACAATTACCATATAAAATATCTTAAGATATATAAATTCTAGGATATTCTGTTTAATCTAAACATTAAACAGTACAGTTTGCGTGTCTACTGGTAAAGAATACAAACATTCGTCATTGAAGCTTTAGAATTCTTTGTGTGTGCATTCAGTAAACGTATCGGTTGGATGGCAGTCCAGACCAGCGCCCGCACACATACATATATCTAATAGGAAATCTCCTCTCCTGCATGTGACATCGCATTGCACATCAATCCCTTTCGAGTTTTCTTATCGATACAATTTAACATCAAAACCTAAATGTAGCTATTATTGTTGCAGAAGAGTGCCTGTCCCTTCAAAGTTAGGAAAGTATACATTCTGAAATGATATCCATTTTTATTTCCTTTATTTTCCCTTTCTTTTTCGTCGTGTGTTATATAAGACTTGTATCATATCTAGAGAGGTTTACAAAACTGTATACGATATCTGAAACTATTCGAAATGTACCCTACTTAACTTTTATTTGGAATTTAAATTAAAAGTTTTGGTTACTAAAAGACTCTCTTACTATAAAAGAGTCACTACAATACTGGTAATTAGTTGCGAGAAGTGTTTAAAATAGAAATTAAACGTAAGCAATACAATTCGCGACAATCTAAAATGTGGAAAATTATGTAGAAATGCTCTACACTATTCCTGGAATACATCTAAAACTCTCGAGTTTAAATTTGTTAAGAATAACAAGAATTGTGGATTTGTAATTTGTGTTTGAGCAACCGTGATGATGTTGCCACTGATACTCAATCGATTGTAATTGAGACAAGGTGTTCGCATATTTGAAAGAACTTTAAGAATGAAAAACAACTGAACAGATAAAGCTGTATATTATATAAGACATACTGTCTGAGATTATATGAGCAAAACTAATTAAAATCCTAGTCAGTTATTATTGTTGAAGTAAGTAAATAGTCTGAAAAGTTTCCAACTTAACACAAGTACAAAAATTTTCTTTGTCAAATTCAGTTTTACTATCCAAAATAGTCTCCTTATAAATCTATATATTTTTCCCAACAATACTTCCACTTCTTTAATCCAAAACTAGGAAAGAAGTTGTTTGGGACCACACCTGATTAATACTGTAAGTGATCAATAAATTCGAACTCCAATTTGTGAAGTTTTGTAATGACTACCATTGAAGTGTGAAGCGGTACGTTCACCCGGTGACACAACACTTCCTTTTTCTTCAATTGCGACCGTTTTCCCGCAATTGCTGCCTTTAACTTGTCAAGTAAAAATGCGTAAATTGCCTTCATTATTGTCTTTCATACAATTTGCAACTATTGACGAAAACAACCACAATTCACTATTTTGACTGCGTCCTGGTTTCAGAAGTGCAGTGGTTTAACCAAATTTCATCTATAGTTATCAATCGGACTCAAAAGTCCGACTTATTTCACTTAAACTGGTCCAGCTGGACTTTGGCAATGTTCATCCGATTGCGTTTTTAGTCCTGAATAATTTTGTCATACACAAATGTTCAGACAATATATGACAAACACGTTTTTATAACCTCTACTACCTCTCTAACCTAATTCGACATATAACATTTTTTGGTGAATTAAGCTGGTTGTGCAGACATACGTTAACTCTGTTTTGTAGGACACGAAATCCAGTTTCATTTTAACGAGTGGGTAAGTGATTCGAAAAAAGAGTTTTGGTTTATCTTATAAAAATTCGGGCTTGATAATTAAAAGATAATTTGCTGAAAATTCCGTTCTTACTATTATTTTGCAAATGCCTTAGGTTTTCTGGCAATAACTCATCCCAAGCGGCATTATAATTATTTAAACCGCAGATCGATCCAAGTTGATGCAGGATCTTCGAATTTTTACCTCTAAAAAGAAAAGATTGCAGAATTGAATATTTATTTCTAGTAGAATTAACACATCTTATTTTTGTTCTATCAGATTATTCCAAAATCATCTGCTTTAACATAGTTACCAATTTTACAAGAACATAACATTCGAGCGCTGGCACATTTGTAAAGGCTAACATGAATATTACGGAAGATCCATGCAGTGAGATCAAAATACTTTACATCAAAATTGAATGCACAAATATATGTATTATCCAATGCCATACAAGTTGAATTTCAAACGTATAGGGTATATTTTGGTATTGTTGAATACTCTTTAAATGAAGGGCTTTCTTGAATCATTAAACTTAATTTCTTATCAAAGTATTGAGAAAGGTGCTTGTGCAATATTTCTTGTTTTCAAAGGTCTTATGCATTTGTATTATTATATTAGACTTGGTGCGACTAACTTGCTCTGTAGTTGTATGTACTTCAGGGAACTAAAATTAATGTTCAGAAATTAATGACTTCATGAGTGAACGATTTTAGACTAGTTTTCAAATTGCTTATATAATCGACATTGTCCAGGCATTTGATAAGAGCATATGGTCTCTTCTCCATATATTTCCCCATACATATGGCATTGAAATCGTACCTAACAGATAGATCTTTTCTAAATACGATATGAAAATATGATTTCAGAACTACAGCCAATTCAAATTAAATTGGAGTCCCACAAGATAGTGTATTTGGCCCAGTATAATACAAAAAATAAATCGCATTTATTATAATATTAGCTTCAGCTACGTTAATGACATATGATACCACAATATGAACAAAGAATGTAGATCCGATTATCGCTTCAAGTAAGCTTCATATATTATTGGGCAGCATCAAATTCTGGTTCATAAAATGGAGAATATGGGCGAATGTTACCGAATCTACATACACCACATTCAAATTTTGCCTCGATCAGCTCCTCAATATGAATATGTAAAAGATCTGGATTTATATTTGGCTGGAAAATCTACCTTCTCAAGACGATAAATTACTTATCTCCAGTTAAGTTAGTACTATTGATTACTAAGCAATAAATCATATCGTTAGTTAGAAAAGTTAACTACTTATAATAATTTCATAGCGCATCTTGAGTGCCATTCTAGTATTTTAGCAATAAATTTATTAGACAATAGTCAAACCACGAATCGCTTTAGAAGGAAGCCTCCTCTGGACCTAATTCACCACAACATATGAATCATTAAACTTAATGGTAGGTTGTCCTTGAACTTTAATGAACTTCGTCTGTTTATAAATTAAATAAACTAAATAAACCATAAATAAATAAACTAAAACATTAATGTCTGCTCTAAAAGCCTTCTTATGCTGTATTAGTAAATCTAATTGTACTGAAAACTAAAATTGTCTCCTTTCTTGAAAACTGACGCAAAAAGATTTCCTTAAATTAATTTTCAGATTATTTCTCTTTCAAGTCAAGAAAACTATCCATTTCTCAAAGAGTACAAAACTTCCAACAGAGATTGCTATTAAAATACTGTCTAGAAACAATACAATGTGTTTCGAACTGTCTATAAGTCAACGAATATCATTAACAAAAACTTTTAAATAAATAATAATAAATAATAAACGCTAAAATTGATCATTCTGACTTCTGATAAAACTGTAAATAACGTCGTAATATTTTCACAATTCTTTGTACCAGTGTATTCATGAAATAATTTATACATCCTTTTATGTGAACGATCTTGAAGTAAAGTCCTGAGCATGTATGACAAATATTCCTTAGTTTTGTAGTTATTCAGGCAATGTAAGTTTATTTTTGCATTTCTATGTAGACAGTATATTTAACAGAGCTGTATAACAGACCCAGAAAGACAGCAAAAGCAGTGTACCGTGAAATAATGTCTAAATTTGCATGACGGGCGAAAGCGTCTATATAACTATGCAGTTAGTTATAATTTAATTCCGATATTACGCTGTCTCTATGTTTAATTTAGCTTATTATATCGTCATGTTTGTTTTACACTTGAGTTTCCGTCATTCACTGATGAGATTTGCGAGTATAGTCTGCGAGAACAACCAGCAACCGACGTTCATCTTTAAACAAATAGAACCCGGGCGAATTTGCTTGTTGTATCTCCGAGATGCGTCCGATTTCCTTAGTCTCCCTCAGTACCGACGGTATTTCCTGTTCTCCTTCTTGGGTGTTCGTAGCCTCCAAATACTGTACCGTATTATTTGGAAAACTTTTCCCGCTCAGATGCCCACATTGTTGCTATTGCAATTACCTTGATTGCAGCTCATTGTTGTACGTGACGTTGGCTTATTAACGTAGCAAATTAGATATGTCAATAACGAAGGATTATGTCAGTAAAACGTAAAGAGTTATTCGAGATTTCAAAGTAAAAAAGACGCTTAGATAGTAACAATAAAAGAATTACTTAAAAAATCAAATAATCTAATTATAAGGAAAAGAAATTGCTATTAGCAGAATTTTATGTTTGGTAAAATTATTATATGCTTATTTATATTAGCATCAATTACACTGGCCAACAAATCTAAGCTTTTGATTTTTCCATCCATATATTAATACGTAGAAATATTTATTTTAGTAAAAGGTAAATGGTCAAGTTAAAACTAATTTTATTTGTATTTTAATCGAATTAATTATCTGTTCATAACCTACTTAAATGAATATTTGAAATTCTTACAATTGGAAATGTGACGAAATATTGCATTTTCTCTTAAAAAATAAATAACATTCACAGTCCCTTCCATCCAACAGTAATCTGTTAACAGTACAGGATTCCATATGCCCTGGTACCGTTTTTCCATTACCAAAGTGAAAGTTCTCAGCATATTCATCGCTAAACATCTCGGATTGCTTGTATCATATTCATTCACAAACTTCTGTCATTCATTATTTTTTGTTCCCAAAAGAAAAAATAACTGCACACAGCCTTTACCCGCGTTCTTAATTTGGTTTCAAATTTTCTAGCACTTACTGTTTCTCATATCTGAGACCCGATAAGAATACCTTCTTTTTAGTCATCTTCCTGTTACTTTTGCTTTAATAAAATTCATGAGCTCTACTTTATCGTACAGAGGTGATATTATAATCTTTATTATCAAAATAAATGCAATGACTTTAAAATTCTCATAAATATTCCAGAAATAGTCTTCCTACTTTATCTCCTATGAACAAGTTTTCTGATTTTCGTAAGTTTTCTTCTTATAAACAGCATGATCCATTGGAATGGAAGAGTCGATGTTTATACTATGTAGCAAAACTGCTTTCAGGCTGATATTTGATAAATGAACTCTCTACAAACTTAAGTCATGGTGTGTGCTAACAACTTCAAAAGGAACAAATATCATTGTAGTAGACCGAGTTGTCGGCCATACTATGTGAATCAGAAAGATTTTCATGTCTGTTCCAAAAAATACTAATTCGTATTATCTTCATTGCTGTAATCGAGTTTGTTCACAATTTTATCGTCAGTCATGTTTTGATAGGTGGAATCGAAAAAGAGCATATCAACCATTCATTCACATTATCTACCTCACATTGTGATGAGCCAGAAATTTGGGTAACGATGTATTAATCCTTCATTTTCTATTATGTGTATGTTACCCATAATTCCGCTAAACCAATTTTGACTTGCCGTTAATTGCAAGTCACCATCTAATTTTCAACATATTACTATAAATTTTTAATATATATTATATATATTATGTAATAATTGTAATTATACAATATACAATCAGGGTGCCTAAGGTGTGTGGTATGATATTCAAATGCATATGTGAACTTAAGTACATTTTCGCCTGACTGAATGTTACGCACACAAGCTACTACCATTTAATAATGAACTGAATTCATGTTCTCGAATTAGCTAACAATTCGACAAGTAATGGTTTCAACAAAGTGCACGAAGTAACTGCGAACTTTCAAAGTAAATTTTTATGATCGCTATTTGTTTATTATTTAATATTATATTTGATTTATCACAGCATATTGAGCATATTAACATCTGAAAGAAACCTGCAGTTAAATTTTATCTACAGATATTTCTATTAAAGATAATATTGCTCCTACCGAAACATTCTATATACGAGGATGATTTAACATGTAAAACTCTGCTAACACCATCTTTCGGAAGAAGAACATATTATTCTAATTCTGCTAGCTTTTTTTTGGTATAAAATTTGGTTAATTTCTGTTATTCGGTTTGTTACAGCACTGTGAATAGTGTACCTTAATGGAAAATCCTTCTAATTCTAGATGTAATCTAATATTTATTTTTGAAAGTATTAAGCAAGTTTGAAATTTTGGACGATATGCAACCAACTTTGCATGACAACGCTTGTGTCAGGAGCCACAATTTGTCATTAGATTACGGAATTTTTTATGTGGTTATGTAAGTGTCGAAGATGATATGTGATCATGACCATTAAAAATTGTAAACACTTTGGAACGTCAAAGAGTGCGAACGTCGAACTATAATTCCAAGCCATTTAACGAAAACCGAGCCGGCTTTTGGGCGAAAAATTCTCATGGTTGACATCACACGGTTTTGATTCCAAACATCATAGCAGTCGCCAAATAAACCCAAACATTTCCACAGACTAAAAAATTTTCCGAATTTCGAAGGGGATAATTTTCAAAAACTATCTAACCGTTAACTGACCATGTTAGGCCGCCATACTAGACAAATGAAGAAAGCGATTTCTGAAAGACGACTTAGATTGGGCTATAGAAGAGTTCTTTTTCAGCGCAATAACGTGCCTTCTCGCACGAGTCAGACTGTCGAACTGAAATTACAGACACTCTTTATTTAGAAAAACTTAAATAATTAACAATAATTATCCTAGAATCCGGTGCTCCGCCTGTGACACTACACCGGATGTAACCTAACCTTAATCTTCACTTACTACAAAACTAACTATATAAATCGAAACTAGTCTTATCTAAAGCTCTAAATGGGCCCTACCCCGCGTCCTGCTTAAATATTGTTCACAATTCTGTTCCTACCCTGCGAAAGTGGTCCGCTCCTTATAAACCTCATTCACTAAAATGTCACACACATCCCTCCAGGCCGAGAGGCCGAAGAATCGTTCTTCACCGTCGGAAATTACAGGCAGCCCTTCACCCCCAATCTCTAAGCCCAAGTAACTTACAATTATCCCCAAAACTTGGAAGAAAAATTTTGGTCTTACGACAACGCAGCAGCACTCTGGCGATCTTGAGAAAAATTGTTACAATATAACATAATGGCATGTTAACATCACTGGTCCAAGTAGGTTGAAGTTGACGGAGATTATATTAAAGAATACTAAAGAACTGAACGTTATAACTCATTTGTTTCATTTTAAATATCGCTTGTTATTATCATAATACTAGGCATGTGTATATGAATATTAGACTTTCGTATAATACGCATATCTAATTTATAAAACAAACTATTATGAAAAATAAGATCTATTTTGTAATAACAATGAAATTTTGAAGTTATACTACTTGCATCCAGTTTTTGGAATAAATAACTAATATTGTAGAAACAGCTAATGAAATTAAGAAAACATTAATAGCGAAATTACTAAGATTTCCAACTATGAACACGCTAAAGTTTATGAACACAAAAAATCTTTAATGCATAACAATAAATAATTACCAATACACACACTACGTTAGCAAAATAGTTTTTCTTCCATCAGCGAATGACTGATAGTCGAATGCTGAAACCAATGCGATAGAAAACCGCTTCTTCACATTTCCACTCACTTCTTATATTTATACTCGGCCGAACGGTGTGTTCTGAGAGTCATTTATCTTCTTCTTTCGTTGACGGCACCTGTTTCTGTCTCGTTAATTTGCGCGAAATAATCCACGCGGTGAGATGGATGTCCGTAATCTGCAGGTGGAACGGTATCCTTTGTTCAACCTCACCCACTTTCTTATTCCGTTTCTTATGTTATCCTTTGTGATCGTCTCTATTTAAAATGGCTTCATCTGGCGTCCATTGTCAGCCACCCCGCGCGAACGGCCCTTTCGTCCCTGCCTTGTCCTACTTAAATGATAGGAACGAAAACGAGGATGACGCTGTTGTGGATTCATTAAATAATGTACGGTAGAGAAAAAAAGATGAAAGAAACAGGGGAAAAAATAAAATATTCTGCAATGAAATGAAAATTTTGGGCAATATATATTCAATACGTACCCCGAATATGACTAAAATTGTGCCACTCCTCTAATATTTTATTTATCATTCGAACTTTATATTTCTGAGAATTGAAGATATTTTTTATTAATAATTTAAGAAAAATGATCAAACTGATAAACACTATTTATATAATTACCTACTTTTGTTAAAACCTTTGCCATTTTTGTTTGAAGAAAACCTTCACGTAACAGGAGTTTTCCGGATATCAAATCGTCAAAGGATATTGGAATAGTAGAGTGCATTTGTCTTGCAAACCATAGCATACTCATATTGCATGGATATCACTTTAATCAAACATTGATGGACAACTGCCACTACAGCAACATTAATCTGAAGAATAGAATACGCGGCATTACCATGTTGACAATTTGTACTAATAAACACAAATATTCTTAGAGAACTGGAAATAATACTTGGTAAATGAACATGAAAATCGACAGTTCCGAAGAAGTAGAGGAAACATACAGGCGATGCTGACATCACGCACTTGGCATACTGCAAATATATACTACCTCCCTCCCCAACGAGTCTGTTGCGTTTGAATATATTGTTTATTATTATTGTCAGTATTTACTAATATGCATGTCTATGTACCTTGCATCAAGATCGTAAAATTGGCCGTCATTTCGCTGATAATTTTATTCAAATAATGTGATTAGTTTAACAAAAAGAACTACGTTTTCAAAATTGTCCTGCTGCAGAGAATATAAAAACGTAAGAGCATGGAAAATTAAAACGTGGTTTCATAAGTACTATTGCAAGGAAAATTTAAGGCGCATCTTATCGCATTTTGTCGGTTTTAGAAGTAATAACAATCGAGTTCTCAAAAATTGGAGGGCATTGAAGGGAAGAAAATAGATTGCACGCAAGTTATAGAAAAACTAAAGAAATATCATTCTTCCATATTTTACCCTAGTTATATATTAACTCAGATAGCTAATGAGAAAATACTTTTGGCATTCTATTATGCTAACATCCAGTCTAGACAAACGTATGATGTTATTTTTCGGCCACGTCGGGTTTCGCTACACGAAACATTGGTATTTCAAGAAAAGTTTCGTGTCGTCCCTGTTTCAAGAAACTGATACTTTTAACGGTCACCATTTATATTTATGAAACCTTAAGGTATGTAAAACAAATCATTACTTCTTTTGAAACGAATAATGTTATCACCTGAGTACATAAGATCAACAACCAGCTTGAAATTGTTTGGAGAACAATTGAAGCAGCACCTAATAGAAAATTATTTAACAGATAAATATTTGAATGCATAAATCTTCTTGTTTTTTTTGTTCTTCTGTGAATTGTATGTCTTTTCTCTGTTTCTCTTTTCTTTTTAGGTAGATTATGGTTTATTTCAGTTGTTATTGTAACATTGTATTCTCTTTTCATTTGTCATATACCTACTGTATAATTTTTTTAGACAAATAAAATAATATTATTATTAATTATTATTAGCAAACTAACGAAGTACTACTAGAAGTTTATCTTATACTCTGAATATGTTGAAAAGTACTTCAAATATGTTTGTGTTTTGTAAGAAGGTACAATCTTTGAGCGTATTTTTTCTTCAACAAGCCTCATGTTACCAACGAACATAAATAGGGAAGAGTACAATTTTGTTTAGACCATGTCCTTATGAAATATTATTTTCACGGTATGACAAAATGACAAATCATGTTCACATTGACTAGAAGTTGTTCTACACTTCACAAACTCCCCGCAGCTTGTACTTAGTATTAGATAGACAAAGACTATATGAAATTTGGAAAAGCTATACTTTTATTACCATAGTTATAACAGCAATAGTGGAGCAGTTTTATGCAGGAGTGTGGTTATGTACCAAAATGCACCAGACGTGAACAACGAGAACGAAAACTTTAACCTACGAAAGCGTTTCATTGCCGTGCTGTTTATGCAATCGCCGCAAAATTACACTTGCCTTAATATATTCGTTAGACAATGATTTAAAGATAATGCTTTGCATTATGATAATTTACTTTATTTTTTAAAACAACTGAGTGACGTAAATTAACTGAGAATCTATCACTAAAAGGCCTGGATTGCAAAGCTTAGTATTAAATGTATGACATTACGGATTAGCTACTGTCGTAGTTGCAGGTATTTGTTTTGACAGCTGTTTAGATTAGGGTGTCGTGTCTACATATTACGTTAAAATTATTTTAATCAACAGCAGTTCTTTTAAGTGTGTTGATACGTTTTTAAGGGTTATAATTGTACGTCAAGGCCCATGGTGTGAGTACAATTCTTTTCCTCGTAAATTCGAGCGCTTTTGTGATTTATCGGCTTTTACATATAATCAGTCAGTGATAAATATTTTTAAACAACTTAAATTAGATCAGCCATTGAAGAGAACTACAGAATTGGTGGTTAATATGGCAAGTGCATTAGATTACTGCTATAAATTCGTTTTATGTATTAAATATAATATTAAGTTGATGTGTTTGACCCGTTCATCGAATTTTAAACGAGTAAACCAGCAAAGAAAGTTTTACAAGCACAATCTTTAAACAGAGTACTGGAGAACCCTTTAGTTGAAAAATTGATGAAAATGTTTAAAATGCTATTCGACGAGAAATTCATTCATTATGAATTCAATTAAAGATCATCAAAGAAAATCAAAATGGATCGTCACCTTTTATATTTGCTGACGAAGAATTAATTTCGGGTATTATAAAAACTAAATATGTCATTTTACTTTTGCTAAAAAAATTCTTTTGTCGATATCTAAAATCTTATAGGAAACGGAACAGATTCCTCAGCATTTGAAGATTAGTTAACTAATATGCTACCAAAATTACCACAAAATGCTTTTGCACCGTGTTTTTTGTGAGGCAAATGCCTAACGCATTCAGAGAAGTGACCAAGTTCATCTCGAAAAAATATCTACAAGGCTACTATTGGAAATATTTTTTGAAGTTACTTTATAATAATCTAAATAGTTGCAATACACGTACAAGATGTTATATGGATCTTAGCAGAGCATTTGATTCAGTAAATCAGGGCATTCTCTTAGGAGAATTAGAAAACTATCGCGTTAAAGGGTTCGGCTACAAGTAGTTTGAGGATTTTTAAGTATCAGGAAACAATGTTATAAAATGTGGCGTTTCCCAAAGTAGTTTATTAGGTCCTCTACTTTGTATATTATATATATTAACGACTTGTCATTATCTGAGGCCATAACTAAAGATTTAGCTTCTGCTAGTCGCGAAAGAAATACCAAACTAACTAGTATAAATACTTACTTTAAAAGTAAGTAAGTTTTCTGATCGCGCTCACCTAGAATATTTGGACGCCTATTTCTCAGTACAATTTCAGCAGTTCAGAAAATTTTGAACATTTTTTTCAGTCCACGCTTCTTCAAAAAATTTGGCTATTTGACCTAATGGTTTTTCTTTTTATGTTGTGGTATTAACCCGTGCATATTACCAGTCATGTGTTTGTTTTTTGCATCAAAAGTTTATTTTTCACATCAAAAGTTTATTTTTCACAAGTACGTCATACTATAAAGAGAATTTTCCGAAATCTTTCTAAATTTGTAGCATGCAATAGACAAACATCTTATATAAATGAGGAGTACGAAAACTCTTGTGATATTCGATGTTAGAATATTTAGAAAATTCCTATGTAGTTATAAATAATAAGTTTTCGTATTTATTATTACATGTTTTATCATAGCCAGATGTTTACATTTTATGACATTCGAGATTCACGGGGTGTGCTAACACATTTATTACCGATTGTATATTTGGTAGAATTTCAGAAGATCATTTCCGAAATAATTCAGAATTCATATATTTGTGATAATCGTCTGTTTCCGTCAATTCAAATAATAAGGCTTCGTTTACATAACTATCAGTACTACTTATATGTATGTGGAAGGATAAATCGTTTGCTCTTTCCTGATGAGTTTTTGAGGCCAACTTATCAATATTGACACTTGAGGAGTGGTTCATCTAATATTTGATAATATTCAAAACATTGTATTTATCGCTAATAGATAGAGGTCGCCTTTTTCGTGTGGTGTGAATACTTGAATATCATTGATATACATTTCCTATTTAAAATAATACCGCAGAATAGAATATAAAAAAACTAAAAATACTAATTCTTAAAAATTAATTTCTAATTTTAGAATCAAATAAAATCAATTAAAATCCTTACGTAAGGAATAAACTCAGGTAATTTGTTCTAAAAATATATATCATAATAATACGATGTTTTGATTCTTTTTTTGCGAATGCGAATCAACTTTCCTCTTACAAAGCGGCGTAGCTGGTGTCAGTTGGAATCACTAGCAGAGTTAGTTTACAAACTTACCGACTGTTCTATGACAGAAATATCTCGATTTCAAACGTGGACATCTCTGATTAACAAGGAAAATGTCTTCATGGATTGTTAAGTTATCGTTAGAAATAATTTTTCGACATTCCCTTAGTAAGACTGAGTATCGTTGGACATTGGCTGGGTGGATATTACTCAGGGCAAGGAATCAACTGGTAGCTCCCGTTATAATACACATTGTCTGATTTAACTGGGTAACTATTTTGAAGACATATAAGCTATTTGGCCAAGTGGATGTGCAATACTCTACCACCTTGTATACTAAGGCTAGTGGTATAGTTCGTAAAGTACCTGCGTTGGCGCCCCAACTTATGGAGGCATGTTTAATTATTATATTGTTCCTCGTTCTGAATTTATCGATCACATTTGTAAGATGGTGTTTAAATGTTAGGCTGCGATCAAGGAACATCTCCAAATATTTGGGATAAATATTATGTTTGAGAAGTATGCCATTGAAAGTTATGTTCATGTTAGTTATCTCTTCGTCATTGATTTGTTGAATGGAAATATCACGTCTCTGTTTTGCTAGTATTAGGATATAGTACACAATTTTTAAAACACTTGCTTAAATAAGACTCCATTCATAGTTCGTTCTAAACTTTCTTTGGATCTACCTTAGCATGTAAGAACC
Source organism: Dermolepida albohirtum (assembly GCA_031893035.1). Taxonomy (NCBI): domain Eukaryota; kingdom Metazoa; phylum Arthropoda; class Insecta; order Coleoptera; family Scarabaeidae; genus Dermolepida; species Dermolepida albohirtum. Next base: position 222,556 of record JAVIWB010001753.1, on the reverse strand, counting down.
AGGTTTCTGATTGAATAAAACTTTAAACTCTGGAACTTGGAAAGTTATGTCTATGCATATTCACTCAGAACTGAAATTACCTTGAATAGCAAACAAATTTTTTTGATAAAAATCTTAAATATAACTAAAAAATACAAAATTGACTTACATTAAAAAAATTAAATAACATGTGTAAAACCGAAATTAATTATTTTATTTCAAACATTTTAATAACTTACTGATTTATACCTTATGCCAATATATTGCTAGCTTAAATTATTTCCAACTCCATACTTTACGCTCTAAATCCTTGGTAGTCGATTTTCGTATAATTTGTCTATGAGAAATTTATGTTTTAATATGCCGAAACCTTTAATTGAACACCTAGATGTTTATCCCTGGTTCTCCTGCATTATTAAACAATATCTCACGCTACCGGGTCCCACTACTGCCGCCACTCTGCGAAACTCGGCGACGAAAACGAGAAAACCGTAGAGATCGTCTGCACGGTCCGTTAGTGCTAATCGAGCGAGCATCTGGCGCTTACCTTTTATGGAATCTAATTTCCTTCTTCCGCCTTGATAGTCTGTTATTGCAAATGTAAAATAATACCACAATGATTGTAGGACATTTCAACCGTACGTGATAATTGTGTAAGGCCTGCAGGTCTACATTCTGAAAGGTGTTGAAGTTGACTGTTGTTACAGTATGTAATTGGTAGGATTGCTATGATTACATGACTGCTTATTATTTTATAGAATTGATAACATTAAATTAAAGAATATTTATGGAAACAGTGTAATCACAAGGAGAAACTTTATAAGAGGAAATAATTTTTTGTATATGGAATGGAAATGCCTCTACAGCGAACAAAAAAGTACAATTTTGTCGTACCTGTTGATTATTCAGTTCAGCAAAAATACGATTCATGAAATCAGCGACAGATATAATCACCATGCAATACCAATTAGAGAAGAAATCCTAAACATTTTACTGATTATAAACTATTACAAAGTACCAGAAATCATTATCTATACAATTGCTGTCTTCATCAAGATTTTGATCAAATTTACAGCTACTCAATCTGCCTTCTGTCAGGGTAACCCTTCCTCCGTCCACGTTGGTCTCCTAAACCCAACACGAGACTTTGACTTAGTTCAGTTCATTATCACCCGCAGTTGTCAGTATTACTGTAAGGTTTTATCATTGTTAAAAATAAATTAATAACTAATATATGAAGAGTATCAAAAGTCCAGAACGTATGGAAAGCTGAAAGAAAAATTATTAGCAATAATAAAACAATAGGGTCGTATTTAAAATTCTATTTACTAAATTAAATAAAAAGAATTCATAAAGCTTTGAATATATTTATTAATAAAGAGCTAAAGCAATATGTAAAATGAAAAACGTAATCAATTACAAAGTCTATAATAAGAATGTATAGGTAATGAAGATGTGGAATAAAATATACAAGGAGTGGTAAAAAACTTTGTATAGAGCGATATGTGGATACTTGCGTGTGCATATGTATGTACATATATATCTAAACAGAGAGTTGCACTTCGCACTGCGCGAAGTACGTACATACGTTAATACGTGAGAACGCTATATATCCTGCAAACGCAATGCACTGTACTTGAGAGAATTGATAGAAGAAAGAGTGATTTCCAAAATACCGAGCCTTTTAAAAGAATTGTCGTGACTGAAATTGACCGATAGGGGCAGAGAAAAAGCGCACTAAAAATTAGATATAATTAAAAGGTGCAATATAATTAAGGAAATTGTGACGACATTAAAAATAATATCATCAGGCCTATGGTCGCAAAAAGCATTTTAAATTAATACTTCACACGATTTGCTTTAAATGTAATAGTTGCATAAACAAAGCAAATAAATTTTTAAAATATACATGGCTACATTACCTAGAAGGCAGATATAAGGCAGGATAATAAATATGTATTCTAAGACAAAAGAGATTAGAAGCTTCAAACAAAATTATAATTAGAAAGCGAATTAAAAGATTAAAATTAAATGGAATTTAAATGGAATATCAAAAAACTATACTACGAATTGGCCTACATATCTAAAAACATCGCAGCCAATATTTTCATTAAAAAAGGGACCTTATGTAACACACAAATAGCTAAACAAAAGAGAGTTATCTTTGAAGTAACGTGACATACGTTGCTTTTAATCATTTAAAGCGTCAGATCGTTAGATAATGGCTTAAGGATAATTTTTATAACGTAATAAACAGTTATGATTTAACATCCAACGATCCAATGATAAAGTATACTTTACTTTACTTCAAACGTAGTTGCTTAAGTTTCTCAAAGATATGCATCTTTCAATTAAATGATATACCTAGGTACATTCCAAGGTATTTAATTTCGTTAATTGCTGGACATTGGTAGTTATTTAGTTTGAGAAATGGACAAGTGTATGAATAAGTTCATCATTGGTTTTGATATGTTATTTTTTAGACCAAACTTTTGTTGCTTCTGTTAAGAGTTGCCTGTAAATTCCTGATAATATTACTGGCTTTATATGATGCTAGACTCGCCGTATCTTCTGTATATGTTACTACAATTGTTAGTCTAGTTGTAAATATTTACGCAGTGTATATCAAGTATAGTATTGGTCTTAAGACACTTCTTTACGAAACTACAGATAGATGAAAAAGATCTGATTTCATTAGGTAGTATCTATTAGTGGTATATGACTTAAGAAGCTCAAATTGAAATAGTGTCAATTACTTTCTTAGCTTATACTGAAGCCTGTATGCCGGACTTTATTGAGTATTTATACATTTCAAATCAACTACATAAAATTATTTCTTACAAGCAAAAAGATGGGTTTTATTTTACTCATTATATTATATCGTTAAACACAGATTAGTGTTTCCTGGTCCCATATTCCAAAAAAATTTCTAGAATTGAGTTTTATTATGCTATTAATAATCTGTCATCCTTGACGAAAAATTTATTTTATCTGATCATGTCCTTAATGTGATGGCTGAACTTTATAAATCATCAATGCAGATGTTTTGACAATAACGATAGCATTGAAGCTTCTTTTCTTTAACTCAAGTCATTTCCAATCCCAGATATGCACCTATAGCCTGATATCCCTTCTTCGGTGTTCCAAGTAATCTCTTAGAGCGAATTCAGGGGAAATACTGAAATACCTTTCCATTAAATGAGTCGGACGATATCCTGTGCGGGGAACTGATTATGCCAAGCTGCTTAAGCCACAACATCGTTTCACACTCTGAAACAAGAAAGACTATTACCTCTCTATTTATGCTGAATGTGGTTACTCATCGAGATGATTCACCGGATTTGTTGCAAAATGTTGAATGTCTCGTACTACGTCTAGGAGCAAGATCGAATCAGTCGAGCTGTTATTTTGTAAAAGATGCCTATGGTACACTCGGCATAGAATTTCAATCTTCATGAGATGGATTTGCAACATTGATATTAATGGATATGTTTTGGTAAAGGTATTTGATGAATATAGATTTCAGTTATATATTAACTATTGGGTTAGCAACTAAGTAGCGTTGCTTTATTTTTTGTATAACGTATGTTAGTGCTTTACCGTTTGTCGCGTGTTACTAGTCACATTGACGTAACTTCAGAAGCAAGTAGTGCGTGATTTTTATTAAAGCTATTAGTTGTGGGTTAATTTTAAATGGAGTGCAGAAACGAACATTTTCGACATATTTTATTTCCGTAAAGGAAAGAAAGCTGCTGCGGCTCACAAAAAGATATGTGAAGTTTATGGTGCTAATTTCTTAACAGAGCGCACGTGTCAGAATTGGTATAAAAAATTCCGTTCTGGAGATTTTTCCCTCAAAGATGAGCAACGTTCTGGTCGGCCTACTGAAGTTGATGATGACCAAATCAAAGTCATAATTGAAGAGGATCGTCATATAACTGTTCGACAGGTTGCGGAGAGGCTGCATGTATCGCACACAACAATTGAAAAACATTTAAAATGTCTTGGGCTAGTTAAGAAGCTTGATATTTGAGTACCTCACGCATTGAAAGAAATTCATTTAACACAAGGAATCAACTTTTGCGATATGCACCTTAGACGAAATGAAACCGACCCTTTCTTAAAAGGAATCATCACTGGTGATGAAAAATGGATCCTGTACAGTAACATAGTTCGAAAACGATCATGGAGCAAACACGATAAACCAGCTTAAACCACATCGAAAACTGAATTGCATCCAAAAAAAGATCATGCTGTCAGTTTGGCGGGATTACAAAGGTGTTGTGATTTTTGAGCTGCTTCCAAGGAACCAAACGATCAATTCTGATGTTTACTGTCAACAATTAATAAAACTGGATGAAGCAATCAAAGAAAAACGGCCAGAATTGTCAAATCGGAAAGGTGTAGTTTTCCACCAAGATAATGCAAGGCCTCACACATCTTTGGCAACTCTTGGGAAACTATTGGAGCTTGGCTGGAAAGTGACGCCACATTCCCCATACAGCCCTGATCTAGCATAATCTGATTACCATTTATTTCGAAGTTTGCAGAATTCTTTGAATGGTAAAACTTTCACAAATGACGATGACCTTCACTCGCACCTGGTTCAGTTTTTTGCTGATAAGGACCAGCGCGGAATCATGCAGCTGAAAAAAAGATGGCAAAAGGTCATTGAGCAAAATGGAAAATATATAATTGATTAAAAACTATTCTTTGTTTAAAAAAAAAGTGTTTTATTTTATACTACAAAACCGAAAGTACTTAGTTGCCAACCCAATATAATAATTGTATTGTAATTTTGTTCTGTTTTTCTGGATTTTATTTAATGGGCAGTTAATAAAATTATTACTTTTATTATTATTGTATTACTATTATATAGAGATACTTAATGACTCTAATTATTAAGTATCTTTATTGCCCAATTCTCTCAAATTAAGCGACAAAATAGGAAGAGTTTTTCACATTACATTTACACCATATTTGCGATATCGTTCATCCAAAAGAACTCTCATCATCGAAATATAATTATACACTCCAAAAGCGACCAACAGGTCGGATTAACGCAATATAACGCGCTTTCCTACAAAACGCTAATTTTATTAAACGCTCCCGGAATATTGACATTTTAATGAAAATTTAATTCGCCTTGCAGGAAAAATCAAGCCTAGTTTCGATTCTAGTCCGTGTGTTGTATGAAAATTACGCGCTGGGACAAACATCAAAGCGTTTCGACGCGGTAACGTTTTTGATCAAAACGGTTTAATTGCAGACTCCACATCGTCGTCGACGTAGCAGTCGTTGATGTTTTCAATTTCAAGTTTTTACGAGCAGCACTCGCCGACTCTCCTCCGCACTTGAACATAAATAAAATACATTCGTAAGGGTCGGTCGTACCTACTGATTTGGCTAACTTCTGTCTGTCTTATTTTAGTTTCCGTACATTTAATTTTGTTGAATAGCGATCAGTTAATTTAATTATTCAAAATTTATTTCTCGAAAACAGTATCAGATACTTTTGCACGACGTAAAACTAAGATCTACCATAAAATACAATACATATTCGTGAGAATTTTAATATTCGTTCTATGTCAATTAACGTATTTTAAATTTGAAATGAATTCAATGTAATATTGTGTCAACAAAATCTAGGCATTACTAAAGGCACAGAACGATTTCGAAAATTATAATTAAATAGTTTACTTCATTAACGAAATTTTTAAATAATTTTCTTTAGTTGAAATCTGTAATTTTATTTGTTGACATTAATAAAGTGGAGATTTTCGACAATACGAGGATAGTTTGATAAGTAGTGAAAATGACAAATAGGTGGCGCTCTAATTGGTAAAACAAATGCACTGCAATTTAGGTTGCCTATTTATATGTTTACGTTCCGATATTTAGATAAATCGGTTGATTAGTTTATTTTTGACAGCTGATTGAAGAAGAAGCAACACGTCGCTTTGTTAAAATGGAAAAAGCAGAGTATCGTGCGGTGATTAAATACTTCGTAATTAAGGGTATTAAAGCTACCGAAATAAAAGATGGGTTACGGGAAACATTAGGTAAATCTGCTCCACCATCCGTCACATTAAGTAGATGCGTGAATGAATTTAAACGTGGTAGAACAAGCTGTGTTGATGAAGCGCGCTCTGGAGCACCCAAAATCGTGACTTCTAAGGAAATGATTATAAAAATCCATAATATTATACGCAAGATCGACGACTCAAAGTGAGAAAGATAGCAGACATGGTAAATATTTCAACAAAACGCGTACACCATATTTTAACGAAAGAATTGGGCCTTTCCAAAGCTATCGGCAAGATGGGTGCCGCGATTGCGTACGACTGATCAAAAGTTCACTCGTTTGCTCATTTCCAATGAGTGTTTGGACCTTTATAAGCGGAATCCGGTTGATTCTTATAGGCGATTTGTTACATGCGATGAAACTTGGATACACTACAGTACACCCGAAACTAAACAACAGTCGAAACAATGGTTAGAACGTGGTTCTGCACCTCCAGAGAAAGCGAAAACCACTTTATCGGCAAACAAGGTAATGCATCAACTTTTTGGGATTCAAAGGTCATTTTGCTCATTGATTACCTTCAGAAAGGTGCCACAATAAACGGACAATATTATGCAGAACTTCTACAAAAATTAAATGTTGAGATTCGTGCTAAACGGCCAGGAATATTAAAGAAAAAGATTCTGTTTCACCAAGACAACGCTCCCTCGCACGAGTTGCATTTCCAATTAGTACCGCATGCGCCTTATTCGCCGGATCTAGCCCCTGCCGACTTACACCTTTTTCCAAAATTGAAAACGGCACTAGGGGGAAAAAAATTTTCGTCTATCGACGAGCTTATGGTCTTCGTAAATGAGTATTTTGCAAGCCTTCCGGAATCACATTTTAGAGATGGCATAAGGGCATCGGAGCACCGTTGGAATAAATGTATTGCTCTTTTAGGAGAATATATTGAAAAATAAAAAACTATTTTGTATTTAAAAAATTTGTTTTTCTTTTGCATTCTCACTACTTGTCAAGCTACTCTCGTATGCATTAGCGGCGAGGAAAGGTAGTACGAATGCCTAGTCAAGGTCGTCAGGGACGTATACCTAGCGTTTTATAGAATGTAGTAAGTTTCGTTATGTAAGGGTTTCTATTGCGAATTAGAAATGCAAAACGGAATAATAGCGGACTGCGTGGATAGTGTAAATAAATTAATTGTACAATTCCCAGGTCTATAATAAAAGGTGTTCCAATAAGACATTTCATTTTCAATAGCTCGCCATTTTAATAGTTGTTATAACTCAACCTGTAACAACATAATAAAAATCATGAAGTATTTAAACTATCTGTCACAGTGAGTCTGGACATTTATTTCAACCATAGCTTTTTACACAATTCAAAAAAGCCTTTCCAAATATACCTGAAGCCATCTACACAAACACGATTGAGGTGTATTGGTTTCATGAACATGAGGTTTCTGGATTTTCTGAAGCATTGAATACATCATTCCAACCCTGAAATGTGTGGAAAAATTATATATTATTGTACCGGGCAACCCAATATTGCTAATATACTAGAATCAATAAACATTAACGCTGAAGAGGATATTATTTAGAATGTTCTTGGAAATGGCGACAACCGCCTGTAGAAAAGAGAACCAATTAGGGCATTCAAGTTTATTGACAATGCATTCAAATAAAAATCATTTTCTAAAAATAAATATTTTAATCTTCCATACTTTTATTTTATTAATCCTAGTTTTTGTTGAATTATGAAAATTTCTTATTGCTTTCGAAATTTATGTATCATAAAGTTTCTGAAGAAAATTATTTGCCATCTGTGTATGTCGCTAAATACTTCTGGATAAATGGGCGCTCAGGAATAAATACATTTTCAAATTAACTGCAAATTTAATAGTATTTTAATCTCCAGTAAAGGGAAATATATTTATTACTACTTGCTAATACTCGTTCAATTTATAAAGTAAATATTGATCGTTTTTTTTGTATACTAATTAAATTTTTCGTCTCTCCAATTACGGATTCGATACTCTCACTATTCAAATTCGATCATTAAGCTACATGAAAAGCGTATATCTGTGATGATTAGTGTACTTATAGCTGAAAAAGCTTTCTCGGTCGACACATAATTAAACACGTTTCCCTTTCAAATCCGAGAGATTGTATTAACAGTAGATAATGCAATTTCCTAGAAAAAGTTTATATTAGTGAACCTTGTCTGGTTAGCAATCGACAGTAATGAAAATTTGATAAGCCATATAGAAAAATACTCTAAACTCAAACCATTTACCAACTCTTTTATTAATAATTTAAGATAATATACTATTCAAATTCCATCAAACTAAACTGCACGAAGTAGATATATCTGTGAAAACACAATTACAATTAGCCAAGCATCGGTTTGCTCTTTAGTCGTCGGAATATAATTACGCTATATTCTATTCGATACCAACAGACCATATTAACTCAATGGATTTTATTCTGTTCCTAAAAGATATAAATTTAATTGAGCTCTATCTGTATAACGATATTAGTGAAAACTTTGCAAATCAAATTTATTATAGGAAAATTTAGGCGCAATTATTTTCCACCTTATTTGCCTACAATTGAAAGTAATCAAATTTTGCATTCTATCAATCTAATAAAAATGTGTATATGTATGTACGAGGTGTGGCTACTAAATAGTGAGACTGACGCTGTAAAACATTTTATTTTGATTTCATACATATTTATTTACTATCACCTTCAATATACACCCCTCTTCTTCCCTGCAACGGTCCATGCGAATCTTCCATTGTTCGAAAGAGTGCTAGAAGTTTTCTTCTGTCAGCTCCTTCAGAACGCGTGCCGCTTTCGCTTTCACAGCTTCAACGGACTCAAATTTTGCTCCCTTTAATTCAGATTTCACCTTAGGAAACAGATAGAAATTGCACAGTGCAAGATCCGGCGAATAAGTCGGATGGTCTAACACTGGGATGCTGTACTTGGCTAGAAACCTTTTGACTGACAATGCGGAATGAGCCGGTGCATTGTCTTGGTGGAGAACCCATGACTTATCCTTCCACAAATCGGGTCGTTTTTCCCTTATTCTTTCATGAAGTTGAGCAAGAGCGTGAAGGTGGTAATGCTGATTAATAGTTTGACCTTCAGGAACCCAGGGAAGATACACAATCCCATGAATATCGAAAAAACAAGCATCATTGCTTTGAATTTTGATTTAATGATAATTGTCTCCCTAAACGTTGGGAACCGTTTATATCAAAAATGAACCTTTTTAAATCAAAGAAACCATTTCCATGCTATGCTCTCCCCAATTGCGTTTTCTCCATAGATAGCATAAATGGTTCTAGCGGTTTCCTACGCACTAACTCGTCTGTTCGTTTTCTTCTACTGGGCATGCCATTTCCTTTTGTTCACAAATAAAGGAAATTTTTGCACAAATTCAAAAATGCAAAAACTATTGAACAATAATACGACATTAAAATAACTTTAAAATACGAAGTGTATATAGATTTCATACGAGTCTCTTACTAAAGCGTTTGAAATATGACAACAATTTTGACTTGGTTATTAATCTAACACTAATATAAAGAAATTTTTTTTTTATTAATTGAAAAAGTACATTACACTATTTCTAAACAAAATCATCTTTCAAAAAAGCATTTATTATACTGTTAAGTGCTGTTTGCAAAAAATCTATAACTTGAAACTGAAACCATCTCCTAGAGTCATCTCGAAACTATCATTGTCTTCGAAACGCTCTGGCGCAAGCAATTTTTCGTATATTTACATGCCAAAATTTGAATTTCCGTAAATTAGTAAATAAATTGTTGCTCTTAGATACGCCCAACGGTGTGAGTAAAAGCATTATAATGCAAAACACGATCGAAAATCAATCCCGTCATTTGTTTCTGTGGTTCCTTTTAACTTCTTGTCGCAATAGACTTGGGAGTTGATGATCGATTCACGCACCGTAAACTCTACCAGGAGTATAACTTTGGTAACCCTGATAACGACTACCGTAGCCTTCCTCGCAGAGAAAATTGGCTGAGCTTTACTTAGTGTTCTTGGTGATTACGTTAGACCTTATTCCAAATCTGTTTCATTTCGGCATTCGTATAAGCACACCCACATGTATCGTCTCCAGTTATGATTTTGCTAAAAGAAAGTCTTCTCTTTTGTCATAACGTAAAAGAAAGTCCAGAGAAGAGTTTACTCTTTGTATTTCGTGATTTTCAGAAAATATTTTCTGTGTCCAGCTAGCAGACAATTTCCTATACTTCAATCTTTCTGTGATCTGCTTTATGCACAAATGGAGGTTACTTTCTCAATTTTTCTCATATAATTAAGTCTATTACTATGAAATAAATAAGCCATTTTATCGTTCTAAATATCTATAGAAGAAAAACATTGATTTAAGAAAATATCATCGCATATCTTCATTCTGAATTTATCATCATTTATAATTCACTATCTAATATTTTTTAGTCACGTTAAATCAATTGTTTCTCTAACATATAATGTTGCACCGCCCCTCGTCCTAAATGTTCTTTAACTTTTCCATATTCAAGCAAAATAGGCAAAATACTGTGTAATATGTTAAATATTGTATATATTGTACTAAACATAGGCGTAATCGGACTAGGTACCTGATTAAATAGGACCACGAAATTACTAGAGGTCGGATCTGGCTTTAGTACTATAAATTCTGTAAGCGCTCGTCTCTTTTGAACTGCTGACTTTGACGTATGAACTCTACGGCTTCCATCTTGCCGACTCTCCTTGTAATTTTCTACAATCTGCGGTTTTCGTACTATGTATTCAACTTTCGGAAGGCAGGTGGCCACGATCTATTTACACTTATTCATTATTCTTAGATACGTTGGTAAAATTTGCAATAAGTTTTAATAGGATTTTTTGTAATATTACAATAGAGCTCGATCTACTCTCAACATAATATTTTCAGACACTTTCAAAAGATTTTATAAATTTTAGAAGTTTTTTGGTTTCAACAGTAAGTTATATACGAGGGTAGTTCGATAAGTAGTGAGAATGGAAAAGAAAAACGAATTTTTTAAATACAAAATAATTTTTATTTTTCAATATATACTCCTAAAAGAGCAATACATTTATTCCAAAGGTGCTCCAATGCCCTTATGCAATCTCTAAAATGCGATTCCGAATAAGGCGCATGCGATACTAATTGGAAGTGCAACTCGTGGATTTTGGACATCGCAACTGTGCTGGTATGCGAGGGAGCGTTGTTTTGGTCAAACAGAATCTTTTTCTTTGCCATTCCTGACCGTTTAGCACGAATCTCGACATTTAATTTTTGTAGAAGTTCTGCGTAATATTGGTCGTTTATTGTGGCACATTTCTAAAGGTAATCAATGAGCAAAATGCCCTTCGAATCCAAAAAAATTGATGCCATCACTTTGTTTGCCGATAAAGTGGTTTCCGCTTTCTTTGGAGGTACAGAACCACGTTCTAACCATTGTTTCGACTGTTGTTTAGTTTCGGGCGTACTGTAGTGTATCCAAGTTTCGTCGCAACAAATCGCCTACGAAAATCAACCTTATTCCGCTTATAAAGGCCCAAACACTCATTGGAAATGCGCAAACGATTGATCTTTTGATCAGTCGTAAGCAATCGCGGCACCCGTCTTGCCGAAATCTTGGAAAGGCCCAATTCTTTCGTTAAAATGTGGTGTACGCGTTCTGTTTAAATATTTACCATGTCTGCTATCTCTCTCACTTTGAGTCGTCGATCTTGCGTAATATTATTCATTTTTATAATCATTTCCTTAGAAGTCACGATTTTGGGTGCTCCAGAGCGCGCTTCACAGCTTGTTCTACCACATTTTAAATTCATTTACCCATCTAGTTATTGTAGCGGATGATGGAGCAGATTCACCTAATGTTTCCCGTAACTCATCTTTTATTTCGGTAGCTTTCATACCCTTAATTACGAATTATTTAATCACCGCACGATATTGTGCTTTTTCCAGCTCGAGGGACATCGGATAATGAAAAAAAGTTTCCAGAGTAATAATCATTGAAGAAAGTAAAATATAATTTATTAAATTTTAGATTATACATTCTAGATGTTAATTTCATCATTTATAAAACAATAAATTTATCTAAACAATTCTAAATTCATCGTTATTCAACTAATAACAATTACAGCAATTGTACTTCAAATTCTCTATTGTGCTACAAAAGCCGGTCCTGAAAAGGAAATTTAAGGACCGAAGAAGGAAGCAATCGCGCTCATAGTGTCGTGCTGCAGCACTAACTCGGTTTTAATTTAACAACGCTTCGTGCAAGATGTAATTTAGCGGGTCGATCTTCGGAGAAGAGCGCTGAAGCCAGCCATCGACCATTTATCTATCGTACGGTCTTTTATAATCGGCTTCTGCAATGGTGGCCCCATTTGTTAAAGCGAAGACACACCGGAAACAGGTATGAGGGAGGCACGTCCCTCTCATCTACCCTCCTTTTTAATTATTTATTACGAATGCGCTAAAGCGAATAGTTGAATTGATCGGAATTACTGTTGGATTTTCTATCTTTGAAATTTAAGTTCGCTACAGAATACTCATCTAATATATATTTCGGTTCTAAAATGTAACGATTTTCGTATGCAAACGATTTCTAGCTTATGGCCAATTCTCGAATACATATTGACTTTTGGCGGATGGACTAAAAAGAGGTTTATTTTTATTTTTCGTCGGCTAAACCTTTAACATTGTGATATTTTCAGTAGATAATGGATTTTTCTCCCTCGATAAATATTAGGTTTTCCTATTTGAGTAATAGAAAAACCATAACACTTCACTAACCGAGGAAAACACTTGGTAAAATTTCTACTTTGTCCTACAATTTCTTTATTAGAATAACACATCTTGTTTCAATATTTTTATTTCTTAAAACAGAGAAAGCACATTACAAATATAAAGCTATTCGGAAAAATACACTCAATAGGTAAAACAATTGAATGGAACGTTTAAGTCTGTACAGCTCGTAGTAGCTAATTTTATGCCAAAATTATGTAATTCAAAATATATATTTCATTAAAACATAATTTATTTCACACAAAGTCCGAATTTGAAATTTTATTTTTCATTTCTAAATTTTAGTTTTTCATATCAACTAATCTAACTTCTTTATTCGTTTTTCTTATAGTTTCATGAAACAGTTTCCCACATTCTGAAATGTTAGTTAAACTCGGAAACTTCTTTTCTTCATATATAATCACTTAAATAATAACATTTATAATTTTATGTCCCTTTAAAATTAGTTCTGAACTTTTAAAACTATTAAACACTCTGTAACACTTAATTCAGTTCAATAGGTAAGTATTTACTATAACATAATCTTATATTTTTGATACAATCTGATGTATATTCTCTCTGGTATTTTTACGTTGAATTCTAGATTTTTAAATAGTACTCCTATATATACGATTAAAACAAAAAAAGATCATCTTCCAGTCAGGTTGTATGATAATAACAAATACAGTCTGAATTTATAAAATTATTTTTCATGAAAATCAGTTTATCATAAATAAGGAAATAAGTATAATTTTCGTTATCTCTGTATTTAAATTAATTAGGAAGAAACCTTTCTTGTTTTTAGGAATCTCGTATATGAATATTTATCTTTTTCTATCTGTGACTGTCAAAATTGAAGTTAAAATCTTAATAACTACTAAATATAAAACAAAATTCTTAACAATAACTACGCTAAACTACATTACAAAATTTAAAATTCTTATGGAAAATGTTATCTTTCACTGTTCTGCAAAATTAAATATACTTTCATATGTTGCAATGTTTTCGAAATGTTAGCGAAGAAACTATCCTTTAAAATATAATGCAACGGCCAATACATTAATTAAAACTTCCATCTATGTACTGCACTTCATTTTATTTTAAAATTTAGTCCGTTTAACTGTTATTCAGTCTTTCCGAGTTTAACTAATGACAGTTGCAGCAAATTTGATTTATGATACATTTAGTATTTATAATCAAGCTTGCTTGGGTGCTTTTTCGTGATTTTTGTTTATATTTATTTTTCTTGAATTATTAATTTGAGGATAGAATAATTTTTACTTGACTGTTAGCATTCTTATTCGATTTAGAGTTTTTCTATTAATTTTCGCAATTGACTAAAAATTGTTAAGCCACTTTAATATTCTTGTTTGTCTTTAATATTTAGCATTTCTTTCTATAACTTAATTTTTAATCGCGTAATTAGAATCGTTATATTCTGTTGAGCAAACAAATAAATAATTTTCTTTTGCTTTGAGAAATAGTTGACTTTCAGAAAGAATTTAAATGAAAATACAACGTGCACCCACTACAACGATCGTAAATTCACTGAACAGTACATAGCAGTATAGGCTCACTGTAGATCATAATTCCAAAATATTTATGTTAATTTTCTTGCGTCACAGAAATATCCGGCGAAATAGAATTGCTAAATTTACTTGATCACACCGCTAACCGAACACTCGAATATCAAAAGACTGTTTTAGAATATATTCCTCCTCAGTCACTAGACAAAATGGTGTTAATAGGAAAATAGGGATTTGATGGGAGCACAGGCCATAGCGCTGACAGTAGCTTATTTGTGACTTCGTATGTTCCTCTTCAGGAAATTTGCAAATCGTTAGATTCCACCGAAAGTGACCGCATTGTTTGGAAAAACCTGCGACCATCGTCTACATGTTAATGTAAGCCAATCAGACTTCAGAACGCAAAAGAGACTTCCGTTCTTTCTAAACAATAAGAGACTAAATTCAAAAACGAAACGAATAATTCACAACCTTCCGTATTTAAATTTAATAACCGCGAAGTTAGAGTGAAACTTTCGCTACAACTGACTACGATGGGCTCAATTTAGAGCAAAACTAGGCTTGTTTGAAGATAAACCACGAAGTGAGGGAAGGCTTCAAAAAAAGCAGAAACTGATTTTCGGCTGGGAAAGCGATAGGGACTGTTTTTTTTGGGATAGTGATGTAATTATCTTAATGATTATCTTCAAAAAGGAAAAACTATTACAGGAATATACTACGCATCATTACTTGACAAGCTGAAGGCAGAAATTCCGGAAAAATGGCTACATTTGCAGAAAAAGAAAATCCTATTTCATCAAATCCACGAATTACGCTTTGAACTGCGTGATCATCCGCCTTACTCATCAGATCTAGCCCCAAGCAACTTCTTTTTGTTCCCTCATCTAAAAATTGCGCTGGGAGGGCAGAGATTTTCGTTAAATGAGGGGGCAATCACCTTCGTGAACAATTATTTCACAGAGAGAAACGCCGAGTACTATTTAGACGGGTTGAAGAGATGGGAGCATCGCTGTGAGAAGTGTGTAGAGTTACGAGGAGACTATATTGAAAAATAAATATAAATTTTAAGAAAAAATATCTTGTATCTTTGTTAGGTCGGAAAGTTTTTAGACCACCCTCGTATACTTATACCTACAAACACATTGAACTTTGTATTATTATTTATTTGTAGTATTTGTTAATTATTCTATTAATTTTTTGTAATTTTTATGTTCCATTTACAATAATAAAGCAGATACAAGTATCATAACATTTACTAATTATGACCGCTTCTCTTACAAAACGAAACCACAGTGCGTAGGTACATTTTGAGAGCCATTCCATGACATTTAAAAAGCATTTCTTGTGTATTAAAACTTTTCGGTAATAAACCATGGGAGTTACTACATATAATTATGTTACTCAAACTGTGATACATTTTCCAATTTGCTTCAATTTATATATAAATGATATAATTTATATATATTTAAGATTTTGCTAAAGTTTTGTCATGCACAAAATGTTTTAAAAGCCCAGCTTCACATTAGTAACAAGGTGCGCAAAAATATATACATTTTTTAGTGCCTACCTATATATGTACATACATACACGAAAAACACTCAGAAAAAACGTAAGGTCAATAGTACAACGACAGTGGTGCCAACATTTCCTTCACAATGGAGCTAATGTGCATCCTGGGCGTAGCCGTCATACAATAGCAAATAATTGCATCGAATCGCAGCCTCTACCCGCTGACAAATGAGTCTCTCACACTCCGCTCTCAGTGACAAGTCCGAAAATGAACGCTTTATAAAATAGTGTCAAACGAGGCGTATCTGGGATACCTCCCCGTTTTGCCCCAAATTATAACTAAAAACGCGTAAAAAAAAGAAGAGACGAGTAAAGCTGATATTTATTTCCCTATGAAATTATTAAAGGTGAACAATTACAGGGTCAATGCAAAACTATAATAATGACAGTAAAACAACCTGTAAATGAAAGAATAATTAATTACCGAAATCATATGGGACAATTTAGCAACCCGAAACAATTTACACGCAATCCTCATACAAAAATAAGTGTTCTAAATGTACTGGAGTTTATCTCTGTAAAAATGCGAAGCTTCCATACGTCGTAAATGTGTACGAAAATAGAATATACGATTTACGGAAATAATAAAATATTAATTATTGCCACCCTCATATACGGAAGCAAATTTTTGTTTCTGACGCAAACCCAGTACCCGATTGTATTATTAACTTTATGTCATGGGCAATCTTAATTATAGCTCTTTTAAACGTATTTTCTACGTCATTCCAAAAAACATTTAAAAATGCTAGAATAAATATATCATAATTTAATGTATTTTCATTGTTAGTAATCGTGGCTAACTTTTTTGGTATTTTAATAATAAATGTAACAGAAAATTCAAACTAAAAGTGAAAATATATTTGTACAGTTGGGCACTAAAAGCGTGAAAAAATTAATATTTTTTCTTGATTAACGTTTAACGAAAATTCTGAGACAGGTTGCTTTCTCTTTTGTCCCAATCCATTATTGACGTAAAATAATTTCTTCTCCCAACACCTTGTGTGACGTGAGGTCCATCAACAAAATTTTTAAGTTAAAAGCTCTCTTATTGCGTCGAAAATGGAGAACACTCTTTTTTATAAGCACTATAATATCACATATGGAGGAAGATAAATAAATGGCTTTTATTATAGGAAGATCAGAACATTCAAATAATATATTCCTTTATTGTAACCTTTATAGAACAGGCACAAAACAGAATTCTACAAAATATAAATACGTTTTTCATTTTTAAAAGCAAAATAAGTATTTCTAAGAAAATTTCATTTTTCTGCATAGATTCAATAAAGTTTTTTTAAGAATATTATTACGAATGGAAGCCATCTACATCAAAACATCTTACTCTAATTTGGATGAAATTAAAGAAAAAAAATTAATTTCTTATTGTATGTACAATAAGCTCTCGACAGTTGCAAAAGACCAATCTATGTTTCCAGTAATCTGACCAAAAAAGGTTATATGAAATGTTCGAACTGCCTCCCATTCGTCTCTTGATGATTATGAAATTAATTTAGAACATAACCTCTAATGGACTAATTAATATTCCTACATTCCAAAGTTAAGATATCCTTCAACTTTTGAAGGTTTCTAGGTATCGACGAAAATACTTTTACATTTAAATATCGTCAAAAAGAAATAGTCAATAAGGAAAAATCTAACACTAGTACTGGTCACACTAGAATTCCACGTCTCGCAATCATCGGTTGTGAAATACTTCGGATTGATATTACCGGGGCGGAAATGCATAATATGATGGGGGTAACATCTTAATATTGAAAGCAAAAATATTTACATCATCTTCATTTGGGGATATTTGAGCAAAAGCAGGTATAAGCTCGAAGTGAACAAAATCAATGTACATCACACTATTTAGCAAACCATCGAGAAAGTATGGTCCTAAAGCCTAATTTCTTGTGAAGCCAAACTAAGCATTCAATTTTTGTGGATATTTTATATGGCTCTTCTACATCTGGTGAGGATTTTCAACGGCATAATAACTGAAATTTTGTTTGTGAACGTCACTATTCAAAGAGAATGTAGCTTCAGCACTAAAGATGACAAAACTTAAAAAATCGGGCTGATTAGCTAATTTTTAAATCATAGCTTTACAAAACTGAAGGCGCCGGTCATATCCCCGTTAAGTTGTACATGAACAAATTTATATGATTTATAGGATTCAAATCTGGACTGAGGTCTGGCCACTCGAACCGTCTAATTCCTACATTATCAAGATACCCTCTAATAATTCTGGCAACGCCAGTTGTAGCATTATCTTGCGTGAGAATACCATGCTCACCCATAAATATCATCAAAGACATAAAATATTCTAGAACCACCGTAATATACATGTCAGCTGTTAAGGGTCATTTTGTGTGAAGACCAACTCCATGCCTGTTTGTGAAAAGATTCCCGTACAAACTATAACCGATCCACCGACAAAGTCACTCGTTAATACAAACTCTAGTCTAACATATCTTTCTCCGGTATTCTCCATACTCATTGACGTCCAAATAATTCATTTAGACAAAAAGCAACTCATTTGAAAACAGTACCATGTCTCCAATCTTTATTATTTAATTCTAGATGATTTTAAATTGCAGATTGATGCTAGCATTGTAATGGGGACCACCACTGTAGCTCTCTTTCTATAAGTCAATCCCACAGCGCGAAATCTTGTTCAATCGGTCCATCCACTAATATTAAACTTCAAGCTTATTGTAGTTGATTTCACAACGAAAGCGCTGAAGCTGTTCTATTCCGCAAGCTAGCAGGATGATGATTCTTTTTTGAACGGACCCTGCTCTTCTAGTTTTATGCTACACTTCTCAAAGTGTTGGTGCATCTTGGGTAGCTTCTTACCAACAACGTTTACAATTTTACGTTATCCTCGATCATCTTGCTGTAACTCTTGACACAACAGCAGGGTCCAAAAGCATTATGACCTGTTAAATAAACCTCACAAACACATCACATGTAACTAAAATATTTTACACAAAGAAATCAATCTTAAACTCCGACCAAAGGAAGCTGAAAAGGAGAATTTCAACTAGAATAACTGCATGCTATTTCATACAAATCGTAACAAAACAGCCATCTCTTGGGATAGTGACTCTTTTTCAACCAGATCCTAGTCTTCTAGTTAGCTAGTCTTCTAGACTACATGCTAGTCTCCTCAAAGCACTGATGTATCTTTTGTCAGTACAAAGCCTATTGACAGAAACTCTTGAAGTTTGAAGTTATCCTCGACCAACTTGTAACAACACATAATTCTTGACAAAACAACAGAATCTAAAAGCATTAACATTTCTTAAGTAAACTCTACGCACACTTAATGGTGTTACTAAAAGATTTTACACACCGACACAAAGACACTGAAAGGGTAACAACTTCACGATTTCATAAAACTCGTAACTACTATGACTAGACATGACATATGACATACGACGAATAAGATTTCTCCGAAAATAAATGATTACGCACCTACTTATGCAAATATAAGCGTTTAACTAGAAATATATCACATTGTCAATATTAGCTGAGTTTCTTACTAATCAAACTTCAAAAATTGTTTTTCCAATGCTTAATTTTTGAAACCCAAAAATTCTTCCTTATCTGCAGCAATATATTCTCTATGTTTGTTTACGATTCATGATTTATTATCTAAGTATCTATCTCTCTCATAGAATTTAAAGTGTTAATTATATAAACATTTTCAATATTATTTGCTAGTGTATTCAAACTATTTCCCATGAGACTAGAAACCAATGCATGTCTTAAAACGATTATCAATAAATAGATGGAAAACAAATCTGAATCCCAGAAAAATAATATCAATACAGGAACTATCTACTGAACCGACACGAAATGCCAAAGTAATAATCTGCAATTAGGACACAACAAGCTCGACCAACGCTGTAAGCTTGACTGATAGAGCTTTGTGCAAATTCTGACAGAAAGAAGTGGTAACCTCGTTTTAGGCGTGGTAGAATTGTGAAGACTCGACAAAAATAATATTCACTATTAGACCCTGGATATTTCAATCTCAAAATTTGCATGTACGGTCTATTCTCAATAATAATTACTCTAATAAAAAGGCCAAACTTGAAAAAGATAATCTAATTTAAATGGAAATAGAAACGTAAGACTTAGATCTTTCTAAGAGAGAGTGAGTCAAGTTATAACAAAATAATCTAATCTGACCAACAAATAAGGTTAGTTATACCTTGTTTGGAAAATTTTTTTTCCAATTACTTAGAGTTTATTGCAACTGGTAATATTTGAAAAAATCTCATATTGATGAGCATTACGTTATTTTTTATAAGAATAAAAAGAATGTTATTAAACGTGAAATATATCATAAGATATATACAAATCATTTTGCACAATAACGATATTTATTTTTTAAATGCACCTCGTATATATGTAGATCCGAATATGCAAGAGCGGTTAAAATATTATCTTGCTGATCTTCTCTTTTAATATATACGTTTCTATACAATTGTCAATTTAATATCGAACCAGTTTCAGTTTCCTTTAGAAACTTTTTCTTTCCAATATACACGCACATCGAAAGTGTGTACTTGGCAAAAATGCAAACATTACATGAACGAGTGAAGCATGCACGAAATTCTGGCGAGCAAGATGAGAGATATTGAAACCGTCGCCGTCGTCGTCGCATCGACTGGGCCGTATTTAAATATGATATCTGCAATTCAGATTAAACAAATATAATTTTGAAAAACGGAGAAATCACCAGAGCGAATCCTGATCCGAAATGGATTCATTCCCCCTTTTCGCTCCCGTAGCCCGGATCTTTTCCATCTTATGTAAAAAGGAGGTTGGAGGAAGAGTGCCCTTCGCGTTTCAAGAGAGAGCGCCCTTATTTGCGTTCGCCGTACCACCGATGTCTTTAAGCACCATCGTCTACATTTTATCATCTTCAATAACTCGTAAAATGGCACCCAATCAGACTTGCTCATCAACGCCAAAGGAACTAATGGACCAAAGAGTAGCCGCTCATATATATCTATATATATAGTTTCCACGATTACTATGTTAAAGTAGCTGTACTTTGCTTTTACAGAAATTTATTTCTTTTCTTTTATTTGAAGAAACCCAATCTACGCTTTATTTTGTGTTAACAACACTGTATCTGCTTTCATTCGAAGCTCACTATCTCTTAAAGTTAACCGTCGCACTTTCGTAAAAGCACAAAGCGTTACATTTCAAAAGCGATTATTCTTTCGCTTCCGTGATGTGTTGCCGAGGTCGTCTTGAGCATATAAATTGACCTCCACACCGATTCGCATAATAATAACCACTCGGAGAGAAATTCCGATGTTGAGGTGTTTGACTTTGCTCGAGTTCGTTGATTAATCGATGTAATTTGAAGTTGAAATAATCTTGAAAATTTCCTAAATTGGTAATGATAATTTTTTTCAACGACTCATTCTTGAATTAAGTTGAAATAAGTTAGAATTTATGTTTTTCTTACGTAAGGAATATCTTTACACCAGATAACGCTGGACTTAAATATTAAAAGCAAGACGTTTGAAAGATCTGGAAAAAAGGTGTGTATGTGAAATACGAAGTGTCTCCTATTATTATCTTGCAGATTTTTAAAGAATAAATATTCGAATCAACTAATTATCTTATATCTAAATGAATATATTCTTTGTATATTATATTATTTGATAGATTACTGAGCAGTAAGTACAATCTACCTCAGACAAAGTTATGAAGTTATTCCTTGGTTATTATAAATGACACGATTATATCAATTGTAGAATATAAAGAAAAATTAAGCTTTCCAATAAAATTTATAAAATTCCTTCTAGTTCCGCAATTATACAGTCATGTTTTATAGCGTTCATCCCTTTCCCGTTTCCTGTTTCCAACCTCTTGGGTCGGTCGAGTCTTCTTTTAGATTTCTTTCTAATGTGATCTTCTTTACTCCTCTTGTCTATTTTGCTTTTGGCCTCGTGTGTTTGCGTTTCTTGATAGGCATCCACTAAAAATTATTTTTTGATCCCACGCCTTCATATATTTTCAATTTTTTAATACCTTATTCAAATATGTCTGCTGTGAAAGCTTAAGTGGAGTTTCATAAACTGAATTGTAAATGTGGATATGTTCAAAAAATACCAAGGTCTTTAACTTGAGTTTGTCTAGAAATGAATGTACGATCCAAAGGTATGAAAATCATGTGGTTAGTATAAGTGACAACAGCATATTTATTAATATTAAACTTTTTTAGCCTATACAGTCAGGTATAGACAATTCTTGCATATATTTTTAAATGGCCATTGTAGGTAAGGGACATGGCAACCTAAAAGAAAGTAGAGGTTGTACGGCGTACAATGAATAAGGGTAGACCCAGGTTTGAGTTCCGTGGACCACCTGAAGTTACAGTGAATGTGTCAGAGTATAACCAATTATAACAAATGTAACTGTTGGCTAGATAAGGCACAATTAATATCTTGCAGACAAGAGCATATTCATTAATATTAAACTTTCTTTTCCTTAAACAGTCAGATACAGACAATTCTTGCATATATTTTCAAATGGCCAGCATAGGTAAGGAACATGGCAATCTAAAAGGAAATAGAGATGGTACGGCGTATAATGTACAAGGGTAGACCCAGGTTTGAGTTACGTGGAACACCTGAAGATATAGTGAATATGTCAGAGTATAACCCATTATAACAAATATAACTGTTGGCTAGGTAAGGCACAATTAATATCTCTCCGACATGAACCCCTACATTGAAATGGAGCGCTGTATACAGTTATTGTTTACCATATAACAAATGTTCAAAAATTATTGAACGATTGGATAAAATACAAATTAGCCTATAACTTTAATTTCATGCTTGCTACCCTTTTTAAACACGGATTGATTTTTCTTATTATTTTCTTAATTTATTTTTTTCGGAAAAATCTATCTGCGTAGGGCATGGTTAAAAATTATATGTAAAGGGGTTTATAAAATATGCGCGCAATTCCTGATTAAAAAATTAGGAAATCCAAAGGTTCTCTTTGAAACACTTTATAGCTACCAGAATCTCTTTCTCAGTGAACTGTTTAACAATAGAAATTAATTGAGCATTCCCAACTATTCGAGAAAAGAGAGAGAGCACGATTGGAGAACATCCGAAAATATTTTGTTAAAAACGTCAACAATCCTATAAGGATTATCCATCTTCTGGCCGGAGATTCTCAAACCTCTCTCACTCTCTTTGTGATTTGTATAAAGAAATGTCACAAGTCTGATGCAGTTCTAATTTTACCAGACTACGCCGCCTGGACGATGCAATCTTATATATGAATGAACCTGAACATTTCTATTTTTTTATGATGAATTCCTTTTCACTTAATTATTCTGATCAGTGTGGCCCTGTACCAAAGGGGAAAGCAGCGGGACGATGTTGAATATTTCGGCACATGTTTGTTAGTAATAGAGTACATTACTGCGCATTAATTAGAAACGGCGATATTAACTTCCAGACAAGTCTCAAAATGAGAGCAATCTATGAGACCAAGATGACTAATTTCTTTAAATCAGCTTTCTGAAAATTGCATCGAAGAGTAACACTGAATGGGGGTAAAATTTTCATTTCTTGGTCTCTGAAATATTCAGAAGAATGTTTGGCACAATATTCGGGTATGATAACAGAAACAGTAGGACTTCAATGTAACCAAATTATATTCTCAGTTGTGTCATTGTTGTCATCTATTACCTTCATAATATAAAGGGTTTTCCAATAAGGACTTGACAAATTTTTTTCTAAATAAAATGCAGACCATTTGAGATATTTCAAAAACTTTATTATCGGGTTGAAGTACAATCAAACCATTTATGAATGGAACTCGACTTCGTTCATATGGCCATCAAGGGCACGTTTGCAGCGGTCGATTCGTTGGACCCAATTTTCGATGACTCGGCCACACAATTCGGCCGAAACGGCTGCTATTTCGCGTTCAATGTTGGCTCTGAGCTCTTCCAACGTTGTCGGCTTGTTGGCATAGACCAAGGACTTGACGTAGCCCCAAAGAAAAAAGTCTAGAGGCGTTAAATCGCACGAACGAGACGGCCAATCGACTGGTCCATTTCTTGAGATAACACGCTCATCAAACTTACTCTTCAATAAATCTATTGTAACGTGTGCTGTGTGGCTTATGGCACCTTTCTGCTGAAACCACATGTTGTCCAAGTCCATATCTTCCAATTCGGGCCAAAAATAATCGGTAATCATGGCGCGATAACGATTACCATTCACAGTAACGTGACGATCATTATCGTCGACGAAAAAATATGGCCCTATGACGGCATGCGAACCGTACCAAACAGTTATTTTTTGTGGATGAGGTGGTGTTTCATGAAGCACATGTGGAGTTTCACCCGACCAATAACGCATATTTTGCTTATTGACGAACCCATTGAGCCAAAAATGAGCTTCGTCACTGAAAATAATTTTGCGATGAAATTGATCATCTTAGCGCATCTTTTCCAGAGCCCAATCGGAGAACGTACGTCGCTTCAAATGGTCCATCGGCTTCAATTTTTGAGTCAGCTTGATCGTGTATGGGTATAAACCAAGATCCTTACGCAAAATTCGCCACAAAGTGGTCTGGGCGATGCCCAACTCTTGAGAACGCCGTGGAATTGACTGATTTGGATCATTTGCTACGGACGTTTCAACGGCAGCGATATTTTCGACACTTCGACCAACCCGTTGTCTCACTGGCACGGCAACATCACACAACGAATACGTAGACTCAAATTTTTGCACTAAACTTGTTACTGCCTGTCTATTAGGGCGAGAATTACGACCGAAAATCGGAGTTAACGCTCTTAAAGTAGCGGTCACCGACTCCGAATTTCTATAGTAAATTTTTATAATTTGCAGACGTTGTTCGTTCGTGTACTTTACCATGATGGAAACGTTAAGTTTGCTGAATAAATTGACAGTGACAGTTCGATGATTAGTGAAAGGATGCGTCCACAAATTGAATTAAAAGCCGTCAAGTCCCTTTTGGAAAACCCTTTATAAACGACTTTTTGAATATAACTCTAAATTGGTGTAAAATGTTATTACGGTACCTTTTTTACGATTGGCCATAAGTACCTATAAATCAATATTTCAAGAACATGATACTCGTTAGTAGTGTTAATAAATTAGTTTCTAAAAAATAGAGAAAAGATATTAAACATTGCCTGAAGTAAAATTTAAACACTCATGTGCCTCTCATACATTATTAAACCATTCGAAACAATAGTTGAAACAAAAACGGACATGATTGACACAAAAAGTGCTTTTCCACCAAGACAATGTATCGTCCTAAGAATCGACTACTGCAATACTAAAATGCCCAAATCGAGGACTCGTGTTAGTTCTCCATCCATTTTATTCTCCTTATTTGGCTGAGTTCGACTTCTTATTTGACAGTTTAAAAATTTTGATCGGCGAGAAGAAATTATCGTCAAATAATTGCGGACTTTTCTAATAAAATGAAGAGAGTAAAAACTCGCTGAACCACGTACATAATCCTCAACGTGACTATGCTATAAGTAACAAACATATTTTTTCCGAAGAAAGTCACCGTTTATTGCAAGAAAAGAGCATTTATTTCAATAAAAGCTCAATATACATTTTTGTTGGAGGCAACCTCAATTTGCCATGGTAATTACCTGAAAATTCATGTATATCATCTCGAAAAAATGACTTGTCTTTTGACTATATAAATGACAACCTATTTTCTGATGTCTTCGAAAGAAGAAGAAACCACTTTTCAGTTAAGTGATTTTACAGTGACCGGAACAGACACTAGTCAGAAAAAGCAATGTATAGAAAATACGTGTAGAGAAGGATGTCCCAATTCAGCAACTTTAGCTTTTCTTTAACCGTAGTTGCAATAAGAACGACATTGTCGTGCTGGAAAATTATCTTATCATGTCCTTGATCGTATTTTGACCGTTTGTCTTAATACATGGCTCAGTTTTATTAAACGTTATTGTTAGTGATGTCCATTAATGGTTTCACCAGGTTTTAATATATAATAATACATTACACGTTCTGATCCCAACAAATACAGAGGATATTCTTTGAAATATGGATATATCGCTTTAGAAATGAGCAATTGTTTTTGTTTGAATTATAATATAACCACTTCTCATTTCCATCATTTCATCTTTCTGTCTTTGAAACAGCTATTCACATGTAAAGAACTTTTT
This sequence comes from Dermolepida albohirtum, assembly GCA_031893035.1. Taxonomy (NCBI): domain Eukaryota; kingdom Metazoa; phylum Arthropoda; class Insecta; order Coleoptera; family Scarabaeidae; genus Dermolepida; species Dermolepida albohirtum. The sequence goes on along the minus strand of JAVIWB010001753.1, from coordinate 196,386 downwards.
TCAACGTCTTCCGGCTTCAGTTCGTATGGTTCCCAATGTCTAGAAATAGTTGATAGGTCAACATTTAGTGCTTACACAAGTTATTCTTGCGTTTAACTTGGACCTTGATGGAGCAATGCCTCTAATTCTTCATCTTTTAACTTTTTCACCTGACCCGAACGTTCTTTGTGTTCCACGTCAACATTACTACTTCTTAAACCACGAAAACCACTCAGGGCATGCTCTTTCTGCTGCAAAACATTCAGGATAAGTTTGTTCCAGCAAACAATGACTTTCGGCGCCTCTTTTCTTTTGATTAAAGAACGAAAGCAATGTTTTCCGCAAATGCTGCTTAGGTGACACAAAAGTAGTCAATTTTTCGATCGACTAAAAATCTTGTGTATTTTTGTTTACCTTCGGTATAACAGCTGAAATAGTTTAGATTTTCAGAAGCACGTTGACGTTCAATAATTCAACATGACAAAATAAACATATTCATGTATGATATAAATTACTAAAAGCACAGAGATTTTCAATGCTTGTTATACACACACACACAGACACACCTACATATGTACCTAGTTATGGATACACATAGACATGTACGAACAAGTATTCGCATCAGCTTCTAAAATTTAATATCGACTACTTGATTGATTACGAATTAGAAATTCCTCTTTTTAAATAAAATTCACACGTTTTATATACGAATAAGTGAATAATACGTTATCCGTTCGCACGTGTGCATATAAGAATTCTTTTTCGCCTTTCATATCTTGTCTTCTACGTTGAGGATTTTCTTTTATTAAGATCGAGGTACCGCGCATGAAATCCGGCCGCGAATGAAAAAAAATGCGAGTTTCGTGTTAACAGGTGCCGATAAATCATATTCATTGTCATCAGTCGCTGGGTCGCGCTGCGCTGTCAACTTCCTTGATGGATGAAGTTGAATAATCGTAAAATGTTTACCACCGCCTCTTTGACAGTCCCATCACTTAGTGATCATCTTGTGCATGAAACAGGGTTCCACGCCGGTTGATTTTGTTAGTTTTCTCTTACTTTTTGGATATCAATTTATTGAAAAATTTCGCTCAACTGAGAATAAGGAATTACTAAGTTAGATCAGCATTTGCATAAGTAAGAAGAAAGTGCCATGCAAGTAATTGGTATGTAGCACATAGATTCTTCTTTTCCTTGAAAACTGTATTAGCTATTATTAATCAGTTACACAATAAATTCAGAAAAGAAATGATATAATGCTGTTACTGCTTAGGTCACAACATATGTAGCTCAATAAAACGAATTTTTTGTACAAATAAATACTGATTTTGGAATTTTTAAGGAGTTAATTCCAGCATAGCAGTTATTGTTTCTGAGATACAGGCTAATTAATTTTAATTCTGAAAAAGGCAAAAATAATTACATAATGATAACCTTAAAGACTGTAATTGAAAATGCCTACCTAAAATTAGAATCTGATTAGACAGTTTCAGTTATTTGGTATTACACATGACTATAATTCTACCATTCACCACCACAACTAATTAATACCCAGTCCATATTACCTCGTGTCTACCACTGCCTTTCCCGGTTCGGTTTACTACTAGTCTTGTACGTGAATTGTGCTATCATTTTGTGTATATTTTCAACTTTCTTTAATAATAAAGTGTTTAATTCAAACTCAGGCATTCAGAAGCAGACGTAGCTGTGTCAATCATCCAAAAGTTTTTTGTTATGTATGTGGTAGGGCATTGTGAAAAGGAGTTATCTGGCATATTTTGGTGTCCACTTGGGACTCCGCATTTCGTATGGAAAACATGCCAAAAAAGGTAATGCTTAAAGTTTGTAGTACAAATTGTTTGGCAAGAACCAAGAAATCATCACGATGACTGTTATTCTTATCTCTTAAACATTAAGAGCATCAATCTGAACAATAGGCGCAAATGGACATATCTGGTCTACATTCAGCAACGAGACCCGTACTGCAGTCTGAAGAAATACATACTCCTTCATTCAACAGTTTGCCTAGGCTTCCGAAAGATAACACAGAGCCATTAGACTCTAATGAAGTTCAAAGTATTTTGAAGCATGTCTAACAAGTTCCGAATCAATCAACAAGAACAGGATAATCTCATTGGAGACCTGAATCTCTTCCTTTCTTACTTGTTTTCAGATTAAATGAGAAGAATTTCCTTCACTCATATACTAATATTATATTTAACCATAACAAAGATAAGGATCTTCTCTACATTTTCTCTCGGGAAAATAATCTGTTACTCTGTACCAACACCCATAAAAAATAAGTTTGTCAGAATACACACCAGACGAAATGCGCCTTTTTAGTAACTTTTTGTCCTTTTAAACAACAGTAACAAATATGAACTAACTCCCATTAGTCATTCTACCAGAATGAATGAGGAACATGAAACAATATCACTAGTCCTAAAAACTGAGTTAATAGAAGTTGGCTTTTAAAAAATTCCATAATTTGAGGAAAACAAATCGTAATCAACGAATTTTGATTGCGAGAGAGAAAATCTGATTTCCTCACCATATATGGCGTGTTTGGCTTATTTCCGTGCGGGTTCTGCCGTGAATCCAGGTGCGACCCTGTTATTAATTATCAGCTGCTGATGATAACTTAGACATCGAAATACGTATCGTATACAAAGTACGAAAATTACTGTGAAAAGTGGTTTTATCAACCCTTAGTGATTACTTTAATCAACCACATTCTCCTTTAAAATTTACCACTAATTGATGACCTTTTTTGCAATTGTCATTTTGTAAAGGCTTTTAATTATGTGTATTTTATAGTTTTTTGTGGCTATTATATCGTCTCGTATTGCTAAAGCAAATGCAAAGATGTAGTGTTTGTACTAGAAATTATTCATGCGTCGCTTTCCAGTTACGAGTGGTTTCTTTTGTCTTTGTAAGCTAGTCAATGGTAGTTATGAAATCTTTTTGTTGTGGAATGTTTCATTAATATTCTTCTTTGTTTATATATGTATCTGCATTGTCATGTCCCATAGAACGGCACATGTTTCCTCAAATGTTCTAATTTGATCACCATCATTGTCAATTTTTTCTAGGCTTTTGTAAAATTGTTTTTGATCATATTATATGTTTTGTAGTTTTTATTCATTTACTCGTATTTCCTTATACCTTCTTAGTCTCTTTGAATATGTTTTTAATTTAGATTTTCTAGTGTTGGGTTTTTCTGATCGTGTTTTGTTTTTGTCTTGTATGATATTTTTTAGTGTTTCAAGATTTTGTTTGATTTATTTACATTACATTGTGTTAATCTAGTTATATCTTATTCTAGCTTATTGATCTTTTTATCAAGTAGGAATTGCCAATTTCGTTTTGTCAGATTTTTGTTCGAGTTTCTTGGTATTCTACCTTTTGCTCATTATGTACTGTAACAGTGGTAGCAGCTGCACTAGAAGACCTACACATACGAAGTTAGGTCTTCTTACGCGTTCGCTTCTTGTGTATATTCTTCCAGTTGAGAATTAACGTCTTAATGATATGGAATGTTTGTTTTTGAATATTAATTTGAGTAATGATATTCTGTTTATTCGAACAATATTTTTCCCTTTTCAAGATATTTGTTTGTTCTTGATACTTTCGTTGTTTTATGTTGGTATTAGTGTATATGTGTATTTTTTGTGTATTGATGATGATTTTGACTCTTTTTTTGATTAATTTACTTTTGCGATGTAACGGTTTCTGATAGTTCTGGATACAGAAAAACTTGTAAAGTTCTAGTCTATATCTAGTCTTTATAATTTTTAATTTTGTAGCTTTATTGTAGCAACGCATAACATTAACATTCATATTAATATTCCAAGATAGACGTTGTCAGATCTTTCCAGTTTTAGTGGTTGCCTATTGCTCAGGTAAGGAACATGTACCTAGTTCATCGATTACTTGTGGTTCATCATGGTTAAAATCGGGTGTAATTCCATGGCGTCTTCAATCGCTTTGTCGCTCTTCTAAACTTTTTTTAAAGTTTAATCCTTCCATGGGAATATCAAAATTAATTAATTTTCAAGCAAAAACACATAAGAAGCAAACCAATACTTACAGAGTTATACTTAACATTTCCACCATCAAGTACTATAATTATATTGATAAAATTAAAAATTAATTAATTTTATGTGTAATATAACTATACTGATTATTATGGCTTAGATTTCACTCACTTCCTCAACCTAATGCTGGAACACTCTTCGTTTAACCCACATCTACAAGTTTGAGCTCGAACTAGGTGCGGCTGATACCGAGCTGCTACTATATATTACGAAACGATAAATCAATACAAGCTTTGCAATGCTTTATGTCTTAAGAGGATTATTATTATCCTTATATTTAAATAAAAATAAAACTAGGCTCTTCCCTATTGTGTATTTAGAAATTTTTGACGTTTGAGCAACTATTTAAAATAATATATATATATATTGACCATTATATTTGTACTTTATGATAATGTTACGTTGATACAAGTATGTTAATTTCTCATAATAGATATACTAAAGTATTATTTGTATACTTATTAATTTTATCGAGTAGTAAGTAAGACTACTATACACGCTTTAAGGTAAACGGAAAAGCTATATATATATATATATATATATATATATATATATATATATATATATATATATTTTAAAAGGTAATTTCGTTAGGTACTAGAAAGACGCAAGATTCAATTTTATCGAAAATTTACTCCAACCGTAAATGGAATCCATTTCCGAGAAACTAATAGCATTTATTACAAACTTCATTGCTCATTAGTTGGCATCTTCCTGTACTGTATTGCATTATAAACGGTTAATTCAATAAGCATTTTCTTTCAAATTAAATTCGAAATAAAATACGAAATAAATCTCTTCGGAGCGAATTTTCGAAAAATAGGTGTCATCTTTACTGTTGCTTTTACTATCACCAAACATACGTCATTACACAGAAACATTTAAGTTTCGGTACATTTCTCTGAACATAACACGGGCGTTGGTACCACACTACAAAAGCCAGAGAATTTATCTAGCATTATATTATTTACTAGTCCTGATAATCAGCGATGGTATAAGCTATGAGTTCCATAAACGTGCCTAGTAACACCAGCTAACAAGAATTTTAAAGTATCACCATCGATGAAGATATTTCTTTAAGCCTTTCCTGTTCAAATGAAACTCCATATGTAGTGTTCAAATCAAATTAAATCAAATCAAATACTTTATTTTCCCAACAAAATATCAATTATAGGATAATACACAATAACAATGTCACATAAGTTTTTCATAATATAAAAAAACTAAATTCCAGGCACACTACACACTAATATAAACCTTGGGTACACTAGATTTATGCAAATTAAACTAAATCAAAGCAAGTAAATTGAAATTATCTGCAATTTTATTATTAACCCATTCCTAGCCATTGTACCTGCTTGAGTACAGAAAAAAAGGCAATATTTAAATATGCATAAATTTTACGAGAAGTGAAATTACGCAACCTTTATTTTGGTTTTGCATTCAACATAATGTGTTTAAAAAGCACACAACAACAAAGTGTTTAGAAATAGTACCGTTACTGTATATTTTGTTTAGTTTTTATACAGTAATTATTCAGCTGCGTGAAGTAAAACCTATAGTATTATAATAAGTGTTTATTATAGTTTTGCGTAGGGGAATAACTGTGTTTCCAATTTATAAAAAGGTGAAAGATAAAAAAATAATTGGAACGCTGGGTGAGTAGAAAAATTGGTGTATCCAATTGAGTACAATGGCTTATTGGTTATGCATTTTTTTAGATTTTTGCCCACAAAAAAGTGGAATTTCCTACTATAAAAACGTCAAGATTGTACGACAGACATTTCAATATTATGTTGAAGCTGAGGAAGATCACCACGAATTTGAAATTGCTATTATACCTCCAAACCCGGATTATAACACAGGTGAAAAAGAAGGTGTCGCCGAAAATATTGAAGTTGACAGTATACCATACGATGTGCCAGGTGAAATAGAGGTATTTTGTAGCAGCGATAACGAAGACGACATTCTACTTGAACAATTAAAAAAATAAAATTTCGATGAAAGAAATGGTGGTGGGCGCTTTTTACCACAATGTTGAGTTCCGTTGTGGTCAATGCGTGGAAGTTATATAAAACTGCAAACAAGTCCCAAATGGACCTGTTAGAGTTTCAGAGTCATATTGTTCGCTACTATCTTTGAAATTATACGCAGACACTGCCAACTTCGAAACCCTCGCTGGCACTTGGTGTAGCTACCATTGCTGAAAACCACTTCCCCAAGTGAATAAAAAATCCTTTACGATGCCACGAATGCCATAGTAAAATTAGATGAAGTGTTTTAAAATACAGTAGAACCTCGCTTAACGAGCATAATTCGTTCCAGAATCTTACTCGTAATGCGAAACACTCGTTAAGCGAAATAATTTTTCCCATATAAATTAATGTAAAATCAAATATGTAATGCGTTCCAAGCTAAAAAATACTCAAAGCTTTATAAACATATAACTTTATTAAATATATTTATTATTTTATGTATATAGGTGTGTGCACATTTTTAATGATCGTGAAATGTCTTCTATTGCCGAACAAACTAACCTGAAATGTGAATTTAATTTACAGTAAACTAAAAAATTTAAATAATTGGGTTAGCACATACCTAATTCAGTTTTACTAAGAAGCTGTCTAAGGTCATTTGCTTCTGTCGCTGTTTTAAAATTTGTCGAAAATACATATACATATTTATTTCTCTTTTTTAATAACATCGCTTTTAAGGCAACGCTTGTGTCTATATGCAATAATATTTGCAAATTCATTATGTCAAATTGTACATACTTATTATACAACCGAAAAATTTTGGCCGTGTACGACCGAAAATTAATTCGGCCGAAAACGGTGCTGCTATGACCAGTTTTACTCGTTATGCGAAACACCGCTCGTTAAGCGAGTCATTTTTTGATGATTTAATTTTGCTCGTTATGCGAATTGCTCGTTATGCGAGGTGCTCGTTAAGCGAGGTTCCACTGTATATCACACTACAAAATAAACATACTAATTAAGCAATTGTACCCGTTTGGGTACAGCTCCAAAACTGTGGTCGACAACCAAAATGTACATGGTTCCCAACGGTACAGATTGCGTTCGGAGTTTGTTTTCGTACAGATATTTTTTCGCCGTGGTTTACCAGGTGCGACACTTTGCAATTATCTGCTGATGATGACAATTTAGATGTCGAAATGCGTATACATAATTACGAAAGTTAATGTGGAAAGGGGTTATATATCAACCTTAGTGATTAAATTTATAGCTGGTATTATGTAACGGGAATTGGATAACTGGTGAAAAGTTTGCAGAATGTTTCCACATTTGTCTCGTTTAACAATGTTCACTATGATAAAACAATTTTCTTATGTCTCGAGGAAGACCGTTCGATATCTACTGATGTCGAAATTAAATAAAAATTAAATGAAGTAATCCTTATAAGTAGATAACGGATCTATAGAAGCATCATCGTAAGTTTGTCTTAATCTGGTAAAATCAAAATCATTGTTTATAACACTCTCGAGGTTTTTTACAATACTAATATTCTTTTGTCACTTATAGCACTTAGCAGTGAATGTACATTGTTCACTATTTGTACCGACTCCACTAAAGACTACTGTGTTGTGCGATTTTTCTATTACGTCAAATAATTCTTTATAATTGTCGTATATGGTTTTTAAATCTGTTTCAACGGGAGTATTTTGAAACCTTATCTGACTTTTCTAAATAGCTCCGTCAGGATTGAATTGTATAATCATAGATTTAATTTGCTGAAAATACTCAAAATAATAAAAAGCTGCCTTCAGTCCTGTTCCCCAACATGGAAGAATTGTCTATAATGTTTCGGGGAGACGGGGCACCGGTCAGTGAAATTCTCTAATTAGTTTGGGACATTTAAGAAACCCTATTACAAGCTTTTGAATAGTTTGTACCACAAAACGTAGTACGAATAGTACACGGCTCATGTAAAAATCTCTGACAGTTTTCTTTATCGGAGATTGGTCTACAGAACGCATTGCCGCGGCACCATCGCTTGTAAACATTAACAGTTGATTACTTGAAAGTTCAAATTTTCGTAGCGTGTCCAGCACTACTCTAGTAATCGCTTCACCTGTACATTTTGGTAACCTTTCGCTAGTTAATAAAATTTTGAATGTCAGTTTAAGGAGTTCCAGTGCACGTATTATTATATTTACAATAGATTTTCCTTGCGATCTGTCGATTCATCAAAGCATAACCACAGCTGTTTTCCCTTTACTACAGCTTTGATTCTATTTTCGATCTATTTGTGTAGAGATGGTGGATAGTTATGCAATGCTGTCCAAGACGATAGCTTCCACGTAGAATTGTATTTCTGTCGGAACGATCGAAACTGTCCTTTATTCAGTAAGTGCGGAACACCGCACGTGATCATTAAAAGTAACCCTAGCATGAATTCTAGCGTTGGTGGAATGACATTTTTTATTTTTGTGCTTTTTAGTATTAACATGTTCTCTTCAGTAGTCACCAGCGGTTTATCGCAAACTTTTACATATTATCGTAGAACCATTATAAAATAAATCAGGAAATTCACTGATATACTTCTCGACTGTGTCAATCAATTGTCGCCTTTTCCCTTCGGCATATTTAATTATATATTTATATAAAATATAAAACAAATAACGTCGCGGAGTCAAGTACAGATGCTATGCATACACATTGCTCAAAACAATCGACAATTGACAGAAACATTCGCTTCACTGATCCGGCTTTATTTATATATGTAAGCACCTGGGTACATAAGTATTTCTTATAGCGGATCCTGATATATAAATGACAAGCCTCCTTATATACCATCATCAAATTATATTATGATATACCTGCTGAGCAAATTCAAGTATTTGGACTTCTTTATCCATCTAAATATAATAAATATTTCAAAATTTGGAGAGAATAAATATAACTATAAATTTATCGAGAACTAGCACACTGGTAAATGCAACAACGAATCTTTAAATTTGTACTTATTTTACTGAATTTTACTGCTAACATTGTGGTATATATTAACATTATTTGTACGTAGGTTACATTGTATAATTTATGTACCATGAATTTAATTTATTCTACCGAATGAACAGAAGTCGAAACGTTGTCAATTCAAACTATGCTCGAATGAATTAAACTGAGGTTGACTATAGTCTAGTTTTCAATTCGTAGGAGTAAAGTGAAAAGACAGAATTACACTAGAAAAGTTTTTGCTGCTAAGTTTTTGGAGAAAAATTTAGAAAATATGAATGTTATTCAAATGTGAATCGATATCAAGTCATATATAACTAATAATGGCAAAAAAATGAATTGAATGCAGTAACTACAAATATATATATATATATATATATATATATATATATATTTCCTTAAAAATTTTAAGAAATAATTGAGATATACATTATGTACTTCTCCTATTTGGTCCTGGTTTGCCTACAGACTATCACAGCACTACCTTTTTACAATAAAATTTTAATCGCTCTCTGAATTAACTATAAATTAAATATAAATTTACTTTAAATACCAACGTATTGTAAACTATTATATCATTACTTAATATAATAATTTCGCCTTTTTTTAATGTAACAAGTGATTATCAAATTATTCAATTATTATTGAAATTTGAATGAGTTTTCATTAACCTTTATTATTACTCCGGCAAAAAAATAAAGTAAGCAAAGCATACTTTAAACCTACATCCATACTGGAAAGTGGTTTCCGTGAACTTTATTTCTAAATAACTTTTATATATTTGATTTTTTTTATAAAGACATGCATTTGTTATGAGAGACGACATTTGCAAAGATTTTAAGACCATCTGCGAAAGCAATTTTTCGGAACAGATTATGTCAACCACGTCAATGATAAAAAGCTGAATATTAAAGGCCCCAAATTAGATCCTTGAGGAATTCTAGATGTTGCATCGTAATATCTAGAGTTATACACATTAACACACATCGTAGAGGTCGCACATAAAGAAAACTCTACCGAAACTTCCGAAGTCCGAAACAATTGAGATCCGACAGTGTTTAGTGTAATTTGAAAGGTTAGGGACAGTGGAATGCTTCGCGACAAATCCGTAAAATAGTGTTTGAAATAACTGCATATACTTTGCCGTGTATACACTGTTCGTGTACCTTTGCAAACGGGTCTATAATTAACTGTATTGCCAATATCCAAATTGCCACATTTCTGGGAAGATACGTGCTCTCAACGCTAAGCGAAACATACTTTGCAAGGAATGAACTAAAACATATCTAAAGTTACTTGTACAGACACAATCATACGCCTTCCTATCATCTTCAAAATCTCTGTTTAGTTCCATTAAATGACATCATTCCAAGATGTCATACAAAAAATAAAATAATATGAAGAAATCATCATTTGATGAAATTCTTTACAAGAGGCTTTCTAAGAAATGCTACAGGTGTCTAAATATAGACGACAAACAAATTTTAATTTCTTTTATTTTTATGTTGATTTATAACTTTTAATTGCTTTCTTTCCAATAACAAATAAGAGTTTTTTTCGATATTATGTTTCATTCACAATAGTCTAGCTTAAACTTAATAAATTACAAGAGAATAAGCTTTTCGTACATCCACGTTGATTTATACTAAATAACGACGGTAAATGAACAAATGCACAATGTTAAAACAGAAGGGCGATACCGGTTTACTGGCATAGGGGCTAAGAGAAGTTCAACTAACAGAATGGCAAAAGTTGTAGTGAACCACGGTATGTTATTTATGTACTGGGGACGACACCGCAATGTGCCACTTGGACTCGGGGATTTTATCCAGACACCGACTAATTCGAGCACAATTTGCGATTGGCAGCTTCATTTAGCAAAACCTACCGTTGTTCCCTTTTGCATTATTGCTCGTTCTCCGATTCGCCGGTACACTCTCCGGTTTCCTCTTTCATTTAAATCATACCTCTTCCCGTTTCTCATCCTCTTAGTACACTCTAATGATTAAATTGCACGTTTAAACTAAATATTCTCTTAAGTAAACAAACACAAGCAATATTCTTATGAAATAAAAGTTTTTTCTCAAACTTATTTGAATACATTTATCTGTACCCTTTACATGTATTAATAGTATACGCGATCATCTTATAACTTTGTGTATGTATACGTTTCCTAGACTACAAATGGTATTACATGAGGCGCTTAAATGCAAAACGCTACATGTAAATTTGAACAGAATGAGCTATAGATATTATTTGATTCGTTTGGGACTCCTATATGTAGTTGGAACAATGTTACTTGTGAACCCGCGCAGATACTACATACCCTTAGCCCATTGACTGAAATATAAAATGTTTTACAATTCATGCTTAATCCATTGTACAGTTAGTTCTTTGTTTCTTCTTTAATCGAGCATCTCCATTTATTAATGTTTCGACTTTTCGGGCAAGTTCTAGAGTAGTCACTTCGAAAGGCCGTGCCGGTCGTAGATCGTCTTCAAATAGTTCCCTACCTTGCTTAGAGAGACTGTGCCACTTATGAACTATAATTTTTCCCAGGCAAGAATCCTCATAAACTGATGATATCTCTTTCAATATGGTTTGAATAGACTTTCCTTGCTTCGTAAGAAACTTTGTAACGGCACGATGCTGAATTTTTTCCATATTTCGCACTTTCTTCCTGACTGAGTTACTTGGTCGATGATATTTCAAACACTACTAATACAATTATGCTAAAACTTTATATTTATACTAATAATTAGTCACTGAACACGTTCCGGAATGGAAAGGATCTCTCACTACCGTCTAACGCTCACCTTCCGCGAAATTAAAAATGCACCCTCATATATTTCTTATTTTAAGTTGAAATATAATTTAATTCATACTTTCTAATTAAAACAGCATTAAATATTTTTATTAACCATATTATGACTATAGGCTGGTAAATTTAAAATTAAAATACTTCTTTTTCAGATTATTTTATTAATTTGTCTTATCTTAAAGTGCAAAATCGGAAATCACAAAGAGCAAAGAAGTCTATAATAGAAAGAATTCATCATTGCCCTCGTAAAATAAAAAATATTAAGCGCAATAAAGGTCCTTTACTCACACCAATTGTTTGCCAAATTTAAAAAAGTGGAAAATATTTTGTAAATAATATAGTTTTATAATATATATATATACTATATATACAAAAACCATTAAAATTTTTACATAGCTCAATGTATGTATGTATATCCACTGATTACTCATCAGCAACTCCCTGTTGAGTAATGGTTCCAATTCTGCAGTTAATTAAAACCTTTATAATATTCTAGGACGTTACGGTGAACTGTTTCAATCAGTCGTTCTGATTTAACGTTATCCATAAATTGTACGCCGCGCTGCATTTTAAAACCCTCCCAGCGCAATTCTAACAATCTGTCACGGTATCGTGCGCACTTTCATTCATGTTAAATGTGTCAATTATTTTTGCTGTTATTCTATTTTAAACTGTATTGGTATATGCTTCTACATGATAAGCATGTAATTCACATAGGGATTAAATATCCTATATCTAAATAAATAAATTTCACTTTTAGAACCTATAGGTTGAATAGAAAATGTAAGTTAATATATCAAAATCATCAGGACAAGAGCTAAACGTCATGTTGATAACAAATACGAAATACATTAAAATAAAACATTGTTGAATTGTATTGTTTATTTAATTTGCTCTTATTTATTTAAAAAACTGTAATAAGCGAAGAGAGTTAGCTTTAGAGTTTTGTGAAGGTCTGTAAATGTGTAATTTTTTTACTTGAGTGCTTTTATTAATTTGTTAAAAATTGTGATCGTAATTGTATTTAAAGAATACGTCGTATTCTATTCAAACAAATTTTAATTATGAATATCAGAACTTTTAGGGCATGGTTATTAAACATTTACTCTTTTAAGCAGTGTTTCCATTTTACAGTGGATAAGATCGGTTAAATATTTACAGCATCGGATACGTTTAAGCAGTTTCTTCATGTAACCGTGTTGTCGTGAGGAATAAATTTTCTTATGTACAGAGAAAAGCCATTCGACATCTAATGATGAAATACTTGCATAATTTAAATAATATTTGTGAATACTTAACAAATCTGTAGGTCTATTATAACGAAACATTTGTTCTAATCTGGTAAAATCTGAATCTTTCATTAACACACTTTCTATAATAGCAATAGGGCTATTACAATATTAGTGTTATTGTTAAAACAAATAATATAATTATGCGAGTATTTCATTATTAGATGTCGAACGGCCGTTCTCTGTATTCAAGAACACTTATTCCTTATGGCGAACACAGTTGCATGAAGAAATTGTTGAAACGTAATGATTCTGCAAATATCTACCTAATCTTATTCCTGTTGTGCATCTTCACAGAGAAGAATAAAACAAGATATACATATTGTATATGTATATTTTGTTTTATTCTTAATATATGTTTTAATTATTTATTGATATTGCTGTTAGACTGTCTGAGTATATATTCTATATATTTTTTTTGTTTGGTGAAAATATTATGCATATTATTCGCAAGCATTTGTTATAGAAGATTTGTAGCTGTTTGTAGCTGTTCTAAATATTTTCTTTGATCCTTTGCTGATTTTAGAGATATATAATAGAAAAAATTGTACACTAATCCTAAATTACTCTCTTTGCGAACTGATATTTTTCAGCATCCATAAACTTCCTAACATGTTGAAAGTTTTTGTGCCCAGCTAATTCTTATTTCGATGCCTTTTTCCGGAGCATTTATAATTCATTTAGAATTTAATTTCTAGATAATTAAATTGCTCGACCACCTCAATATTATTTCCATTTAATTTTATTTTGTTGCCATGATTTATTTCGTTTACTAACTACTTTTTTTTGGAATTCGTATTGATAATTTTGATCTGTTTTCCTGCACGATCTTACGTTACATTTAATGTGCAAATTCAATGTTTATCGACTTATCAAACACTTTCCAGTTGCTACCTGTCTTATTGTCTATTATGTTCATCATTATACGATCTATGATTCGTATAAACAGCATCAGCTATAATACACGATCTCGTCTCATTCTTGCGACTTTAGAGGAAAAATGCCCACTATCTTTCTCTCGAACTTTTGAATTTCAAAAGGATATTAAAACACATAAATTTGTCAAAGTTTAGAAATTATCGCAGAAATTATATTTAATCACTTTTCGTAAATATTTTCTCTAATTGTTGTAGTTAATTGAAATTTGATTTTAAAGAATAATAGTTCTTAGTTACTAATTATTGTTAACCTAATATTTATTGTTAATAGTTGACGTAGAATATTTTGAAACATTTATTTAAATTTCCTTTGCTGTTTCTTACTGTTTTCAATTTACGAAATTTCCAACAAATATACTTACAAGACAAAAGCGTTTTCCTCGATAAAAGAAACAAGACAGTTATAAATAAATGATGGCTGACACATAAGCGGATAAAATGAAAAATTAAAACAATCCGCCTGTGAATTTGCAATTTAACTATTTTCGCACGTTTTTGGGAGCCGCGGAGCCCGGTAATGTAATACTACTTTGTCTGTGATTACATTATTTATGAGCTGCCAATAGTTCTATTCACACATGCGAGAGCGGATGCGAGCGATACCACCTGGCATCGGTGTTCGCGCACAACAATCGTTAAGCGTCTGTTCGGATGGTATATTCTCACTTTGTAGAGGCAAATTTTCGATTCTCTATGGCGCAAAGTAAAAGGAAAACGACAATGGATAGCTTGGAAAAGAAAAATTATTTATAAACATATGGACACTGTTAATGTAAAATATAAATAAATGGTTCACATATGGGGAAAAATATGTTTTTCAGTTTCGCTGCTAACTGTCTGAAGCAGGTTTTTTAATATAAACTTCTAAAATTTTTCGAATACATTAATTTTGTTTCACATTCTGTTATTATAACGCGTTTATTGATGATTGAAACTGATGTTATGTCACTTCGGGGAAATTTATTTGCTTAACATTTGCAACACTGAGAATTATATTTTCATGATATTGTCAAATCATCAACTCTTTTGTCATAGTCTATTCACTCTTCATTCCTATTATAATCTTTTTGTTATTTCACGAGTTATTTAGTTGTTGGCCATCGAATTGGAACCACTACGAGAATTTTAAGTTCTGAGATAAGTTTTAGAATTGTCTGGTGAATATATTCATAATTTATTTACTGCTTTCGTGTACTACATTTTGTCATTTTGTGATTCAAGGCTACTCTAATTTGTCACAGGGGTATTTTAGTGTTAGAACTTCCTACACCTAGAGGACTTACTACTGCACTACTTTGTAGAATTATCTGAGTTTAGTTTATCTCTGACCCTGTTCGAGTAATAACTGCAGTGATATTAAAATAAAAATTACTCTACATTGTTTTAAATATACACTGCTCAAAACAAGGAGATACTTGAAAATAATAAAATAAATAGTATAAGACACGAAAATATTTTTATATTGCAACTATTACGCTTTTAAACAAGAAACAAAATGCATTGATAGATTTCAACTTGTACAGCGCTTCGGCGCAGCGCCTGCGCGAACCGCCACTGCTTGAGGGTATAAAAGCGCGTATTCGAGCGATCTCGACTACAGTTAGATTTTACCATTTTCTGTATCATAGCTGTAATTACGGGTAATAATGGAAAGGCAACGGAGCCATAGGTCAAGTGGAAGGTGAACGGAGATAACAAGCTATTACTGAAGTTTTTGCAATTGGTAAAGTGTGATTTTGCGTTTGTGGAAACGGTTTTTAGAAATTGGAGATGTTCAGAGAAGACGAGGACAAGGATGCGCAGCATCTACAATACCAAGACATGATCGATACCTAACAGTATTGGCACGTAGAAGCCGCACTAATAACGCAACGCAGCTTAGAAATGGGCTTGCTGCTGCTACGGGAAGAGTAGTATCAACTCAAGCAATAAGAAATCGTCTTCGTAACGTTGGCATATATGCTCGAAGACCCCTAGTATGCGTTCCACATAGAAATTGGAATCATGATGACTGGGCACAAGTATTGTTTTGTGACGAATCCAGATTCGCCTTAAATCCAGATAATAGGCGTATTTTAATTCAACATGAATCTGGAACACGTAATCAGCCACAATTTGTTCGAGAAAGGACGAGATATGAAGGTGGGAGTGTAATGGTATGATCTGGGATAAGGGCAGGAGATCATACAGACCTTTATGTGATACAGGATGAAATTTCGAGACTCGTTGTTCTTCCGTACGCTGGCGCTATTGGTAAAAGATTTTGATGGATGACAATGCTCGTCCACATCGAGCAAACATAGTGAATAACTGGATTGAACAATTCAGAATCAATAGAATGGAATAGCCAGAAAATTCTCCTGATGGTAATCCTATCGAACATGTTCGCCATACTTTAGTAAGACTTCAAATTGCTCTGATAGTGGAATGGAGTAATATTCTGCAAGAATTTTTTGATGTCCTGATTCGGTCAATGCCGATGAGATGTCAAACCTTTATTGCCGTTCGTAGAGATCATACACATTATTAACAATAGATTTATCGGCATTTTATCAATAAAACTTCTTACAAAGCCTTATTTTTAATGATATTTATTCACTCTAGTGCCTTAGTAGCTTTATAATGTGCTCAAGCAAAGTCAATGCCTTCGTTTTCTTATTTAAAAACATTGTAGTTAAATATAAAAATATTTGCGAGGTGCTACATTTTTTTATTTATTTATTCTATTAACTTTTATTCCAAATACCCCCTAATTGTTTTGAGCAGTGTATCTTAGTGTTTTATTTTTGCTTAGCAATTAAAATTGTCTTGAAACTGAATTACGACGTGAGTAAAACAAGTGACGTATCACTCAAGTGTAAAACAAGGATCAGTGTTCTCTTAGAAACAAGAATGGATTGGTATCGTGAAATGGGAGAAAGAATGTGTTTCTCATTAAACTGTAATGAGAGTTGCAAAAGTAGTAGTAGAAAAAATTTTTCCTGTACCAGCACATCTCGACAAAATTGTCTAAGAAAAAGAAACAGCAAAAGCAAATGTAAAAATGTCACTTAAATTTATTTATCAAAACTTGAGGGAGAATGGTTTAAACATATCAAGACAAACTGTTCGAAGACGTTTGTATAAGGCCGGACCAAAGTGTAAGTGTCTAGTAAAAAGTCCGAATTGATGTAAAGTGTGAAGAAAGCACGGTAAAATTTTGCCAAACTATACGAAAATTACACAGTATACGATTAGAAAAAGATAAACATCAATATTAACCCTCCATCACTATAGTATATTTCACTTACTGCGTTACTATAATTGGGTGTCTGCGTTTCTTAACTGCCAAATTCAAATATACATATAATGTAATTTTTTGAAGTAAGGAGCACTAAAATACTGAAAAAATTTAGTTTTAGTCATAAATCTATTATTTTATTTCAACTTATGTTGTTAATTAACATTTCATTAAAAAAAACAAACAAAAAAATTATATTAAATGGATTATGTAATTCTAGTGATAATTAAAAAACTTTTTAAGCAAATCCTCTGCGGATTACTGAATTCGAAATCTAAAAAGATAAAGAAAATAAATTTATTTAATAATATTTTTGTAAACAAAGTAAAATTTTGCGTACCAACAAAATTGTAGTCACTCATCAAATCCATCAAACATATCATCATGGTTTTCGCAGTTGTTTGTCAATTCTGAATGTGTTGATTGATAACAATTAGTACACAGTGGGTAACTGTGACTTTTACAAATAAAAATGTCGCACTTGCAACATGTTGTTTTTGTTTTACGGTCCTTTTTATTACCGCATACCTGTTTAAGTTTTTTGGCTGGTGGTGATATGTCTTCGGGTTCGTTCTGCTTTCCAGAAAGTTGTTTGGTAAATTTTTGGCAGCTTATTTTGATATTAGTTGGCAATGTCTTAATTGTGCTACGTTTTTCCATATGTGGCGTAATAAGCCTAAACGCCAAATCCTTGATGAAAGGTGAACGCTTTTTGTATTTTAGTGGTGGATTTTGAGTGCACAACAAAACAATACGTGCATTTATGGCAGTCACATTCAGCAAAGAGTAGAATATTACCAGAGGCCAGCGATTACAATTTCTGGCTACGTTATATGTAGAACATAACTGGTCAGTCGTATCGACTCCTCCTTTGGTTTTGTTATAAAACTCAATTATTTCGGGCAAACACTTTGGAACATCTAGCAGCTTACCATCTCTATGCATGGTAGAGAGCAATAAAACACACAAGTGCTTTTATTTATATTAGCGATCACTCAAAGTAATCGCTAAAACTATGTACAAGGTTACTATCAATGGGTATAAAACAACCAAAAAAATGAAACGCTATTACTATCGCGGGTGTAAACCGCCCAAGCTCTTTTTAAAATAAATTTTATATAAATATAATCTCGGATTAATGTAGTAGAATGTACTTCTAAACATAAAAACCCATTCAAAGGTGGATAACATTATAATAAAGGGACGATTTTCATAGAAAATTATATAGTTTACTTAAAAGTTCAGCCTTTTGGGTGGAAACCACCCAGACGATAGTAACGGAGGGTTAAATTATTTTAAACCATTGTTGCATATTGTATATAATATATGAAAATATTATTCGAAGAAAACGTATTTGAGAAGTTCTTGAGTGTTTTTTCCCATTGAATACGGTATTTCCTATTAATTAAAATTTTGATTTATACCATTGTGGAGCTTTTACTTCTATACAAGCAATGAAGTCTCTGTATTTTTTGTTCGATAGATCGATACTTGAATGTGCGATTTTGGTATAGTATCCCTACTATCAGGTCCATCAGAACATTTTGGAAGCTGTGCAATGACAGTTGTTAAATACCTCTCCTTTCGAATTGATGGCTTTTATCTAGCACAGGGTATTGATCAATTGGAACTGCTGCAATGGTTTGATGTCACCTCGCTGGAAGACAGACGCATTTCTACTAGTTTAATATTTTTATATAAAATTATACATAATGACGTCGATTGTCCTTCCCTCCTTCAAGAATTGAATTTTCACATTCCTCGATTGCCACTCGTTATCACACTACATTTTCCTGTCCACATTCTAGATCTAATGTAATATTAAAGTCACCTCTATATGTAATGTGCAGTAATTTTAATAAAATATTTTGTACGGGAGATATTCATGATGACTCCATGGGAGCATTACTCAGACTAGCAATTGAGGATAAGTAGGGGGAATTGCTAAGTTTTCATTTTTTCTCTGCCTGTTTCTGTACTTTTATATGTATTTTTTTTTCTTTAGTCAGGTACTTCCATGTAAAGAATTATTATGTTTAGTTATTATTTAGGAAATTTTCTATTTACTTTTTATACTTCTTGAACATTTGTGTGTATATGTAATTGATTTTGTCCTATTAATGGAGGAAATTCTGTTGGGCAAATATAAATATAAATAAATAATTTAAAAAAATAAATAAATATTGATGCAGAATTTCAGTGTTTTAACTTTTTCATAGGTCATCTTAGTGACGAATCAAAAGTAGAAGCGTTAACGAGAACACAGTAACAAAGGAAATATATTTGAGTAAGGAAACACATTTTTCCTTGATTAAATATGTTTTCTTGGTCATCTTGTCCTTGTTAAATGCATTAGAATTTAGCCAAACCGTGCCAAATTTTATGAGATTTAGTTTCTTAAACCCTCATACTCAATATTGGTAAAAAACTCGCTTTTTACCAATATCCCTTACTAAACTAAAGGTATTTAATTTCATTTACATTTTACTTGAACGAAATGCAGCTCTTATGCGCTTTGTACTTCATATACACTTCTATCCACAGGAAATCGATGAGTACTGTGGAAATTCTATTCAATAGAGTTCAATAGAATTACATCTTCACACAAAAATACTAAATTAGAAAAAACAGAAATCAATTTCCGCACTATTTCCACGATGTTTGTATATATCGATGCAAGATGTCTACTTCAGCAACAAGAATTTAATTTTATGGTTTAATAACAGAAAGCAATTTTCCGAGCAGTGACAGGCAGTAACGTAAAATCAAAGATGTTATGCTATAGAAAGAGTATTTCTATTAAAGGATATATAAATGGGATTAAAGGTATTAATGAAAATCTGACAAGGAGTTTTATTGTAGATCGGCGTCAACGTTTTACAAAATACACTCTCACGAATACGTTTCTTGACTATCGAATAAGCTAAGACCAGCAGTTTATTAATATAGTTTGATCGCATTTTCTGATTTTATAGAAGGTAGTTATTTTGTTTTTTAGTAAATTGAAAGAATTGTAGTACATAAAATGTGTTAGAATTGAATATCTCCTTCTATCAGGAAAAAAATGGATTAACATCACAAAAGAAGATAGGTGTAAATCAAATCAATGGACGAAGTGAAATAACAGGTATGATTACAAAAGTCGTATCCAAAATTGGAAATTATTATCTTCATCTTCATGTTTTAAATTTGTTTTCTGAAGTAAATATCTTTAGCTTACACGAAATTGCATTTTATTCTTCTTCTTTATCCTAAATTAGAACTTTCTTCTGTTATGTAGCAACTCTTTTCATATTTGGTTTGTTATATCTTGTCATTCTCACAAATACTAGTAATAATATCTTCATTTGTCCAAGAGAAAGATTCTTTATGTATCTGTACATATATTGAGATTGTTACAAGCAGATAACAATTCTTAGCAAGTAATAGTACAGAAATAATATTTAACACTTCTCACATTGACAAAAAATTGAGTTCGTATTATGGCACAAGTTTATACCATGGCACGTTTAAGTTAATAGTTAAGTAACATATCTATCTATACTACTATGCTGCTCAGACTTAAAATATGTAATGTTGTAGCAAAGAAATGACTATGTGCAGTTCATGTATACTCATCGAACATGCAGTTAAGTGACACTTTAAAATTATTATGACAAAAATAAGATGTGACACATTCAGACACCTTCTGTAAGATATCATAGTGAGTATCACAATAATCAGCAACCAAGTTTACAGTACTGCATATTATGTATAATGGCGAATTGCCAACGATATTAGTCCTCGCAGTTGATAATTAAAAGATGCGACTTGAACAAGTAGATGGTCAATCTCATTGAATATCAAAGTGTACAAAAATATTACCGAAGTCAATCCACTCCTACTTTCAAGAGCAACTGTTTCAGCTCTGGCAATTAATGCGTTCATGCATCAATACCCCTGTGAGGGGTCCATTGGGTCCATCACCTCACACCCGAGACAAAAGAATCAATACAATGGACTCAAAAGGGAGAACCAGCTCCAAAGAAGGCGAAGACGGTTTCATCTGCAGGCAAGATCATAGCATCAGTTTTTTGACTATCTTGAAAAAGAAAAAACTATTATGCAAACTTGTTGCAACGCTTCAGCGAATAAATAAAGCAAAACCGGCCGCATTTGACTAAGAAGAAACTGTTATTTCATCAAGACAATCCACCAGCTCACAAATCCGTTATTGCAATGGCCAAAATTAGTGAATTAAAGTTTGAATTGCTACCTCATGCACCCTATTCGCTAGATTTAGTCCCGTCAGATTATTTTCTGTTCCCAAACTTGAAAAAATGGCTCAGTGGTCAAAGATTTTCCAAAGACGAAGAAATGATGTCAGCAGTTAATGGCTATTTTGAGGAGCAAGGCGGTATCGAACTTACTGAACATCGCTGGGAAAAGTGTATAGATCTGAAAGGAGATTACGTTGAACAATAAATATATTTCCAAAATTTTTATGTTTCCTTTGTTGGGTGGGGTACTTCTGGGACCTCCCTCGTATTATAAACCCAGGTAGAAGGTATAAATAAAAATAAATTTCTTAAGCATATAATTTGTAACGACCACTCTTATCTCGGGTTTAATCCCTTTAAAAAAATTATGAAATTGCCAACAATAGCCCTATAAAATGAAATAAATATTTTTAGAATAATTAAAATATCTATTTGGTATAATTACTAATTATGTCTATTACTTTTTGTAAGGATTGTTTATTGCCTCGCTAATTTTTCGTTAGTGTCTGACCTCACGTGAGGGATAATGTACATGTGTACTTAGATACAAATCATTTAAATTTTTCAATTCTATCAACCTATTTTTAATAGAATTAACCGAATTAAAGTTCAGAATCTAAGGCACTTAGACATTTCGTACTTAAGAGAGACACAAAAAACAGGCACATTAATTGCTCTGCTCACTAATATAATTATCAAGTTTTAACTTGTCTGGGAAATAATGTTATTCCGGTATCTAATTTTAATTACTTGGCACACTCAAAACAGCACGTTCTAGTAAATATAGATTATGTGTGCAACATTTATTGCAAAAGTTTTATAATTATATGCGATACACCGGTAAGTATAATTAATTAGGGTGTAATTCGAGGGCGGTATTTTCGGATTTAATTTTAAAACCGAAGTGGAGGGGGGCGAAATAAGAGGAAACGCGAAGAGATTGCCTAGGGAAGAAAGAGCGAGTATCTGGTTTAAGTTACCCTTATCGCGATTCAATTCTAATCCGACACTGCATTGTTAGCTGCAGGAATTATGGAATCGGTTAAATCAAGGTACACTTGCCGTCGGCTTTCAGACTGTTGCCGCCTTAAACTGATTGAAATTTAGATAAATTACTTTGCTTAGATTACGCAGGATTATTCGATTTAGCTATTGGTAATTTGCTCTCGGTGCGTCTTGTTCAGAAAGCGAAATGGGAGAGAGTCGAAGTGGAAAAAAGTCTTCGTCATTCTGGCTCGTTCATTTTCCTCTTTCTTGATGGCGTAAGTTTTACATTTGTATTTCTTCCGTGAAATAATTGAACCTTATACAAAACTTTGTTCATTCAATTCGTGCCGTCATTAAAAGTAAGAATAGGAATAAGTAACGCACATTGCGAAATGTTTAACGTTAAATAAATTTGTGATTTAATTTAAAAATTTACCCATAAAAAGAGATGCTTCGATACTCATTGATATACTAGCTCCTTTTTTTGTATAAATAAACGAAGTGAACGTATGTCAGTTGAATTTTACATATGACATAGACATTATCATATTGTCATGGTAATCAGGTTGACGATGTTTACAAGAAGACACAAACATTATTGCTTTGTCTTAGTTTTTTTGCCCGAGCTTCATTATAGTAGAAATGAAAATTGGAAACCATAAAAGTAATAAACGTAGTAGCTCTGAAGGGTTAAAACCTCTAAAAATTCTATAATTAGTTAATAAAAACAACACGTATAAAGTTTAACACTAAAAACCTACCCAAAATTTAATTAATAGGTGTCAAAAGAAAGGAATTCTAAAAAAAGAAACTAAATTCCAAAAACTATTAAATAAATTTTTCACAAATGCATCTATCTTCCACCTCATAGTAGCCCAATCTGTCATTAAACCCTCTATCTACATTAACAAGGATTGCAGGTGAAATACTGTTACAAAGTTGCGTATTTCTCAATCACAACTAATATTCGAGATCATACACCATCATATGTCCATAAGTAGTTTCCGCCAAGTATCCCCAGAGAAAGAAGTTGCAAGGCGTTAAATTATGTGATCTAGAGAGCCAAGATATAGTGCCCCATGATGTGTGGAAAAAGCAAAAAAATGATCAGCTATCGAACTATAAGCCGGACAACCGTCTTACTGAAATCGAATATTGAAATTTACAACATTGCGTAATGCAGAAACAAAATCATTCTGCAGTTTATGATTCTTAAGGTTTCTACTAAAAATTTACTTTCTGAGGATATTGAGTTGTGATATCCCTATTCAATTGTTTATTTTCTTGTGACCAATAGTGTACTATAACTACTACCATAGATGGATTATTGGAAACGTTTAAAATGATCATTCCTGAATATTTCTTGATTTTTTTGGAGCTTATAGCTTTTATATTTATTTCTCTTTAATATCCCTTGCTGTAGTCTTCACAATATTTACTTGTTTCAAAGTTTGATGACTAGATCATGGATCATTTTCTTCCACAAAAAATATACGCTGATTTCCCTCTTCATCCTGACTTTGCAAATTGATGTACATCTACTATCGTCTGATGACAGGGAAATAGACTATCAGGAAATGAAAATACGAATCGTCCAATGTCTTCTTGCATATCTTTTCTCATTAGTAGAACTAAACGGCGTGGGAATTAATGAATTTTCACAATTTATTTATCGCCTAATAATAGTTCTCTGTTAGCAGAATAGTGATAGTAGCTTGTTATCATTATTCTAACGCAACGTCGGGCAACGTAGATGTCTTCGATATACATATACATGCATATATGTATTTCTGTTATACTACATTGAATACGCTACAGCTAGAATGGAATCCGTTCAATCGGAATATTCCGTCGAAATAAAAATTAGACAGGTAAGAGAAACTTCTCTTTGATTTAGAAATACTTTTCACTAACTCTTTCAATAATTTTTTTATTTCAAAATATGCTGTCACGAAACTGTATGAAATATTCTCAGCTTCACGTATAGATGACGCTCAAATATTAAATAGTAGTTCATTTTCTGAAGCTATATATTTGTTACTATGTAATCCATCAACTGTTATTAATCAATCTACGTTCTATAAGTTCCCATTCGAGTTTCAATCACCTTTTGCATATTTTCAGTATCTAACTGTACTTCTTTATTTTAATATATTTAATAACTGGAATAAGAATTGAGATGAAGCCAACTCTTACTCCTTCGTTCTCAAAATTAAAAAACTAGGCAGTATAATCTAAACATTGCCGTACATCGATTCAAGATTAGAAGCATGCTGGTGGCTAGTCAGTCACAATCGAAGACATTATTGAAAAAGTTCACTGTACAGTGCTGGATTATTGTCTTGGTGTGGGAACTAGTAGTTATTCTAAAGATTTCAGATGAATGGTAAGGGATGTTTTACAAGAGCTTATTATACGGGTTCCCTAAAATGTTTATACAGATTATAAAATTATGTATGAACGATAACATGTTCCAGATATCTCCGCTGACGCTGCTGCAGTTCGGCCAAACGAAACCGAAAATTCTCTGTTACGCAAAACAGAACTTGTATAATCCTACATATGTATGTCATTATGGGTTTTCGTTCAGCACAATCAAAGCGTTTGTCGCGTTAACGTATACTTTCGATTTTAGTTAATCTCATAAAAAAAAGTTAAGTCCGGGCTTCTGGGCGGCCAAGTGATGTCTTTGAAATCAATTTTCCAAGAAACATTCCTCTAGTAACTTCCATTGATAGATTAGCAGTGAAGGTAGTGATCCCACACTGTTGAAACCCACTATTCTTCTTGTAGCCATCAAAATGTTTCTGTTGTGTCCTGAGAAAATCGTCTAACGTTACCCGGTATTACTCGGAAGAGACGATCTCTCCTATCTTCTAAAAAGTATGGTCCGTACAGACATACAATCACTTTAGGATTTTGTAACAGAATATCGTGCTTCTCTTGAAGATTTTTTTAAGAATCAGTACCAACAATTGTTCACGCTACTACGCAGATGCAAATGCGCCTTGTCACTAAACATAATGTTGTTGAAACTAGCGACATTTTTATACATTTCTTGCACATCAACTACAGTTTATACGGATAACAGGATGAGGATGGTATGCACTGCAATTTTCGATAAATTTAACGTCACTGCCTGTTTCCTTACCGAACGACCTGGGTGATGCAACATCATGTAGTCTCTCGGCGGCCAGAAGGTTTTGTGTTGGTAGTGGTTCATTTTGCTTCAAATGTTTGAATCCAAAACTTGATTAGGTTTGCCTTAGCTTAGTTAATGTTGTGAAGACTAAATTAAATATGTGAACGATGGTTTTTATAAAATTCTTTAACGCAAAATTCACGTTCTCAGTTGAATCAGTTGCCAAGGATCTTAACAAACAAAACGTAAAATATTTCATGACACCTCTTGAAAAGAAAGTTTATCAGCCTGTTGGTTACTGCAATTTCTAGCATCATCATCGCTTTTCTTATCTTGAACAACGAATATCTAGTTATCAGTGTTTTATATGTCGTCCATCGAACGAATAGGCGTTTTTCCTCCGTTCCTGAATATATCTAATCTTGGATGCCATTGTAAGATCCCCCTCGCCCAACTGTCATCTCTCATTATAGCGACATATCCTGTCCAGTTCCACTTCAAATACAGATTGGCTTCCGCGTCGTGTATTTTTTCAATTTTTTGATAGTAATTTTCAGAATTGATTTTTCCATCTAGCGTTGCATTGCTTGTATTTTGCCAATATTCTTTTTGTTGAAGTTAGTGTCCGTGTCGTATGTCAGTATAGATAATACGCACTCGTAATAATAAATAGTCTTCTCTTCAAACATATTGAAATGTTTGATATAAATACTAATTTCAATTTGCCGAATACTGTCCATATTAAATTCATTCTGCTCTAGATTTCAGGTACCTGGGTATTTCATTCTATGGAAATCTTGTACGTAAATACTAATATTTATATACCTGATATATATTTTGCCTTACATATGCATGTTATCGCTTAAGAGAGGATTAATAGAGGACATAATTGATATAAAAAATATCAGACTGTACATTACGAAGCAGTGTTTGGAATTATGTTACACACCTGATGATTTGAAACTTGTTCGAGGGCAAAATTGCAAATGCAATTCCATTGACTGAGAAGATAATGGCTATTGTTCTTTTTGGAAAACGTTTGGTGTAGGAACTATCTTGTTTAGAAAAATTTGACGTTCACTTGCGTAAACAAAAATTTTAATCTACGTACTTCCAAGCACACCTCATTTGCCGAACTTAGTCCATGCTGACCTCTACTAAAATTTAGTTTAAATGACACGATAATCTTGCAAACTCATAATCTTGATCAACCTTATTATACAGATTATTTTTATTAACAAGTATAATGATTTTTTAACATAAATTGCTTCAGATGAGTCTTTAGTAGTACACATATATCTCGTGCAACTGTGCGTAGATATTATTAAGCTTAATCTATGATAGATATTTTGTCGACGCAGAAAATAAAGTGCTTCTTTCCTCAAAACGTTTTTATTGTTAGTCTTAGTTTTTGGATTACTCGCATATATTTTTAAAGAACTTTGCACCAGGATATAAACTACAAAACATTTATTTTATATTACCTACATAGATTAAATTAATTACAATCCTTTTGCTTCTCTTTCGTAAAATACTTGTAAAAATGGTACTAATATAAAGACTATAAAAGTTTCAGCAAAAATTCAATCGTTCACGGAAAAAAGTAAAAGACATTTGAAATAAAGAATTTAGATTTTTCTAGCAATTCATGTAGGTACCTCGAATGCAAATCCATTACGTTTTCCGTTTGATTAAACAACGAAATCGGTAAAAACAAGATTACCCTTTATTGTGTTAAACTGGCCGAAAAACCTTTTTCATCTTTTTGAATAAAATTCGTCAGGTCCGGTGCTTGCTTGGTCCGAGCACGTACGTACTTTTTGACATGAACGAAGCACGGAAAGTGGAGAGAAAAAAACGAGCACAACCGAAACGGCTGAACTAAGTTAACATTTTGTCGTGCTAGAACGACGTCGGAGGCGGCGGCAGCGGTAAAAATTGCTCGATCGATGAACACAGAATCAACCGGCAGAAAGGAGTATGTCAAAGAGTGATTGGACAATTCAATGCAGGGTCCAGTAATATAAATTGTCCGTCGATAAAGCGTTCCAACAGTGCATTACTAATCACCTAACTAGTGTCCACTGGAGGTGACCATCTCCCAGTGGACTCCTGCAATTTGAATACCGATGACCGCACAGTTTAAATCGAATCTGATTCGATCTCCAGCGTATTTCGTGTCGCCGATTCAATTATTACAGTGGCATTCAATTTATACGTATGACTGACGCACGCTTTCATTAATGTATATTTTTTATATTCACACAAAGTGTTCCAGCTTTAGATTTTTAAAAAAGCTTCTCTCGTCACACGATGGATGTAATATTAACATGTTTCTTTATTTTTTAAATGCACTTTATTGAATATATTACAGAAAATGAAGAGAAGTTAAAAAATGGAAGACTTATTTCCTTGTTTTTCATATCATCTAAATAGCAAGTATTTAATTGAATTAGCAAAGAGAAAGGATGTGAAAGGAACAACCCCGTAGCGTTTAGCTCATTGCGATGAATAAATAGCAATCACTTTAATGAAAAAATATTTGAAGCAAATATTTAGGAAATCAGAAGAAAAGAATCAAAAATTATTGCAAAAAAGTTTAAACAAAGAACTACGTTTTAGATCTGAAAAGAAAGAAAACTATAATTTGCAAAAAATACAAAGGGTACTAGGAAAGGTTTGCAATATGATGCAACAATGAATCGTAGGAAGCTGCTTGTTACTGCATGTTGCGCCATTCAGTAACAAGTTTTGCGCTATAATTTCGTGCGTGGTTTAAACATAGACCAGTGCTTCGAAGAAATGACTCTTGCACTAGGTGATGTTTGTCCAAATCGCACAACGATATTCAGGTGGTATAGAGAATTCCAAAAGGAAAATTTAACTGTGGAGAATGCTGAGAGGCCGGGAAGGTCACGAGCATTAGTTCAGGAGGAAAACGTTACTACTGTGAGGAAAATGCCTGGCGAGGACAGGCGAGTGACCTACCAACAGATAGAGGGTACTTCAGGTCTAAATGCATCAGCAATTCGTTCGGTTCTGCATGATAATTTGCACATGAAGAAACTTTGTTATCTCTGGGTGCCGCATCGACTGACTGAAGAGCAGATGACAAAATGTGTGACTTGGTGCCGGAAGATGCTAAAAAAGTTTAATAAGGGACAATCTTGGTATGTTAGCAACATCGTGGCGGGTGACGAGACTTGGCTGTACTATTACGATATGCCGACTAAAGCTCAAAACTAAGTTTGGGTTGGTGATGAGGACACACCCGTAGTTGTCAGAAAATCCCGATCTGTAAAGAAGAAAATTTTTCCAATCGAGTGGAATTGTGGACCGCGTCGTTTTGGATACAACGAAGACAGTCACAGGTAAGTAGTATATTGAACAGTGCCTACCTAAAGCCATTGAATCTATGAAGAACATGCGGTCAAAATCAAGAATGGACACCCGGTTCCTCCATCACGATAATGCTCCAGCTCACCGCGCCAAAGCTTGACCACGACAGTATTGAAACCTCTCGAGCACCCTACAGTCCAAATCTTGCTCCCTGCGACTTTGTACTGTTCCCGCATGTGAAAATGAAGCTAAAAGGGAGGCGGTTTTCCAGTGATGAGGACTTTCTTAGTACGCTTTGTACCTATATCTCAGAACGACATCGGTAATATATAAGTATAATCTAAGTTTTTAAAGTTTTTAAACTTGAATAGGAATAAGAATTTTAAAAACGAAACTCTAAAGTTGGTACTATCTATTGCATATTAATAAGTATGCCCTTATAATTAATTTGGAGCCTAAAAAATGTTCAACATACTTTATCCAACGTTTCTCTAGGTCCCTAATTTCTTCACTGATGTGATTTTCTTCAAAGCTCGAGCAATTGTCGTTAACCGCCTGGATAGCTTTTTAATTGTGTTCAAATTTTTATCAGGCCAGGAAAGTTTTAAGTTTCGAGAATAAGAACACATCACGAATTCCAATTTTATCCATTTTTTATATGCACTAGTAACGCTTATGCAAGCAACTATTAAACAATGAGCTAGTGTCAGAATAACTGTAGCTATAGAGATCTTATGCGCAAGAAGAAGTCTTCCTGTATATATGTATGTCGCTGTCATACTCTCTTAGTATCCTCTGAAGCAAATTAATTGTCGAACTACCCTCGTATGTGCAAAAATTGTAACATGTACTATAGTGATATTTTTATTAACGGTCTAAACCTGCAGAACTAGATTTAATTAAATATATTTTTTTAATATTCATTTATTTTCTCTCTTTCTTAGATATATTACTTTGCCTTAGAAATACCTAAAAACGTACCATCCCAAAGTGAGTGAAGACATATGTTGTTTACAACAGGTAACGAAATTTTATCTTAATTAAATGCAAACTAAGAAATCCTAAGACGGTCTTCACTTACTGTTGATAAAACAGCACATAACAAGAGATTATACTGTACGAAATTTATTACGTCGTAATTTTCTAGTGCGAACAAATTTCGCAACATACGAAGAAAAGCCATAGTTTGCAGCAGTGCTTACGTGTGCGTATATTTGACGACATTCCTTGTATGGAGTTGCAAACCCAACACTAAATATCAATAAATTAAGCAACAATACGCTTGTGGCTACAGAAGACGCATGGCTTGCGGCTTTAAGGTCTCGACTACGGTGTATTGCTGTCACAATTCGGGCAGTCGTTCTACTTGCATCCAACTACACAACGGCACACACATTCCTAAAGCTCTATTGTGCTTCCATTTATTACACGAACATTATCAGTTAACTTGTAGGGACTTAGTTCGCCGCAAAACGTTTTACGTAAAAAACGGGGATCGCAAACGGACGAGTAAATATATGTATATTACTTGACCGTATAACACATCTACTGGTTGCGGGCTTGTACAGTCGTATGCGCAAGTGGTCGGTCGATGTTCCTAACGTACAAGCCGAGCAATCTTTATTCGAAATTATTATCTTTTTTTTAGACAGAGTAATAATACGTTTACAAAAATAACGAATATTATTCCTATGGATCTGCATAAATTGTTTGGAAAAAGAATGCTATTTGATTTTATTTAAGATCAAATCTCAGTTTAAGGTAAAGCAACGATAGGTATTCACCTATCCCTATATTTTCGTCAATTTTTTTTAATATTCAGGATATTTTTTTCCCGTGCCATGCGATACCTACAAATATTGGGGCGATTAAGATACGTGGGAAAATTTAGTTTTTTTTTTAATATCTTACTCATCATAGAAAAAAAGATACACCGGATTTGGAAACTCCTCTTTACGGAGGAAATAATGTGCAGAAGTGAATCCTCCTTCTTACTTTTAACCATGGGAATCCTGCAAGTGCGACGCAAACAAAAATTTGGAGAATGTGTTATTACTTTTAAACAGTTTTAACAACTCTTGAGGGGCTTTAATATCAATCGATCAGCTCCTGAATAGCTCCCATAGCGCAACTAAGTTCTCGCTGTTTTTTGATGAAAATGCAACTTCATTGTGAAAAAATGTTTACAAATGAATCATTCAAAATATTGCCCATCGCTACCGACAACTTTTTCCCATTTTTCTGGCAGAGCTCGAATACCGTCACGGTAGAAGTGTTCGTCTTTTGAGGCTATCCACGAATAAAGACATTTTGAGATGTCTTCATATGAGCGAACCATGTGCCATCGAACGGAACAACTAGTAATCGGACGGCTCAATATCTGGGTAATATGGCGGGTGGGGTAGGACCTCCCATTTGAGCGTTTCTAAGTAGATTTTAACGGGTTTGGCAACGTGAGGCCGAGCGTTGTCATGCCGTAGAATCACTTTTTCGTGCCTCTGCTCGTATCGTGTCCGCTTTTCGCGCAGTGTTCGGCTCAATCGCATCAATTGAGTTCGATATCGTCCCCCAGTGATGGATTCGTTCGGTTTCAACAGCTCATAATAAATAACACCGCCCTGGTCCCACCAAATACACAGCAAAACTTTCGCAGCGTGAATATTCGGCGGAACCGACGACGTAGAAGCATGACCGGGCAGTCTCCATGATTTTGTTCTCTTTGAATTTCTGTAATGAATCCATTTTGTATCACCCATAACGATACGATGAAGAAAACCTTTCCTTTTTTGTCGCTGGAGTAGTTGTTCACAAGTGAAAAAATGACGCTCAACGTCCCTTGGCTTCAAATCCCAAGGAACCCAAGTTCCTTGTTTTTGAATCATTCCCAACGCATGCAATCGCTGGGAAATGGCTTGGCGGGTAACTCCTAATGCTGAAGCAACTTCTTTTTGCGTTTGGCATGGATCCTCATCGAGCAATGCCTCCAATTCAGCGTCTTCGGAAGTTTTTGGTCTTCCTTCACGCGAACGGTCGTCAACATCGAAATCACCGTCTTTGAAGCGACAGAACGAATCAAGGCACGTCGTTTCACTTAGAGCAGCATCTCCCTAAACTTTTTGGAGTTCTCGATGCGCTTCAGCCGCCGTGTTCTTCGAATGAAAGAAGAAAAGCAACACTTCCCGCAAATGACGATTATTTGGCACTAAATCAGACATTTTCACAAACCAAAAGTATATGACGCAAGAACAAAATCACTAATGTGTCAAAACTGTTTGTTTACCATATCTCTAAGTTTGGTTCATGACGTTTTGGTTATGTCACAATCAATCAGCACTTACAACTGAGCCATCACTTGAAAAACAGCGTGAACTTAGTTGCGCACCTAATATATGTATATATATATACTTATGTATATATGCATGTAGTGTGTGTGCGTATATACCAAAGTCTTTCATAAAATATGATGTAATCATGTAGGGATATTAATGTGTTTTAAATTGTTATCAAGAAATTTACTAAAAAGCCGTCACGCGACCCTTGAATACATTTTGATTTTACTCGTAGTTTGGTAACTGCAAAATTGTTACAGGCGACTTCACTACTGAACCAAATAAAGAAGTTTTGAAAAGTCTTCTAATTTTATTTGCTTGATAATTATCCCATGAAGAAGACGAAAACGTCGGCACTTTCTTCTCATGGAAACAACTCTAGAATTTTCTCTACTTTATTCCATTAAACAACTTATTTCTTTTTCCTTCAGCTATTGCTTCAAAAAATTGAAACATCTAAACTTTTTAAGTTATTCTATCGTCTCTATGACGAACATTGAAGAATAAATCTCTAATTTTCATCTGCGTATATATAATTGAACTGCAATATTATCGTTAATCAA
This sequence comes from Dermolepida albohirtum, assembly GCA_031893035.1. Taxonomy (NCBI): domain Eukaryota; kingdom Metazoa; phylum Arthropoda; class Insecta; order Coleoptera; family Scarabaeidae; genus Dermolepida; species Dermolepida albohirtum. Next base: position 163,387 of record JAVIWB010001753.1, on the reverse strand, counting down.
AATGGATAAATTAGCGTTAAAATTGATTGAGCGTTATAATATATCTGGTTCATTATCGAACCTGAATGGTATATGTTGTGTGTGAGTGAGTGAATGTGTGTACGTGTGTGCAAGGGACATTTTATGTGTTCAATAGTTAATGAAGGTAATTCTCGGTGTGTCAGAGACAATAAGTTCAGTCATTGGGCGGGCAAAGTCTGCCGTAGGGTGACCGGTCACGTGACTTGTAATCAGAGAGTAGCCGCTAATTACATCGGGCGTTAGTCCTTGCGAATTACAGACAAGATGACGCTCCGTTACACACATCTTTTACAAGCCCAGGAGGGCCTTCATCTGCAATGGTTAAAATTAACACTAGAGTTTGGCATATGCTTAACAAGTGGAAAAAATAAAATTCTTGTACTTCATTATTATTATAGAACTTTCCAATTGCAATCTGTACTTCTTTATTAAATATTTAATTATAAGTTCGATATCAGTTGGATTAACTTGAAACTTAATAATTTTAGCTAGTTTAACTTTTCTAGATATAGTTAAATTCATTAATGAAATACCTTTAATGAACATCAGTAAAATTTCGAAAAATGTACTTATTGTATAAATAATTAGCTAGCAATTCTATTTAGACGTGCTGATATAGTCTAAATATTACTTATTCCTATTAAATGACAACATTTTTAAAAAAGTGTTTCAAATATTCTATTTTAAAATGACAAACAACTTTAGAAAAAAGCTAAATCAAAAGAGTATTTATTTTTAATTCTTTTTCCTAAATATTGTCCACCCCTCCCCAGAAATTGCATATAAACTTCTCTAAATTTGCCACTAATAATCGCAGCCATGTATTGTTCTCATACGAATAAATCCCCACCATTATATTGCCTTACCATCTAGTCAAAGATCTTCTTCACAAACTCCTACCATAACGTTATGCTCGTATTTGAGCTCTCAACCCTACGCTGTTAGGTTATTTGTATATATTATAAACAAATTTGTAAGATATTTTCAAGAATAATTGATAAATTGTTTGGAAGCATTGTATACCATATATGTTAAAGAATTAATTCTATTTTGGTATATCGATTTTATAATATAAAATGGCGAATATCTCCAACAAGAATTCTGTCTTTTTTTTATTTTAATTGTAACTTTGGGATCAATGTCCATATTCTTCAGTGACTCATGACTAAACTTAGTGTAGATAAAGAATAGATTTAGAAAATAACAGGGACGCGAATTTCATATTTGGAAGTCTATCGAAATGGCTGACAATAATGCACAAGAATTCGATCAACGTACAAAAGGAAACCCACACAAGAAGAATAAAGAAAGATCCTACTCTCTACTAACATCAAATCCTAATTTTACATTGTATAATAAATCGAACAATTAGGTCCTGAAAACGTTTACTACTAGAACTTAATAAAACAACAATATTATACCATAGTTCAACATCTACATGAGGATGAATATGAGAATATTGTGTCATTCTTTCAGTGTATGATATTTTCCATCGATCGTTCCATTTTTGTTTGAAAAAGAATATTTTGGATAATGCAACCAGTTTACAATATCCAGGCATTGATCTATATATTGTGTAGTTGTTTAAATTTTGTTTAGCTGGCTTTATTTAGCCATTCCTTGACTATGATGTAACAGAATCTATATTTTCTATCCAGTGGCATCTTTCCAAATTTGTTTTCTTTTAGATTTATTGTTTTAATGATCCATTCTTTATTTGTCTTATTTACAATCTGCGTTACAAGAACTCATGGGTGATTACTTACATGAAGAATCGAAAACATTAATAACTTTTACAATTAGATAAGTATCAGTGATACTTTTGTCGCCGTTCAACAAAACTTTAGTAATGTACTGACTGTCAATCTATGTTTGCCTGGATCGTCATAGGTGCCATATTGAATGAATACTTTCCGTGTACTCATCCGAAACGACTTCATCAGAGCCCTTGCTAAATACATTAAAATGGGTGCAGAGGTATAATGAAATACACATCGTCGATGGTTTATCTGAACATGGACTTTCTACTACGTCCATAAAAAGAAAAGAAAATCATCGTAACGATATTACGTAGTGTAGTTAAAAATTAGTCAACGCTTTTAACCCACAAACAGTAAATATAAAAGCAATAGCAAATTTAACCCCCTGCTCATTTAAAAGCACATCGATTTTCGATTTCTATGAGAACAGGAAAATTGCAATCCTCTTAGAACATATTTATCAATGAAGCCATTCCATTTCAATAAAAGGGTGTCCTCTTACCGGCACTCGTTAGTATCCACCTTTTAAAAATGAATGTAAATTTTTTTGTTATTTGCTGAAGCAGCATCAAATTGGATATGTCAAAAAAAATAATGTTCCAGTCATCTTTACATATCTTGGATGATTGAAAGCAGGATAACTAGTATTAAATTGGCTGTCCGAATCACCGAACGTTAATGCAATTGAAAATCTATCTTCTTAAATTTTCTGAGAAATTCAGCAATTGTTTTAAGAAAGCATTTGATAGTTGAAAACGGCGTTCTATACTAAGAGGTATGACAAGACTAGACATCCCCGCGAAACTTAGAAAGCTTACAAAAGTGACAGTGAACAGGTCGAAAAGAAGAACATATGTAGGTGGTATGTTACAACAGTGGAAGAGCATATATGTATAAGTGGTACAATAGTGGAGGAGTTCGGAACGACAGGACGATGGTCTGTCGGCTACACTCTTTAATGTTATTTTGTATGGGATGATAAAAGAATTAGAAGGAACCTATTTACTATTCAAGAGATATAAAAAACTTCACAGAAATCCTAAAGAACATCACTGTAGCAGCGGGAAAGGAGGATTGAAATTAAATCAGTTAAAAACAAGATCTACTACAATAAACAAAAGTACAAACGTAAAGGAAAACATAATCTCTTTGTGTTTTCTTCTTCGGCTTTTTTTGTCACTTTAAGTTTAAAGTTTTTAAAACTCAAACGTTTCTTGACTGGATAAAAATTTGAGTGCAATGAAAAAACCATAAGTATTTAGGCATGATAATTAAAACCAAATAGAAATATCTTTAAGAGTATAAGCAGGATATGCATCATTTTACAAATACGATAAAGCACATATACAAAAGAAAAGAATAAGTAGAAGAACTAAGAATTTACAACATTTATATCAATGAGAATGCGCGGCAGAAGTCATGAATCTCATAAACGAGAATGAAGAAAGCTGAAAAGAGTTGAAAGGAGAATAACAAAAACAAAACAAATAAGAGAAGGAGAATATCAGCCTTATGAACTATAAAATATGTAAATGAAATAGAGGGAGAAACATTGTGAGATTTACAAAAGCACCGAGGATAAGCTAATACGGTCATGTAGAAAAGACGAGAGAAATGTTTTCGAATGGAAACCAGGTCAAAAGAAAGACCAAAGAGAAGCTGGGAAGTTCGCGTTAGGAAAGATATCACAGTGATAGGAATACAGAATTCTCTGTTATATACTACGCATCCCTTTTGAACGAACTTAAAGCAGCGATGCCAGAAAAAAGCCTGGAATGGACAGAAGAAGGTATTGTTCCATCACGACAATGCACCGATTCATTCTAGCAGTACCGTTTAACAAAAATTTACGCAAACTCGCTTTGAATATGCTGGATGTAGAGACAACATCCAGCATATTCATTCGATTTGGATTGTTCAGGCTTCCCTGTCTTCTCGAAAAGCCTATTCATCCGACTTGGGTCTTGCAGGCATTTCTTTCTACCCAAAACTCAAAGCTTTCTTAACTGGACAAAAATTTGGTTGCAATAAAAATGTCATCCAGATGGTTAACGACAGTTTTGAGAGCCTCGAAAGTAACTAACTATGCTAATTAAAGAATCGAGAACCTAGAGAAATGTTGGACTAACTTCATTGAACTTCGAGAGGATTGTGTCGGAAGATGAAGTGAGATACAAAACTCAAATTCCTGCCTTTCATGTTGAACCAAGTTATTTATCTACCCTCATAATATGCACAAATTTTAAGACAATCAATTAAGTATTTTCTGTTTCCTTCAGACTGTTTTAAAATGTATAGTGAAACTTGCGAATTAACATCTCTTTGCACTCTACAAAAATTACTATATTGACGTCAATAATATTTTTCCTGTATCTGGAATCGTTCTGTCGGAAATATTCTATAGAGGTCATATATAAATTTAGACCCGTGTAGAATTAGTGGAAATACGACTTTCGCTAATTTATTATCTTAATAAATACAACCAAATACTATAGAATATTACGTAATAAAGAATTAAATGGCTGTCGTAATAATTATTTGAGTATTATTGCGATATAATGTACTATGAGTATAGTGTATTACAATACGGTTTTAATTAGGTTACTAAATATAATGTTAATCCAATTATAAATTGCCTAGTTTCATGTCGATTTAATACCTGCATAATATAAATAATGCGAGGCTTTTGCCGCAGCCAATTTGATTTCGGACAGGCCTAATACGATAACACGATTGTAAATTTAAAAGCGCAAGATAAAAGTTCCAGCGCAACTTTGAGCTATGGGATTATATTCTACCAACAATAACGACTAAACAGTGATAGTGCGTTAAATTTATTTATTTATTCCGCTATTGTAAAATAACAACTTAGTTTTGTACAGTTATTAAAATTTAATACATCGATTTCGAATTTCGATAAATATTTGTGAGTAGTTGCATTTTATATTGACGAATTCTATATTATAATAGTTCTTCATTAAATAGTTTTATTTCTATTGAGCTAGTATTGGAATGTCGCTGTTATCATTGCTGGATTTATTGAAATTTATTAAATAAACAAATAAATGCCAAAGTAAGAACGGCAAAATAAAAATATTCTTTTTTTATTGGGTAAAAGGCCATCCAGAAATTTGGTATAATAAGAAAGTGGACAACTTTGCCAAATAACACAACTGGATTTGTCAAGGCTGTCCACGTCCTCATGATGGTGTCCTCTACGAACCTACTCTTAATGCGGCAGACATTCTAATAATAATAAATTACACGGTTTTTTTTAAGAATAAATAAAATATAGATGGCGCACTGAATTTATAGTATGTGGGTAACTAAAAGGTGTGATATATATAAATAAAAATAGCTTCGTACACGGTACAATAACGCGTTCAAATTGTTGATTTTTTTTATGAAAATCAGCGTTGTGTGGAAAGAGTTTTTAGAAAATTACGTGCATTTTGTGGTTTACATAATCGCCCATCTGAAAGCACTATTGGTCGAATCATTAAAAAATTTCAAGAAACCGGTTCCGTGGAAGATCAAAAAAATGAAAAATACAGTCGTAGTGGTCGTTCACAAGAAAATATTGGTTTGATTAGTGAAAGTGCTGAAGATCCTGAAATGTCCATTAGACGACGTTCACAACAACTTGGACATAGTGGATCAACAACATGGCGTATTTTGCACAAGGATTTAGCTTCAAAATGATCACTTTGAACTGACATGAGATAGTAACAATTATATTTTACAAAAACGGAGACACAAGCCATTTAAATAATTATAGATCGTTCATACAAAAAAGACAAGAAGGGAAATGAATATCATCCTAAAGAACAAGAAGAGTTTAGAACGGGCTTTGGAACATGTGATTATCTACGCACCCTTACGCATATTCATAGAAAATGCAATCGAATATAACATACTGCTTTGTCTAGCATTTATTCACTGTGAAAAGGCTTTCGATAATGTAGAACCTAGAGTACGAATATTTTATATCTTTGCACAAGTAAACAAATTCAAAAACTACTCAATTAAACTATAATACAACATGAAAATAACTTTGATACATACCTATCAAATTTTTACAAGGCACGCTCACCCTAGGAATAAAAAACTTTGCGAACTTATGTTATTCTAGTTTAAATAACTTATAGGCTGATTATGTTAGAAGATTAATTTCATAAGTAGAATTTTTTTTTGTAAAGGATAATTTCATATTATTTAGTTTGCAAGGGTATGCTTGGACTTTTTTAATGAAAGCTTAGTAAATCTTAACAATATTTATTAAAATAAAATAAACACATACTGATTCTCCGTTAAAGAAATTTTTCCCTTTCTATAGTATTTGCATTTTTTTATTAATAAAAACTGATTAACTTCGATATTTGTGATAATAAGTATATTAACATTTTAAATCTGTATTTATTACCTAACACACTTCGAATACCATTAAGCAAATTATTGAATTGGAAATTATAAATTTGTACATTAAGCTCTTGTAGAAATCATTTAAATTTTAAAAAATTAAAACCAAAAACTTTACGAACTTATGTATTATGTTAATCTGGTTTGAATAACTTTTATTTGTAAAGAATAAAATACTATATTATTTTCTCTGTAATGATATATTTGCATTTCTAAATAAAAGGCTAGTAAATCTCTAATACATTTATTAAAATAACATAAAAATATTTGCATATAAAAACAAAGAGATTCCTTGAGAATAAAATATAGCTCAATGTTTCTAGTTTTTAATAATTAGCAACATGCATTTTACATACATATTGTATATGTATTGCTACATACACTATAACCAGCGTCTGCATAATGCGTTTGCAACTCCATATACTCTACATATTTACCGTTATATATATATATATATATGTATATTACTAAAGAACGTTTATTCTGCTCAATTGCCGCTATATATTTTTTACTTTGCCTATTTACAGTTATAAAAATGCTCATGGCGAGAAAACGTTTTATCGTGCCTAGTACGGACTTTATATATAAGTCCAGCTATAGTAGAGCTTAGTTTATTCACTAACAAGTCTTAAAATATTATATAATTTGCGTTTATATGCAAGTATACATTACTTACGTATGCGCTTAACCTAAGCGAGAATAAATTCTAATTAATCACATACACATCTACCTTCGCTTAGATATTTAAAGGCTTATTGGAACACAGACGTCGAGACAGCATATCTAGTCCTGATCGTCATTACAATGCAACTTACGGGGCCCCCAACATTCTAGATCTTTGAGTGTTAGACGCTATTTGTCTTGCCTTGCAATATTTTTCACACCGTAACCCCATATATAATTAGAATCATTGGCTCTCGCGTATTGCATTGATGTGATAGAATATTTAGCACTCTAAAGTCGAAAAATTATCGCGCTGATATAAAATTAGAATATAGAGCTTCGCATAGGTTATCGACACACACACGTACTGTAATATTGCAAACCATTCCATCACGCAACTGCTACGAACTATTTCACTGAATATATGTGACGTTTTAGATATGTGTATATAATTTAGCAGCAAAAAAATAAACGATTAATTTGTACGATATGTGAATGAAATAAATGTAGGCAAATACACATATCTTAAGTTAATAAACTAAGTACACGTTGTACATTATATGTGAAAAATAAATACTCAATCATACCTTGGATAGCGACAAAATATTTAAAATCTCCGAAATAAAGGATATAAATTCTTATTTGTAGCTTGTCACAGTTGAGAGAGTTTAAACAAAGGTAAACTTACTTCAAATATTTCGGACGTGTCGAGTGTATTGTACCATACAATGTCGTAACACATTATTCATTGAATATGGAACGTGAATTCCGGTAATAATTTAAATTTTCACGCCAAAGGTCACTTATCAGGCGACACCTGTACTTGTCACATGGGCGAACAGTTTCAAAAATTATTATAAATATAATTGATTGGTTCTGACATAATTAATTGCACCGCTGTTACGCAGGCCAATTTAAAACATGCTTTTCAGCGCACTAATTGATATGTAGTAATTAATTATACAATGTCATTTGTGCACTACGAAGAGAGCAAAAGAGAGAGAGAGGTAGATAGAGGGAATGAACGTATTGGAACCCGACAAAAGCCGCCATTCCAGTTGGCGGACTCAGCTATTTTATTATCAAATTTTAACTTTTACATTGTGCTGTGTAGTCGAAAATTCGGAGCAATTTAATTTATTGTTTAATTGATGAATTGTTTTAATACAACCGGAAAATATTGTTTGGAACGGCGGCATATTTTTTAAAATAATTTACTTTTAATTAAACAATATTTTGCCATCGTATGGTCCGCTGGTTTCAAATTAACGTTTATTATTATTTTTATAACTTGCTTTCAAACCTTTTGATGTTTGATGTTAATTTTTTAAAAGTCGACATTATCTGGTATTAATGTTTGTATGTAGATATGTTGCTTTAGATACCCTATCATTTAATTACACATCAAACATGAATAGGATAGTGCCCATCTGTGCACTAGGATATTCGCTATTACCGCCCTCTCATCGCTAAAACGACAATGAGCGATTACTGCATTCTAAATCTGTTTCTTATTCCAACATAAATATATGACAGGCTGTTCCACTCTCATAAAAGTTAGCCGAAATAACACAATTTATCGATTATTCAATGGACCGTCAACAAGTGGATGTAACATATACCGATTTCGCAAAATCGCAAAAGCCTTCGATGCTTTCGATCATCTAGCACTTTTATAATTAATTAAATTGAATCCAACCCATATAATAGAAGCAGCTATGTTTCATGTAATAACTTGGATTCTGGCTGTTTTACTGCTTCATCAGGTGTTTCGCAGGGATCTAATCTCGGCCCGTTACTTTTCCATATTTATATCAATGAGCTCCTGCTTTCTGTAAAGTTTTAGCTTACGCTGACTATTCAAAAGTACTTTCTTCAATTCTATAAACTTCTGGCAGCTTAAATTTTCAACATAATCTTATTAATAAATGCATTTTGGTGTAACTTAAAGTAAAATTGAATGACACCAAATACCGAATAGTTACTTATTCTAAATGCAATAGTTCAATTGTAACGGGTGTCCCAAAATTAACGCAAGATTTGAATTAAATAGAAAAAACAGTTTTTAGTCTTTTGATTATTATTTTTTTATTGAATCATAAAGTATATAGGATAGGGTTATTTATGCAATCATACATCGGGCAAATAGTCTCCACGGTTTTGCATGCACAGACACACTCCTTTGTCGAAGTTTTCCATGACCATTTTGCATAAATGTGGCCGAATTTCGTTGATGCAACGTTGATCCTCCTCCTTTAATGCACGGGTGGTTGTGGGCTTGTTGGTATAGAGCTGTGATTTCAAATAACCCCATGAAAAGAAATTTAATGGTGTTAAATCACACGATCTAGGGGGCTGATTCTGATCAAAGAAACGAGAGAGTATGCGGCCTGGAAATGTCTCATGCAGTAATTGAATTGTTTCACGGGCTGTATGGCACCGTCTTGTCGAAACCACGTATTAGCCACATCAATATCGTCCTATATAATTCTTCTTTAAATTTTCGAAACAACCCACATACATATGAGTTTTAGCTCGGATTGTACGTGTACTACAGTGCTATTGCACATCATAAAATGGTAAATGAATATTAGCTTCTCTCAAAAAGAAGAAATATTATTATTATTATCATTATTATTCTCTCACTTTCTCAGTCAGCAGTACTATAGGTATGTACCATATAACACTAAAATAGTAATAATAAAAACAGTCTTTATTGTAATTGTAAATCATTGCTAGGGCAATAAGTATGTAAACATGGTATACTTTAAAGATAAAATTAAAATACAAAACGAAATAAACGAACAAAATGGAAGGTGGAACAATAGAAATTATATTACATACTATAATTATGTGTAATCAGACAAGAGCAGATGGGAGTCGACCACGTGCACGCTTCGCTTGTAGCTCATGCCATTGACATGTCAGTGACGCGAAAATGCTTCGCAAATGTGGATTGTTAACTGTGATGGGTGTAAATAAATTTTTTAAACGTTTTCCTAAATTAGAATTACATATGTACATTATTCAACTTATTTAAAATCGCATTTATCCAACCTTCCCGGAGAAACTGTACAGTACTACAAACCCGGAGGTCTATTCAACATTAATAATAAGTTATTTCCAGTTGAACATCTTATTAGCGTTAACACACATACGCGTATCGACGCCCTCTTCACGGATTAATCGTGACGACGTCAAAAGCCAACCATAGCCAGCAACGAAGAAGAATCAACATTATTCAAAATGACCTTTATCAAATAAGAAGAGTGAGAATTCTGTCTCCTCAACGAAAATAATACAAAATCATGTCTTCGTCGGAGTTGTTCATAAAATGTACCTTGATTGGGAGAAATTCTTTAAAAGACAGGAATTTCAAAAGTCGCTTCTAGACACAAGACATAAGTGCAAGATCTAGATATATGTAATCGGGATACCAAACAGTTGATCTGCACTCCATTTGCAAGGATTTCTAAGCCAGTAAATCACCGAAATCTCTACAGATGCGAATTATAAAGTTGGGAGATTTAAATGCAGCAGTACAAATACTATTAATGTGATTAGAGAATGGCAGGGTCGAATTATATTCCTAAATCTTTTACTGTATTTGATCTAAGCATAGAAATGTGATCAATGTTATAAAGTTTAATAACCTGCACTTATTATAAGAAACGATACAACAGTTTCATATCTTACGAGGTATTATAATTACAGAACACTGGTTTTTAATAGTAAAGTTCGCTTTATATTATTTATTGTAGCAACAATCTTCGAATCATCATCGAGTCATCAGCATTTGCGAAAATATTGCAATCCAGCAATGGAAAAATGTAATTTAAGTAGATATTAAAAAGCAGGGATCCCAGACTTGATCTTTGCACAATACGGAATGGAAAAAGGTTTGAAAAAGAGAAATGACGATTGTAAGATACATAGCAATTACTTTCGGATAGATACGATAATAGGAAAGTAAGCGAATCATCACTAAAATTAACAGTACCAACAACCAAAACCATATACTAAAACAATCGTTAATTGAATATTTTGTACATGTTAGATGTTTACTTTTTCAGAGCTGCTATCTAATTTTTTATTTACATTTAGAAAGTAATTGTGTAATTTGATTGCATTCATCAAGCACCTCGCTTTATTTATTCTTTAGCGAGGTACCAAATACACATCTTTGGTGCATATTCAACTGTGGAAACCTGTTCCAGTATTGCATTTGCTCTTTTCACTGTTCACATATTATTCCAGGCAAGTCAATATAGGTCTGATGGAAAGGAGAATATTTGTTATTCTTTTTTGCATAAGATCATAACTATTTCCTTTTGCTTTAAAAATACAGCTTGCGTTTCTAAACAGCAGCTCGTCGCTCTTGAATGAAATAAGGAAAAATGAGCTGTCTCACTGCCTCATGTGTTACAGCTACCCTAATTCTCTCTCTTTATCGTACATATTGCTCTGGATAGCTTTTTGTATGTTTCCTTTATCTACACCCATGTTTACGATATAAGCAAAATTCATAATACAGCCATCAGTATGTACTGTGTTTATAAACCAGAAAGTTGCGTGTTTTTATATTTGAAGACATCACATTTAAAAAAGCTTCGCGAAATCTAAGAAAAGCAAATTTAGTTTAGAAAATGAACCGTGTTCCCCTTCGAAGCTGATAATATTATATATATATATATATATATATATATATATATATATATATATACGCAGTAGGTTCTCTGTATAGCGAATAGTAACAGTGTTCAGAGATGTCCATTAGTGGGAGAAAAAAAAGAGTATAAATAATTTTTAATTAATTTATTCTTACAACATACTTAAAACTAACTTATTTAAAAAATCTGAAATTTTAGTTTGTTTTAGATTTTCAATTCTTCTTGTTTTTAGATTCTGAAATAATATCATCATCATCCTTGCTGTCGCTATCACGTACATTGGTACTGTTTTGAAATTCACGCACACACTCTTGTACGCTAATATCGGGATTCTCGGTATGCAAATTATCGTCAATTTGTGCAAAGGATAACATGTCAGGATAGAACAAAGTTCTGACAGTGGCACATCGTCTTCAGCACTGAAGTCTATATCCTCGCAAATCTTCATTTCATTCACCAAATCCAGCTTTAAGAAAACATTTATTGTGTGTGTGTGATAGTTTCAGCGCTTACAGTTTTCCAAGCAGTAATGGGCCATATTAGAGCACTGAGACTTAATGAATTTTTAATATATGTTCAGTAGATTTGCAATGATCCATAGACGATAAAAGTCTCTTAATTAAAAGCTTTCTGTAGTTGGTTTTAAAATTATTGATAATCCCATATAATAAACCGAAAAACCATCATTACAGCACTTATTATATTAAAATATGTATTTATGTTTAGAAATTATAGGAATTGCAATAAATTTATTACTTGACTTAATCCTTCTATAGGCAATCATTACAGCACTTATATGTATTAAAATAATTACGTTTAAAATTATATTAATTGCAATAAATTTATTACTTGGCTTAATCCTTCTATAGGCAATAAAATTAATCTTATTCGAAAATATGAATTTTAAGAAGTACTACTTAAATTTACTGTAGTGGATGTAACTGTCCATGTCCATTGTTAAGAGTGTCCTTTGGTGAGAGATATTGTTATATAGTAGATAATATACTGACGGTCGGCGGATCAGAAACTGTCCATTGATTGTCGGGAGATGTCCGTTAAGAGAGAATATACTATATATGTATATATTAGGACAGTCTTTATTTAGAAACGAAACTTAGATAATTAACAATAATTGTCCTAGAATCCGGTGCTCCGCATGTGGCACTACACCGGATGTAACCTTTGGTGAGAGATATTGTTATATAGTAGATAATATACTGACGGTCGGTGGATCAGAAACTGTCCATTGATTGTCGGGAGATGTCCGTTAAGAGAGAATATACTATATATGTATATATTAGGGCAGTCTTTATTTAGAAACGAAACTTAGATAATTAACAATAATTGTCCTAGAATCCGGTGCTCCGCATGTGGCACTACACCGGATGTAACCTAACCTTAATCTTTAGTTAGTACAAAGCTAACTATCTATATCTAAACTAGTCTTATCTAGAGCTCAAAGTGAGGCCTAGCCCGCGTCCTGCTTAAATATTATTCACAATTCCGCTCCTACCCTGCGGAAGTAGTCCACTACTTATAAATCTCATTCACTAAAATGTCTAATATTCTATCATACACATCCCTTCAGGTCGAGAGGCCGATGGATCGTTCTTCACCGTCGTCTTGTCTCCGCTCTACAATCATGGCATACCTCTTCCGGGTGGAATCTCTACGCCGCCCTTCCTCTTTTTCGGATTTTGGGCCCCTGTAATAACAGAGAACCCGGTAGCTTCTCCACTCAATACGTTCATTCGGACATTCATTCCGTAGATCTACAAATGCTCACCTTGTATACATCGCGCAAGTGTTTGAGCGTGTTAGTGTGTCGCTCGTACTCGTGTGTGTGCCGTATATATTAGGACAGGAAATATTGTAGTATAATTCTGTATTTAATGTCCGTGACATTTAGTAAATATTCAATGTATTGCATTCCAAAATTTTGAAATATATCGTAGCCTAGACTTAGTTTGTATACATGGTATACCGGATGGATTCCGTTTGATTTACCAAAGCAGAACTTGAATAGCCAAGTTGAAGTTTGTCAATTGCTTTTGGTACATTAAAGAATCAATCTTTTAAATTATTTATCGTTTAGGCGACAAAAAATGTTTTTACTACAGCAGTTCTTTAAGAGGGAGCATACAGTTCGGGGAATCAACTCCAATTATGAAATCAGATTTACATACATCAAATGAAGAGAATGCGATGGTTTTTCACTCCTAAGATGGCAACATTTATCGTCTGTCCCTTCGCATGTTATCCTTGAAACTCGGTAATAATAAGGGAAGAATTCATATCATGTTACATGACGATTTAGGGATGAGATACCTGAAAAATTAGTTCCAAAATTACTCATCGGCGATTAAATGTCAGCGTTTGTTAATGTATGAAGAAATGCTGGAACTGAATGAGGACATAGACAAAAAGCGATTAGGTTCAATAGTGATTAGAAGTGAATCTTAGTTTCTTGTATAACTTTAAGTCCAAGGAAATAGAGCAAAAGGAAGAGGCATCGAATGGAATACCATTATGCAAAGAAAATTCTAAACTTTAAATTTTACTATCACTCTAATGTTATGATTAGTAATGTTAATAACTAACGAGTTTAATATTTACATTTTAGTTGTGTTGTCCAATCTTCAAATATTGTGTCCATTCATAGTTCGGGAGATCTCCTATCTGTCTGAACAACTGACATATCAGAAAATAGCAATCGATGAAAAATGGCTAGTATTGGTCAATTTTTTTTCAGCATAGTAGCACTAGATTGCACGCTTCTCGGCTAGTCAATGAAAGTACTATAGAAGCATAAAAATTCCAATTAGTTACAAACAATACGCAGTCAAATAAAGATCTGAATCCTATCTATAAAACCGTTATTCTATTTTTTAATTTTTTTGCATTCGTCATGAACAATAATGACTAATATCAATGAAAAATTTAACGATCTACATAATAAGAGGATTTTAAAAATTTGCCGCAACATCCACGGCAATAGCGTGATGTTCATAAAATAAAAGAGTTATTAAATCTGGCGTAAATTATAAATGTGTATTTCATGCGAACCATAATTTCTGAGCTAATTACCGGGGCCCTGATATAATATGTATACAAAACACTACGAAAATGAGTTACGCACTCAAAATTCAAGTGCAGCTGTGTAGGCAGTTGCGGCTAACGAAGTCGTTATTAATGAGAACCGTTGGATTTTTTTTTTTCGTTCGAAGTACTTCTGAACTCGCTCTAGCCGTTGAAAAGTATACACGGTGAAATGTAAATATGTTTGTAAATTAAATTTAATGAAGTTTACATTTCAATTATGTGGTTACTCCGTTGAACGTTGTTACTTCTCTTAGCAATTTATTTTCCACGTTGTTCTTAGTACTTAACGAAGTATCTTCGGCATCGGATAATTCACGAAGAAGGTTTTTTAACTTTATTATTGAAAATTTCTTTTCTATGTTTACTAACAATTTTTTCCTTTAATTTCTAAAGTTTACGTGCATGGAAGGAATTACTATTTGCGAATTACACTGCTGCGTAACCACGATAATGATTTCGCGGAAATACGCTAACTGTCGTCATTTTTCGCTGAATATCAAAGAAACCGTTTTGGTTTAATATTAATCCATGGAATGGCTACATTATTTTTTATGATTGAATTGCTATTTATGCCCTAATTCTATCCAATGAGTAATAACAAAACTTGTGTATCATTTTCGATACCGCTAAAATCAAATTAAACGTAAATTAACTATGTATCAGGTTGTAACATATATTCTGTCCGATTCTCGCAGCAACTCGCATATATACGCATTACGACGAAACGTTGCGAAATCTCTGCAATATGAGTCATATTGGTTTATTCGCAATAAGTTAGTCAGTACTTCTGCAACTTTTGAAGAGTGTACATATTGTTCTCAATTTCTTTTTCGTCCATTAAAGATGGAAGTGACAAAAGAACATATTCGACATGTTATGCTTTACGAATACAAAAAAGGAAATAACGCGAGTGAGTCGGCTAGAAACATTCAAGGTGTCTATGGCAATGATGTTGTTAGTGAACGGATGTGTCGGAGATGGTTTGAAAAGTTTCGAAACGGTGACTTAAGTTTGAAGGATGACGAGCGTACCGGGCGGCCTTCTGGATTTGATAGGGAGGTCCTTCGAACTCGGGTTGAAAATAATCCATTTACAACAGTGCGAGAACTTGCACAAGAATTTGACGTAAGTCATATGACTATACATCGTCATTTGCAATCATTGGGAAAAGTGGTAAAGTTAGGAAAATGGGTACCGCATGAACTATCGCCAGCACAACTCCAACATCGTATTGATGTGTGCATTTCAATGCACTCTCGTCATCTCCGTGCTCCGTTTTTAAATCAAATTGTTACCGGAGATGAAAAGTGGGTGCAATACAAAAATATTAAGCGTCATCATCAATGGCTTAGTCCTGGTGAGAAGGCGGTGCAAACGCCTAAAGCTGGACTGCATCCAATGAAAACATTGCTCTGTGTTTGGTGGGACATTAAAGGTGTAATTCATTTTGAGATGCTGGGAATGAACGAAACCATCACTGCCGCACTTTACTGTCAGCAACTCGACCGTTTAATGGAAGCCCTGCGAAAAAAACGCCCAGCACTGGTCAATCGACGCGGTGTTCTGTTCCATCAAGATAATGCCCGCCCACATACGGCTCGCATCACTTCTCAGAAATTGGAAGAACTTGGCTGGGAAAAAATTTCACATCCACCGTACTCCCCAGACCTTGCTCCTACGGATTACCACTTATTTCGAAGCTTACAAAACCACCTTGATGGAAAAAGCTTCAATTCCCAAGAAGATGTTCAAACCGCAGTAACTTTATTTTTTGATTCAAAATCCGAAGAATTTTTCCGTAGAGGAATTCATATGTTACCTGAAAGATGGCTAGCGGTAATAAATAATGAGGGAAAATACATTGACGGTTGATAAATAAAAACTTTGTACAAAAATTTAATAAACAAGTTTTACAAATTTTCGGACAGGATTTATGTTACAACCTGATACTTCAAAGTTTTTCAGTAGAGCCAACCGTTTGGCCGCAGTAGCAGTTCGAATTTTCGCGAAAATTTTCGGTTTTCCGGTCATAGCTCGAGAACGCGACGTCGTAGCGGGTTCCGGTTTGAAGCAGTCGATTCTGGACGTCAATACGCATCCGAAAGTGTCCGCGTGGTCGCCGAGAGGTCCTTAGTTCGCGAGATAGCATGCCGATTTGAATGAAAATCAAAAATTTTCGCGATTTTCGCAACTTGGAAAAGTGTCTTTGCGAATATCTCGGGAGCCGAAAGAGATACGATGTATTATACCAAAAGTATAGAATGTGTTAATTGTATGCAGAAAATATACATGAGGCTAAATACGTTCCTTGAGTGGACGCCGTGGCGCCCACTTAGGGAAGCCCTAGGTTATGCTATTCTCGTCTCTCTGTTTTCTATTCCCTTACTTCATACGTTGTTATTTCTTTAACTACTCTGTTATTCTTATCCAGTCTTTTCTATTCTTCATTTTAAGAATAGATTTAATAATCGTGATATTTTCCAAATCATTAATATATACAGAAGGCCTCAGAACATGCGAAAAGACTTTCGGAAATGCAAAGTTTATATAAAGACGACTACGCATATTCTCTTAAATTATTTTTCCAATAAAACATGAAATATTGTATTCTTAAAGAATCGTGACTCGTTTCAATAACTTGAATACCTATTTAATGAATACGCGGATATACATGTTCACAATAATAATTACCGTTAATTAAGCATTATTAAGCGACAGAAAGATATCATTATGTTCTGAGTATCTATCAGAACAATCTATGGCAATAAAGAAAACAAAACATCAAAAACTTTGAATTGGCGGCTTAATAAAAATAATAAAGTAATAGTGGGTGGTTTTTAATCTGCATGAGAAAAATCGATATCGATAACTATGGTTTGACAGCTGATAATGTCAAATTGTGTTGACATTTCTGTTCAGTAAGGTTTGGCAAGTCATCATGAATCGTTTAACGCCAGAACAACACCTCCAAATTGTGGAAATTTACTTTGAAGAAATTAATCAGTTCGCGAAGTTCATAAAGCACATCGTCCATTTTACGGTCAACATAATCGGGCTAGTGATTGATCGTTTTCACACTAATTTTACTCTTATCGATTCAAAACCATCAACAAGATAAAGAAATGTGCGTACCGAAGAGATTATTGCTGAAGAAGACGCCGAAATGTCGATTTATTGTCGTTCTCAAATTGTTGGCCTTTGTCCTTCGTCCACGTGGAAAATTTTACGTAAGGATCTCGGCTTACCTGCCTATAAAATACAGCTCATGCAAGAATTGAAGCCAAACGACCATCGTTTGCGTCGCATTTTTTCTGATTGGGCTCATTTTAAACTGGCCGAAGATGAGCACTTTTATCAAAGAATTGTGTTTGGTGATGAAGCTCATTTCTGATTAAATGGCTACGTCAATAAGCAAAATTGCCGTATTTGAAGCGAAGACAGTCCTCAAGCCGTTAACGAATCCCCAATCTATTAAAGTTGACTGTTTGGTGCGGTTTACACGCTGGCGACATCATCGGTCCTTATTTCTTTCGAAATGAGGAAGGAGCTGCCCTTACGGTGAATGGCGAGCGCTATCGAGCCATGCTGACTGAATTTTTGTTTCCAAAAATCAATCAGCTAAACATCGACAATATTTGGTTCCAACAAGACGGCGCAACTTGCCATACAGCGCGCTTAATAATCGATTTACTGCAAAATCTATTTGGTGACAACTTTATTTCCAAAAGTGATCTACTGGCCCCCTCGTTCGTAAGATATAACGCCTCTGGATTACTTTTTATGGGGCAATGTTAAGTCATTGGTTCATGCCGATAATCTAGCAACTTTTGAAGCATTGGAAGTCAATATTCAAGCCACCATTGACACCATACGGCCAAATTTATTGGAAGAAGTGGTCAAAAATTGGATTGATCGAATGGACCATGTAACTCGTAGCCGCGGCGGACGTATGAAGGAAATCATATCCAAAAAATAAATGCCATAAAATTATCTACCAGATTATAATAAAAAAATTTCATTCCATCAATATTTCTGTCTTGTATTATCATTTTAAGTTCTTAAGCTTTCAAAAAAACACGAAATACAGTCGTTAACTTCTCGGCATACAATTTCTCTTCGTTTTCGTCCGCTTGTGTGGGACGTATTCAGAGCTTAACTGATGTTATCGCTGTCGATGTTGCACTGACTATTATAAGTCTGTGGTGTATGGGTTTATATAGGGATATTGGTCATGGGTTAATGGAATGTTACGGTTATGGTTGAGTAGTTTGCAGAAGGGGTTACAGTTACGTACCAACAATCACATAGCGGAGGATCATGCACGATCGATCACTCTGGTCGTGGGTGAGTCACCGTAAATATTCGATATGTACTTATTACGAACCTGGTGTGCAGACAAATGTGCCCGTTTTAATTATTACTGTACAGAAACACCTATGTATATACAGTTAACAATTTAAATTACTTTTAGTTTATTTCTCCAACTGATACAATATATAGCAATAACAATGACAGTTTTAGGAAAATTTTGAATTGCTAGTACGATATATTTCTCTTGAGTTCTTAAATATTATACCTACTGGATACTGTAACAGAATAAATTAATTATAAATACGTACCCTTGTACATTTTCTTGTTTCTTTTTAATGGAATTGTTTTTTATATTTGTAGAAGTTTAAAACAAACAAGTTTGAGCAGATAGAAACCCTAACTTAAATGTTAAAGACACACCAAATGTACTCGGCGATTAAGTAGCATTTAATTGTAGTTAAAAAGATGCAAGCGTTTTTCCCTTTCCCATCTCTTGCCAAAGAACTTCACTTATTGTTGTAATAGCACTTTTTTCTTCCAGCTGCACAATACACAACGGCAAAAAAGCGCCTTTAAATTTATGGTTACTTTTAAGTAGTACTAAAAGTCAAATGGAATAAAAAAACACAATCAATTTAGAAAGGCACGCTTTTAACTAACTGTCGCTATCGAATTAGTTGCGATCTTCCCCCTAAAAATTTATTACTGCCCGTGATTATCATCCAGCTTAAGACGCTGCGTGAATCTAAATATTCCATTAAAAGCGCTCGGCCCGTCCGTTTTATTTCGAGCACTTTAAGTTATTTTGAAACGCCGCTGATCTAAATTAATTACGAAAATAATTTCGACGTGTTTAGGTACCTTTTGCGCTAAGTGATACTTTCTTTGTTATATTGAGTACTCTTGTCATGAATTTATTTATTGCCTGTCTGTAAAGTGTGATAACATTTACACAGATGAAAACCAAAATGAAAGTTGTAAATTGATGTTAGTCTAACAGTGTTAAATGAATCAATTTGAATGAACGCCTTAGATAGATAATTTTTTTTATTGAATGCAATTGAAACATTACATAAAAGATAAATATAAGTATTTAATAAAAGAGAAAACAGATAAATTAGAAGCCGTATGCTAAAAATACATGAGCAGAATAAAAGATAACGTTTAATAAAATTTATTTAACTTAATTTATAAATTGTACATTGTTCTGTGAATGTAGATGAGTAAATTTATTAACTTTAGAACTCCAGTAATCAATATATCTTTGTGATCTTGGAGTCTATGATAGGGTATTTAATTGTAACTTTTAGTGTAGATATTACAACCGCTTGTTTCGTCGTTTACTGGTCCTGGTTGTTAACCACAAATTTGAGACAAGTAAATATATATAAACGTGAAAGCATTTGTTCGTGCTTGAAGTATGATCTACAGGTTTCTCTCTTCTTTATGTTGCGAAGATGACACTCCTTTGAAGAACGTAGTACCAAGTCCGCAGAAGGTCCTCATCACTGGAAAACCGCCTCGCTCTTAACTTCATTTACACTTGCGGGAACAGTGCAAAGTCTCAAGGAGCAAGATCTGGACAGTTGAAAGGGTGCTCGAGAAGTTTCAATCCTGTCGTGGTCAAATATTCGGTGCTGGCTTTGGCGCAATGAGCTGGAACATTATCGTGATGGAGGAACCAGGTGTCCATTCTTGACTTTGGCCGCAGGTTCTTCATAATCCAATGACTTTAGGTAGGCACTGTTCAGTATACCACTTAGCTGTGACTGTCTTCTGTGTGTCCAAAATGACGCGTTTCACAATTTATAGCTCAGGAAAGCTTACTATTCAAAGCTAGTTCCAAATATTTGACGCTATCGGACGTAAACGCCTCATTCTTAGTTGAAAACTGTAGCTGTGTTTTTTTCTTCATTTAATTGCAACCCATTTACACGAAACAATTTTTTGTTTTTTTCTAATGCTGTAGATTACTTTTTCCCCTGTTTCTCCGATTGCAATAGAAGATATGACATCAACATACAACGAGATTCTCACTGGTATAATGTTATCCGGTAAATCATTGATATATATATAATAAACAACGAGGGGCCATTGATAAACCCTTGTGGAGATCTCCGTTGTAATGGTTATGTGTTAGATATTTTTTTAGCTGACTTTTGAGATTTATTGGACAGATAAGATGTTAAAAGTTACCTCTAACATCGTGATAGTATAATTTATAAAGTAATATGTCTTCATCATGTCGAAAGCTTTAGTGAGGTCACAGCATAGCAGTTCAACTTGTTCTAGTTTATCAAATTCCCCAATAATTGTCTGAATCACAGCCAACATTTCCTTTGTAGTTGACTTATTTTTCTTATAGCCAACTTGAAATAATCCGTTCGAATATTTTTGAAATAACTGGCATAAATGCTATCAACCATAATTGGAACAATCATTTCTCTTTCCTTTTCTGTAAATTGTAGATATTGTTTGTAGTTTTAATTGCTGGGAAAATACTCCTTCTCTAAAGCACTAATTCATGGATATTGTCAAAGCATAGGTGATTTAGTTGGCAATTTCATGTAAGACATATGTAGATATTCTATATACATATATCTAGTGTATGGTTTCTCTTAAGGGTCTTAATGATTCTATCCACATCAAATCCAGTAGTTTCATTCAAATAAAGCGGTTTCCTTTTGTCTAAACCCATATTTGGTAAATAATCATTTATTTTCATATATTTTATTTAAGTCATCATGTAATAAATCAGAGACTTCTAAACAGTTGCCAAGTAATCGATAAAAAAGAACGATATAAGCATTTATTGAATTTTTATCCAACTCAGGAAGTGACGTATTCGGGCAAAAAGGAACGTGGAAATGAACCAAAATACCGACTCATTATTATGGCCATTAATTGCAAAATAACCGTAAATAACTTCCTATCAATATCTTGACAATAATCGTACAATTTTATTAATTAAAAACAAATATGAAAATATCGGAGAGATCTATACTCGATCGTAACGATTATAAACAGACTGACAGATACGAGAGCGTGATAGGAGCAACAACGAATAATAAAAACTGAAAATGGACCACAGTGTACACAAATTAAAATTGTACATGTAACAAATTATTAAATTATAGTATAATTCCGTTCATCTCTGTAAATATAAATTTAAGCTATAAATTTCGGTTACCTAGGACGTAATTAACTAACATTCCAGTGAATTTTGTCTATTAGATTATTTCCTGTCCACTGTAGAAGTACAGATATTGATTATCAGGTAAGCAATCTTATTATTCTGACGTTGAGCGAGCTCACGTACATAGGTCCGGGTTGTAGCGGTTATAGGGCTAGATGATTAATTATTGAGGTATCGATGTCAGTCCCAGCGCCGTCACGCGTCCGGCATCGGTTCATAAGTCGATAACGTAATCTATTACCACGGATGCCAAGGGCTTTTAACGAATGCGTCGCTCAAAAGCGCGAATTTTCGAGATATGGGTCATCGACTGTGTGCGCCTCGATCAAAGGGGAGTAAAGCTTTGTACAAAGAACGAATGTACGAAATTATGGAAAGCGTTTTTTTACTTCTTTTCTATTCGGGAACAAGTATAATAAGAGCTTTTTCGTCAATAGAAATTTCACACACTGAATACGTTATATAATTTCGTTTTACAGATAAATGAAGGATGATATAATAAAATAATGTAAGTTAATATTGAAAATGGTGTTACTAATCAAATCTCTAGTTTTTTATATTTTTTAAATAAGCCTATTAAGCGGACGTGAAATAAACAACAATATGTTCCAATGCTTTTGTGCATCAATAATCCCTAGCCTAGGTAGTGGATGTATCGTAGAACTGCTGCATTCCATGCCTTTGGTAAATTTTCTTCTCTCCAGATTTTGTTTAATAACATTTGCATACCCTTCACTAGCTCTTCTCATCCGTATTTACACATTTTTATTATTATCACATCATTACATGGACTCTTGATATTCTTTAAACTTCTAATCATCCGTAGACAGTCTATCGCCGAAAAAACTTTTTTAAAGTAGTGATTCTTAGTGGCGCCATCTATTTAAAGAAATATGCGTCGGTAAGGCAGATCTTTCTGTCAAAATATCATGACATTTGCGAGATTAGAAGCAGAGAAATTGCGCATAAAGTAAGTGTGTATTTGGCATTGGTCGAAAAGTGAATTTTGAACAAAAAAGCAAATATTGGGTCTGGGAAAAAGTTCGTGGCGTTTTTTCAGTAAAATTCAACTGGTCCCCGCATGGCGCGTGGACGAATTCATTTAAACCGAATATGCTCCATTATTATCGACAATGTTTCGCCATTTTTTTGGTAGATCCATGATCCCATCGGTGAAAAACTTCTGTGGTTTCTGGTCGAAAAACTGAATCAAGTAGTTTTCACAGGCTTCTTTTGAAACCAACTTAATTCCATTGAGAGAGTTCTGCAGAGATCGAAACAGATGATAGTCAGAGGGTGCTATATCCGGACTGTAAGGTGGGTGCATCAAAACTTCCCAACGAAACTCTCTCAATTTTTGACGGGTCATCAAAGAAGTGTGTGGTCGGGCGTTGTCATGATGGAAGACAACACCTTTCCTATTAATCAATTCGGGCCGTTTTCTTTCAATCGCCTGGCGTAATCTCTCTAGTTGTGCACAGTAGAGTTGAGAATCAATCGTCTGACCAGTTGGAAGTAGCTCGTAGTGGACGATTCCCCTCCAGTCCCACCATACACAAAGCATCACTTTTTTTGGCGTCAATGTTGGCTTAGCGAACGCTTGTGACGGCTCACCATCCTTTATCCACGATCTTTTACGCTTCCGATTATCGTACGTAATCCATTTTTCATCTCCGGTTATTAAACGTTTCAGAAACGGCTCGATTTCATTCCGTTTCAGCAGCGCATCGCAGATGTTAATTCGGTCCATCATGTTTTTCACGCTCAACTCATGAGGAACCCATACGTCAAGCTTTTTTTTGTAACCAGCTTTGTGTAAATGGTTCAAAACAGTTTTGTGGTCAATGCCTAGCTCCATGCCAATATCGACACTGCTGATATGCTTATCTTGTTGGACTTTTTCAAGAATTTCATCAGATTTTTCAGTGATTGGACGACCGGAGCGTGACTCATCTTTCACATTGAAATTTCCAGAACGAAAGCGAGCGAACCATTTCCGCGCAACAGATTTCGATAAAGTACCTTCACCGTACACAGCACAAATTTTATCACAAGCCTGCGCAGCGTTCTTCCCCTTATCATAATAATATTGCAGAATATAGCGAAATTTCTCATTATTCTTCTCCATTTTCAAGTGCGAATAACTTTCCAACCACTGCACCGATTACAATGTTTCTACGCTCAAACTAACGTTCGGAAGGTCATCTAAAAAACGAGCCGTCGGTGGTGTCGCTGTGACTTGTTGTTCTTTAGTTATCGGCAACCAATGCCATCTATCGGGAAAAACGCCACGAACTTTTTCCCAGACCCAATATAAAATTCTGCTTTAAACTCGATAAATCGTTTACTGAAACGTTTAGTTTGATGAAATAAGTGTACAGTGAATGGTGTTTACCATGTACGAGTATGTATAAGTGGTAAACGATTTAAAGACGATCGTATGGATATAAATGACGAAGAACATCCCGGTGCAAAAAAATCTGTGGTTACGAAAAGTAACATCGAACGTGTATGCGAATTTATCAGAAATGAGCCGAAATTGCGATTCGCGAATGTGGAATTTAATATTTCTAAAGATTCAATTCATCGCATTTTGACACACCGTTTGGGACTAAGAAAGATATGTGCAAAATTCGTACCACACCAGTTAACTGAATTTAATGTTATACAGACTTGATTAAAGGCTCAAAAAATGACGAAAACTTCAGGTATTCTATTATAACTGGCGGTGAGACATGGTGTTTTCAATATGATCCGGAGACCAAGGGTCAAAGCTCTAAATGGAAGCATCTAAGCGAAGAACGACCGAAATAAAGTCGTTTGGAGAAGTCAAAAGTGAAGACAACGTTGACTTCCTTTTATGATTCGAAAGGCATAGTGCACAAGGAGTTTGTACCAACTAGTCGAACAATCAATGCTGTATATTATCTTGGTGTTATGAAGCGTCTTTTGGCGAGTATTCGTCGTGCGCGCCCTCAATATGGTGAAAATTGTAGCTGGCGTTTATTACATGATAATGCAAACTGTAAATGGCATTTTAACCATCAGCCATTCACAGGATATGACCTCCTGTGATTTCTATCTATGCTCTAAACTACATTCACTGATGAAAAACCAGTGTTATGCCAACGTTGAAACCATTAAAAGGCGTCTACAGTGATCTTGATGGACATCTCTAAAGAAGAACTTTAAAATTCATTCGACATATTAATTGACCGTGCAAAACGTGAGTTTGAAGCCGAAGGCGACTACTTTGAACAAAATAAATGAACGGCCAAGCAACTCCTAAATCTCTTCCAATCCACCGGTTCGGGTAATTTTGATTAGGAAAATCTATTATTTGTCTATCAAAGTGCAGAGGTACACCATCGCGTTGCATTAGCATTCGTCGCCTTACATTAAGAGAAACGTCGTCCAGTGATGTTGTAAGGTAATTTTCAACGCCAGTGATATTTTCGACACTTCGACCAACCCGTTGTCTCACTGGTACGGCAACATCACATAACGAATATGTAGACTCAAATTTTTGCACTAAACTCGTTACTGCCTGTCTACTAGGGCGAGAATTACGACCAAAAATCGGAGTTAACGCTCTTAAAGTAGCGGTTACCGACTCCGAATTTCTGTAGTAAATTTTTATAATTTGCAAACGTTGTTAGTTCGTGCACTTTACCATGATGAAAATGTTATCTTTACTGAATAAATGGACAGTGACAGTTCGATGATTAGTGAAAGGGTGCATTCACAAATTGAATTAAAAGTTGTCAAGTCCCTATTGGAAAAACCCTTTAAATAAGCCTGTATATGTAATTTCATAAATATTAGATGTATATGGATTATTTTTACTATAACATATTACAATTAAGAAATATCGTCATTGATCGAAACGTTTATTGAAATATATACTAATCTAAACTTAAGTACATTGGAAGATATTTCGACATCTAAGGCCTTACTTCAGACTTTTCTCACATTTATTTGTCCCATTTTTACAGAAGAATAAGATATGTAGCTTGTTACAAATTACTAACAGCATTTCTAAAACCTCTTAAAAATATTAGTTCTTAACGTTAGAGTTCTGTGAAAAGTACGCACGTCCATTTTTTCAAAAGAAACGAGACGAACACCTAGATATTTTGGAGTAAATTCTCAGTACATTGAGGTTTCGCAAGCTGAAATTTGATCAAATTGCCTCTGCTTCCCGTCTGTCGTCGTTGTTTTCGCAGTACATCAAACACATCAATCATATTGTACGGAATACAAAGACTTAACAGACGTTTATCTGTTTGCCCCGGTAATAATTAAATCGCGACGGTGCCCCGCTAGAGGGCGCGCACGTCGTATACGGGGAGAACCGAGCGGAAGAAGTACAAGAGAAGGGCATTAGGCCGCGGTGTTTGCACAGAATACACGGACCTCTTTTCGACATCCCCTGTCCCCTCTGCGTACGAGAGAAATGTTCGAGATGTTTAATTAAACAAGGTGGAGCGTGATATATTGACACAGGTCCGTGCAAAGCTTTACACGAGCAGTAATCTTTTTGCAAATTGACATTTCGCCTCTCTCACCCAGTCGAAATTGTTTCTTATTTTAGATAGTAATTCTGGTAAGAGGCTAGAATGGTTACAATTATTCCGCGAATCGTCTTAAAACGATCGTTTTATTACAAATATTTGCTCGGTCAGCGTTTTATGAGCATTTAATGCTTTACATTCGCGATTGTTAAATTTTACATTTTATTCGAAAAGTAGAATAAATACAAGAAGTTTTAATTTAAGGAAGTAAGTGCTTTTATTCTTAAATTAGTTACTTACGAAAATATTTTTAATTAATTTTTAGCAGTAAGACGAATTTTATCCAGAAACGAACATTAAATTTATTTATACCAATACAGTGAAACCCGTTTATTGGAAAACCTCTTAATAGAATATACGGTTAAAGGAAATAAAATCTCAAGAACAAAACCATTTCCCTTTAAGTATTAACAAAATTATTCGGTTATAAGAATATCTTTTAATAGAATATATTGGGTAAAGGAATGGCTTTTCTAAGAACATTAATGTGATTTTGTTTTCATAAAAGAATAAATTTCTCTACCTGCTTAACTAAAGGTGGATGTAAACCAAAAGTTACTATAAACGTTTACTTTACTTTTAGAAAGCTATTATGTACATAATTACAGATAATCTTCGGATAATTACGTATTGCAATAAAATCTTGTACCTAAGTGATTTTAAACAGTATTTAGATAATGGTTAATTCTGTGCGAATTACATACATACAACAAAAATTTTTTCGGAGGTTTTAAAAGCAGGAAATTTCTATATTTCTGGTCAGTTTGTTATTTGACATTGCAATCGAAAGTAAGTGAAAGTGAGTAAAAAATGGCTTCTTCGACAAACTTGAAAAGAAAAGACCTTGCTCTGAATGAAAAAGTAAAATTGCTTGAGTTTTTAGAAGAAACAACTTGCAGTCAGTCGCCAAAAAATTTGGCGTGTCTCAAGCACAAGTGAGTAAATTGTTAAAAAGAAAAGACAGTATTTGATCGATTGGCGTGATAATTTAAATCTACTCAAAAACGAAGACGCAACGGGAAGAATGCTGACGTAGAGAATGCTTTAAATCATTGGTTTATGGAAAAAAGAGCGCGTAAAGTTCTACTTAGCGGACTCATTTTGAAGGAAACAGCCGATTGCACAAAATCTAGGTAGTGTAAATTTTCAAGCAACAAATGGGTGGTTTACCAGATGGAAAAGTCGTTCCCAAATTTCTTTCAAAAAAATTGTAGGTGAAGCAAGTGACGCAGATGTAATTGCTGCAAATACATGGATAAGTGAGGTTTTACCGTCTTTATTAAAAGATTATAAGCCAGACTGTATTTACAACTGCGATGAAAATGCTTTATATTATCGCGCTATTCCTGACGGATCCTTCTGTTTTCGCGGAGAAAAGGCTGTAGCAGGTAAAGCTGCAAAAGACCGAATTATCCATTTGATGTGCGCCAATTCTGACGGAAGTCATAAGTTGCCGCTCTTTGTCATCGGCAAGTCAAAAAGCCCAAGGAGTTTTTAAAGGGTAAAATCTTTGTCTGTGAAATATACTTAAAACAAAAATGCTTGGATGACAGCAGCACTGTTTAAAGATTGGCTTTTAAACTTCGATAAGGTAATGAAACAATCAAATAAGAAAGTTTTGCTGTTTATAGACAACTGCTCTGCTCACAAGTCAGATGTGCGTTTGACTAATATGCAACTACATTATTTGCCGGCAAACACAACATCTATAATTCAACCCTTGGATCAAGGAGTTATCTCTCTTTTTAAGAGAAATTATAGAAAGGAAATAATAAGGAAAATTATTTCTTCAATTGATTTTTATGAACCGTCATCTACTGAAGGTGTATTTGGCCTATCTCGAAAACTAACAATTTTATCTGCTGTTCATATGATGAATAAAGCGTGGGATAAAATTCAGTCAAGCTCTATTTTAAATTGTTTCGTAAAATGTCAGTTTATTAAAGGAGAGGAACAAGAAATTGTCAACATCGAAGAACCACTTCCGGATGCCATGACAGTAGAAAATTTTTCCATTTTCGTTTCTTTTGATGACAATTTACCTGCTTTTGAAGAGTTTTAAAGAGTTCTATAGAAGCATCATCACGAATTTTCCTTGATCTGGTAAAATAAAAATCTTTGCTTATAGCAGTCTCGAAGTTTTTAAAACACTCATATTTTTTATGTCACGACAACACGGCATCTTGCAACTTTTCTATTGCGCCAAATAATCCTTTATAATTGCCGTACTTTTTTAACTTGCTTCAACAGAAGTATCTTGAATTATTATCTGACTTTCCTTAATAGCTGCAACTTTCTCAGAATTGATTTATAGAATTACAGGTTTAATTCGTTGGAATATATAGAATAAAGAAGCGCCTTCAACCATGTTCCCCAATGTGTAAAGATTGGTTGTGGTGGTTCGAGAATACACACCGTCTATGGAATACTCAAATTCGTTATAAAGATTTTAGAAACACTTGTTTATTATTTGCTATTAATGGATCCACATCTATAAAGCATTATCGAATAGTTTTCTCCTCAAGATTTAAAGCATGAACTTTACACTTCACATGCAAAAATCATACAGAACGTACCGTCGCGACATCATCACTTGTAAACATCAACTTCATGTTGAAACTTCAAATGTTTGTACTGTATCCAGCACTATCCTCGTAATCGATTCACCTGTACATTTTTCTAGCCTGTTGCTAGCTAATCAAATTGGAAGTATCAGTTTAAGGGGTTCCAGTACATGTACTATACGAACATCATTGAACCTTTTCTGGAGCCGATTGCAACCATACAGACAAAGCATGTCCTATTCTGCTAGCAACAGTACTAAAGGATAACGTTTTCAGCAGAGGAAAGTTTACGAAAATTTTGCAAGTATGCAGCACAAAACCTAAAGCTTTGGATGCAGTATTACTGATGTTGTTAATATATGAAACAAAACTTCGTCTTTCATATTATCGACTTTCGTTAGATTACAATTATTTATGTAATACACTGAGTCGACCGAATGAACCTTCTTCGTATAAGGAGCAAAACAGCATTTCTTAATATTTAACTGTAGCTTGTATACAGAGCACAACCATGTAATTATACGAAGTTTATATTGCAACTTACGATAAGGTCATCACCCAGGTCCTGATACAATGATAATCTTTTAAATCATTAGCATAGGCCAGTGTAAGACATGACAAGGATATAAGCAGAGTTCGTTGATGAAAAGAACAAACAATAACGAAATTCCTGTGGAGCCCCGGATGAAGGAACATATTCGAATCACTTATAGCCTTTGTAATAAACATAATTTGATCTGTTTGCCAGATATATCATAACATAAAAAATCGAAAGAGGAAAGAACTCAAACCAAAAGCCGATAATTTACCAAGTAAAATTCTATAGTCTAGTATCAAAAACACTACTAAAAATCAATATAAATTACCTGTACTTGTCTACAAGCTTCAAGTTGTTCATTAATACGAGGGAAGCCGTTGATATTTCGGAAACTGGCAACACTTTTAGTGTTGCCTCCGAACTGGTGATTGCATCGTGAAGTTTGTCATTTTTGACAATATATTTACCTTGACAGTTTTATTATCCGGTCGCTATTTCTATTCTTGAAAGTAAAATGAAAATTTTATATCAGCGAAAAAATGGGATTAACTCGCGAACATTTTCGTGCAATTATTTTTCATAACTTTCGAAGTGGATTATCTCAACAAGAATGCATCGACGAGCTGAATTATTTACATAGTGATGAATCACCATCGAAAACTACAGTGTATCGTTGCTATAGTGAATTCAAACTTGAACGGCGTTCTTTGGACGATGAATTTCGTGAGGGTCGTCCCACAAATGTTGTGTCAGAAAACATTAATGCAGTGTCTGAATTGATAATGCAAGACCGTCATGTGACATACCGAGGCAATGACGATGCTTCACTAAATTATCAGAACTGGTCGGATAGTCTGGTTTTGTTAGACAGTTTTAAGCACCTGGTGGGTGTTGCACAACAGATGCTCTGTTCAATAATGAAAGTGATGTAAGTGCTTTCACGTCTCTTATAGAAGTTTAATTTCTATTCAAGAAATAGACATATGGTTCTCTCTTATTAGTTTGTCGAAGTGTCTGAGTTCATAATGCAAGACCGTCATGTGACATACCGAGACAATGACGATGCTTCGCTCAATTATCAGAACTGGTCAGATAGTCTGGCTCTGTTAGGCAATTTTAAGCACCTGGTGGGTGTTGCACAACAGATGCTCTGTTCAATAATGAAAGTGATGTAAGTGCTTTCACGTCTCTTATAGAAGTTTAATTTCTATTCAAGAAATAGATATATGATTCTCTCTTATTAGTTTGTCCAGAGTACATATATGTATATACACACCATACGAATACAATAGAAAAAACTTAAACTATTAACAATCGATGAAGTGAAAACAATAATGTGCATATATTCCCATCCACTATACAATACAATGTTGACCTCTGAGTTTTTCCATTATCGTATTCTAATACTCGACATATCAATATCATTCATTTTTTTAATGCAATAAATAGCAGCTCTTCCTGTAGTTGTAATACTGTAACAACTCAAACCCTGCTTATAAAAACGATAAAAAATATGTATGTATATTGCATTCAATAGAATTCCTATTAGCAAAATAAAATTTGCCACAAATGGAAGCCATATCTAAATGGATAATTCAACGATTAACGGGGACTGTCGATGCTAACTGAACGCGTAACCTTGATAATCCATCACAACTGTTGGTCACAATTCAAACGACCCGATTAATTAGGGTTTATAGTTGTCATTATTGATAGTCGGATTTTATAGGTCAGTCCTGATTTGTGTCCTTATTTGCCCAACTAATCACCATACGTTGTTTAACATGGTCCCATGCAACTATAATATAATAGAAAGATAGTACGAACATGTGTATTTTTGTGTGAAAAAATCCGCCTTTTTCAATTTAGAAAGATAAGTAAATTCTTTGTATATTTGTATGTAATAAGTTTTTACATTTTTTCTAATAATATACCAATAACTTCCATCTTTATCTTTAAAAAATCTTATACATCAATAACACTGTTCCACTAACGAGGGGTGTTCAATGTATTTTCAATATCGGCATGAAGAAAAACGCAAAAACGATTAAATTTATTTTATTTAAAAATGTATTCCCCCATAACCGCAATGCTTTTATTACATCTCTAAATAAATTTTTCAACATTTTCAT
The DNA here is from genome assembly GCA_031893035.1 of Dermolepida albohirtum. NCBI lineage: Eukaryota > Metazoa > Arthropoda > Insecta > Coleoptera > Scarabaeidae > Dermolepida > Dermolepida albohirtum. Next base: position 131,437 of record JAVIWB010001753.1, on the reverse strand, counting down.
TAAAAAATAATTTCTTTTTTCAAATTAGAGAATAGATAGTAATATTACTAGACCAATTTCGGGCTGTAGTGTGAGTAGTTCATTGGAAACACGCGTCGTGTGAATCGGCGCTCCCTCACTGGAGTCGCCAAGTGCGTGAATGTCTGAATAAAACTCTACTGAACCGTTGGATTGGTCGTCAATATACAGGCGACTTAGCATGTCTCAGCTGGGCTCTACGGTCACCAGATTTGACACCCTGTGACTTCTTCCTGTGAGGTTTCGTTAAAGACAACGTTTACGAACCACCACTACCACAGAACCTAGAAGAGTTGACGAACCGAATCCGTACTGCCATAACATCAGTAACCAAGGACATCCTTGCCCGAGTGTGGGAGGAATTTGAGTATCGATGTTATATTGTTCGTTTCGCTGATGGAGGACATATTAAACATATGTAATCTGAACTTGAGAGGTTCGTAAATATATGTGTAAAGTTTCATATTCATACGTCATGAAGATTAGTTAATATATGCATTCGAAATACGTATATTCTCTTTGAAACACCCTGTATAATGTTAAAATTTCAATCAAACATTTGTATGCTCTAGAAGCTAGAATTCAAGAGAGTTTTATTAATAAATAGAATGAGGTCGGCGCACCACAGGTAGGCGTGTAATAATAAGTAAATATAATAAAATAATCAGCGTATTCAATGTAATCACAAACCAGATAGGATCGGTTAAATATTTGTATCATCAGATATGTTTCTTCAGAAAATAAAGTTCGTCGTGAGGAAAAAATGTTCTTAAATGAACAAAACGACCCTTCGACATCTAGTAATGTAATTGCATAATTAGGTAATGTTTGTTAATATGAATACTTAATGGGACTGTGTACCTACTATCACTGCAAATATATTTTAGTGCGGTAAAATCTGCATCCTTTTTTACCACACTATATACTTCAGCTATAATAGTAATATTTTTGTCGTCGCTGACAGGATGTAGCTGTGTTTATCAAGTGTCCAACATTTGCAGTGAATCCACCAACTTCGTCTTCTTCGAATTTTTTTATCCTCTCTTGATGGTAGTTGCTTCTTTAGGATCAAATTGTAAAATTACAGACTTAATGCCGAAAATAGTAAACGGCTGCTTTTAACAATGTTCCCCAACGTGTAAAAATCGACTGTGGAAGTTCGGAGATGTGAGGACATTGCCTGTGAAATTCTCGAATACATCTAGGAAGTTTCAAAAACACTGCTTTTGTGTGACAGATTTTCTGCTACAATCTGCGACCAGATGGTATATACATAATTAAAATTTCGTAATATCTTCGACCTAGGTAATTTACAGTTCGCGTATTTATTCCGGAATAAATGAAATGATTCGTTATCTAATAAACGAAACGGTAAATTACACACCATGAGTATTAAACATCAATCGAATAGAAATTGCCCATTCGACAATACGGTTTTTTTTTGTGTTTCCTACTATCTGCGTGATTTTTGCAGTCATATTTTGTCCAGCACATGAGTGGCCTGTCAAAAGCATTTCACTTTTGCGTCATCGTACATTAAATCTGGAAATTCACAAATAAACTTGTTTCCTCTGACAAACAATGATCAATCTTTCGATCTACGTAACCACGACATAATTCTACGCAACGTACAAAACTCCGTTATAGAAGAAAACACCTCCGAACGGAGACATTACTTACATATATATCAGCAATGAAACACCTACTATATTCTCGGCGCACGCTTAATGAAGTGTCAATCGAATTTTCGCAAACCACTGTTAATAAATAATCGTGTAGATGTAGGTAACAAATATTTTCCAAACTGTCGCTATTTCTTCGTTTATTATCATACGGTGTCACATTTTTTTGCTTGTAGCTGCGACAGATGTTTGGCGAGGACAGGCGAGTGACCTACCAACAGATAGAGGGTACTTCAGGCCTAAATACACCAGCAATTCGTTCTATTCTGCATGATCATTTGCACGTGAAGAAACTTTGTTCTCTCTGGGTGCCGCATCGACTGACTGAAGAGCGATGACATGACGTGTAACTTGGTGCCGGGAGATGCTAAAAAAGTTTAATAAAGGACAATCTCGGTATGTGAACAACATGATGATAAGTGACGAGACTTGGCTGTACTATTATGATGTGCCGACCAAAGCTCAAAACAAAGTTTGAGTCCTTGATGATGAGGTCACACCCGTAGTTGTCAGAAAATTCTGATAAAGTAGAAAATGATAGCAGTATTTTTCAAATCGAGTGGAATTTTGGAACGCGTCGTTTTGGACACACAGAAGACAGTCACAGCTAGGTGGTATACTGAACAGTGCCTGCCTAAAGTCCTTGGATATATGAAGAACCTGTGGCCAAAGTCAAGAATGGACATCTGGTTCCTCCATCACGATAACGCTCCAGCTCACCGCGCCAAAGCCTGCACCAAATATTTGACCACGACAAGATCGAAACTTCTCGAGCACCCTCCCTACAATCCAGATTTTGCTCCCTACGACTTTGCACTGTTCCAGCATGTGAAAATGAAGCTAAAAGGGAGGCGGTTTTCCAGTAATGAGGACCTTCCGCGGGCTTGGGACAATGAGTGTGCTTTACTCCCAGTGAAAACTGGTTTAAAGATTGGTTTCGGAGTGTGGAAAGGTGAATCGAGTGTAGAGGAAATTACATTGAAAAAATTAAATAAACAAAGCTGTATTGCAAAACTTTCCTAGTACCCTTTGTACTTATTACAAAGATCCTATCCTCTCGTGCTGATAAAAATTGACGGCTCTATTCATACTCTTGACAGTATAATAGTGTAATTTATTGATTGCAATAATGAGCACAATTAATTTCTTTCGCTATAGACATTACTTGTGTCTATTGCAAATGTAACAGATCGCAACATAAATGAATTTAAAAAATATGTAATTTAATTTTTACATGATATTTGAATACAATAAAAATTTTCTGTTTGATTCTTATAAGACGTAGCCTTCTCTTGCAACGCGGTCTTTCTTAAAAAACTTCTTTTTACGTTCCGATTGCATTCTCTTTGCAATTACCATTTATGTCTCCGCTTCTATGAAAACTTTTAAAAACTTAATTTTAGATAGCAAATCTTAAATTTCTATATTCTTTTCTATGCATAATTCTTCGTGAAGAAATATGCTTATTCATTAGTTAAAACTTCGTTTCCTTTAGTGTGCACTTACAGTAAAGCGTCTTATTATTTCTAAAATTAATCGACAGAATTCGTATTGAAGATTGAGTTCTTAAAATTCATAATAAACCCTATACGTAACTATTTTGGTCTTTATAAACTTCACACAATTTTATAAAAATTTTAATATTTATTTATTTATACATCGTGGGTAGACACTGTTTAGATTTTAATATTACCGTTAAATTTTGTGACCAAAATATAATAATAAATAAAAATGTAAAGCGACCGTTTCTATTCAAAATGTTAAAACTTTTACATCAGCATTATTTTTGCAGGCACGCAGTATGGCGTCAATTTTTTGTAAAAAAACTGTTAATTTATAACAGTTTTTTTCCATTAGTTTATTTTTGAAATGTTTTTAAATTCTGAATATCCACAAGGTTGTGTTTAAAAGCTAACAAAAATTTTATTAAATATTTTTTCATTAGCACTCGAAATATTTTTTACATTTACAAACTATACTTCTATACTATAAAATTCGAATTAAGAATATTAACTGAAATAATTTAAGGTACAAGTTCGATGTTAAACTACAAAAACATGCTGATGTAATTGTATTCAGTTTTTTTTTTTTGTATTTCCATTAAAGTAATTACTTAAGGTCTCTAGACAGGACGACCCCTTATCGATAAAGTAGTGCAACCTAATACTAGAGGTTATTATAAGATGTAACAGAATGCATAAGAAAGAACTATTAAATCAACATAAGCACCGATGTATTGTATATGGAGACTTTGTAACATTAATAACGAGGAATGGAGAAGAATATGGAGGCGCTTTGAACAAAATGCGATAACTTAAGGTTTGTATATTATTCAAGAGAAGAATAAATATGATTTTAAGAGAATGAAATCAATAAAACATAATATTCCAAAGCCCAGAACGACAACAATATTCCTTCGAAATTGTAGACCGATTTAAGGATACGGGCATTTCTTTGACTGTGAAGAGTAAAGAAGAACTAGAGATAAACAAAAAATTTATTCGCAAAACTGAGAATGTACGGCACAATGGTCAAATCAAGAATTTGTTGTGTAAGTGAGTTGTAGATAATGAACAAGCAAATAGTAAATTGTGGGAACGATTTGAAAGAAAAATACTGAAAAAAATCTTTAGGGAAAAGAAAATAAAGAAAGTATTTAACCAAGAAAAACGAACAAAGATATTGAAAGAACTAAGAATAGTCGGTTTGAGTTTGAGATATTTGGGTTAGGTATTCGTTTGCTCAATGTTTGCGGATATTGTTTGTTTATCAATGCTTATTTTACAGTATCTGCTTGTTTGATTATTCCACCCTACAATTTTAGAGTTTTAACGAAATAAAATTCAAATACACGTAATGTAAAACATATACTTCTATATTACTTATGCTAGTATCGATTTAAGTACATATTAATAACCATAGGATATATTTGTTTCAATACTTAATCAAATCTCCCATCGCTTGAATGACCGCTAGAATTCACTTCGGCGTGCTATCGTTACAAGCTTTTACGGTATCTTGCAACTTTCTGTATTCTTTCCAAGCTTTTTAAATATTTTATTTTAAAACACTTAAATCTGGATTTGAAGACGAGTAAACAATAATTTAAAAACACTCCAAGTATTCACGATTGAATTAAGATCCGGTGAATTTCTAGGCCAGGGCAATATTAGTGTCCTTTATTGCTTCATTAGAGGCAGAAGAAAATCCTTCCATGTTTATTCAAGATAGTGATCCATGCCATACAGTGAAATCTGTTCAGAATGCTTTCCGTAATTTCGTGATATACCAGGAAAGTGAAGTAATAAAGGGCATTAGAACAGTGTCTATTATATTTCACAGAGGTCCTGCTACAGCTCCAATAATGCATAATCATACTATCACAACGGAGGGATGTTTAACACTTTGCGCTACACATCCGTTTCTACAACGTTCCAAAGATGTTCGTTTCACAAATTTGCTAGGCCCTGTAACCGTTTCGAGTCGTGACTCGTCACTGAATATAACCTGTTATTGTGAAATTAACTGTAACTAACACGTAACATACTCGTACAAACAGTTTTTTGTTTGTTTTTCTTTTTCGTTGCCGGTGACAATGTTGACCGCTTGATATTGAGGGTAAATTTTCTTTGACAAATGTTACATTTCTAGCCACAATTCGGCGCGACACTTTTCTTTTCAAGCAGTTTCACTTTGAAAATACTAACGAGGTCCTAATAAAGTTTCTATTCTAATTTTTTCGCTTTTATTTATATTTTGTCTATCTTCCGCTTAGCCCATGGCGGAAGTTCGTTAAAATAATATGAAGTATAAAATTAGCGCACCAGTAATCTGACTAGAAGACGCTAAACTGAAACCGTAAACATGTTATCACGAACAAAATCTTCGAGGATTTTAATAATTCTGAATCAATTTTACTTGTATAAACGTATTATTCCACCCCTCCATATTCCTAGAATTTAGCAAACGCAAGTAAAGATTATGAGTTCGGTAAAGAATTAGTAACCCCGAAACTTAATGCTATATATGAAATAAATATATCTATAATGTAGGCCAACAGTCTCTGTATTTAAGAAATATGTACATTTATCTCTCTGGAGAGTACATAATATATAAAATATATTATTTATCATCACCGAGACCTGGGCTAATTTAATTACCATATTTTATTAAATATATTATCATAAATACAGTCTTCGATGATTCTAACAATTCTGAATAAATTTTACTTGTATAAACGTATTATTCAACTCCTCCACCTTCCTAGGATGTAGCAAGTGCAAGCAAAGACTATGAGTTCAGTATGGGATTAGTGACTCTTAAACTTACTATTATGAATGAAATAAATATACGTATGTATATTGTAGGCCAACAGTCTGTGCATTTAAGAAATATGTACATGAGCTAATTTAATTATCTTTACCATTAAAACTGCAGTTCCTATATCTCGTAGTTCTTGTTGTAGGTACCTCTGAAGTAGATAGCAATTATAAATAAGCAATAAAAATATGTTAAATTAGTATAATATATTATATTTGACTAACTCTCCTGTATAATTATTTTTTAATCATTCGGGTAAGCATAAAATATAATGCAGAATTTCGTATGTTTTTAACTTAATCACCCTCTCGTTATCTTTTACTCTAACATGCTCTAATAAATATTAATTAAATTACAGATAAAAGAACCACAAATTGCTCTTCAGCGAGACTTAATGAGAAATTTCCCGGAAGTAAGACGAAAAAGAATTAAAAAAAACGTGGAGAAAGGAAAAAATGAACGGGAAAACCAAAAAAGGAAACGGGCTTATCCTTTATGTTGGTTGTGCTATTTTTTATTCCCGTCTAATCTTTGCGGCCCAGACGCGGTCGAAGTCTCGAGTGAACATTGAACGAACAACATTGTGTTTGGGGTTGTCTGGTATCGAATAAGGATCAGTTTTCAATGAAGCTCCGCACAAACACTCACACACACACACGGACGCATACATGGAAGTTTTAGTGACTCTATGCGGTAGAAGCTCCGCCAACAGGATGATGTTTTAATAATAGCAAATTCGCTCGAAGAGGCAGGCGCAATTGTGCCGTCGATTGTCCGAATCTACACAAATCGGCAATTCAATTGCCACTAAATCAGATATAAAGTTTGAAAGTCCCTCATGTTTCATCTGACAATGAAGCCGTATCCGAAAATATGAACTTGTGTATACTGCAGTAGTGTTACGACGAATTACGGACTTCGACTAGATAAAGACGGATCATATCGTCATGGAAAGAAACAAACTAATATTGTTTCTGTGCTGACGCGTGTTTATCCTTTAAATTTCTTTTAGTCCGAAAAATACAACATCATATACAAACAATTAAATAATACGGCATCAAATCGTCACAAAGAAAATTTAATACTGATGCTGTTACGGTAATCGAATAGATGGAAGCATATTTTAACACTCATTTCATTAATTACTAAGCGAAATTAGGTATGTAGATAGATTAATTGAGGTAAATATATAGCCTATTTAATTACAACCTTTCCAGGTACACTATGGTTCACATGTTTCTCTGGAGACTCTTAGCTTTTTTACATATGCATGTCGAAATTGGCCTTGATTTCAGCTTTCTTTACTTTTTCAGAATCTTAACCTTTCTTCACGCTCTTTGCACTTTAGTCTTAGAAATTCCAGGCAACCTAGTTCAGTGGTTCTCCCAATCGGGCATCAGCTTTCTTTACTTTTTCAGAATCTTAACCTTTCTTCACGCTCTTTGCACTTTAATCTTAGAAATTCCAGGCAACCTAGTCCAGTGGTTCTCCCCATCGGGCATCAGATCCACTTCTTTTGCGCGTTATTGACTCTCACAACATCTGTAACCCTGAAAACCCTGATTCAACCTTACCTTCCTGACTCATTTTTCCTATGCATGGTTCCTGCCTAGTAATTTTAGAATCTCTCAGATGTTCTTTTCTACTTTTTTTTGTTTCTTGGAATTTGCTCTGTGCTCTTGTACTGTTCCCAGAAACAGCAAGGGATAGAACGATCCGTCTGACCACAGTTCCATTTAACCGGGTAGTGCTAAATACAAGAGAAATATGTCTGGTATTACTAGAGGAACGCTGTCTATCGCACTTCCCTTAAACTAGTCTTGGCATATTACGTTACACCTTGGTTTGGATTTAATTTTAATTCTGGAGTACTTGTTTCCATTTGATCAATAAGGTTGATATATAACCCCCTTCCACAATTAACTTTTGTAAATTCTGTATACGCATTTCGACAACCAAGTTGTCATCATCAGCAGATAATTTCAAAGTGTCGCACCTGGTAAAACACGGCGAAAAAATTGTACGAAAAACAAACTCCGTACGCGATCCACACCGTTCAAAACCAAGATGTGCACTCTTGGTTTTGAACGGTGTGGATCGCGTACGGAGTTTGTTTTTCGTACAATTTTTTCGCCGTGTTTTACCAGGTGCGACACTTTGAAATTATCTGCTGATGATGACAACTTGGTTGTCGAAATGCGTATACAGAATTTACAAAAGTTAATTGTGGAAAGGGGTTATATATCAACCTTATTGATCAAGTCAATCAACCACAGGCTCCATCAAATTCAACTACTTGTTTCCATATTAGTACAATAGCTAGAGCCCCCTAAAGGGCAGAAAATCTAAGAAAGTAAAAAGGTTTCATGAAATAGTAAATTAAATAACTGTGAAAGACATTTAGTGTACGAAAACGAGTGTTTATTCTTCATGAAAATTAATCAGATCTTTAAGACAAAACTATTGGATCTACTGACTAGATATTTATTGCCTAACATATTATAATAATTCCTATCGAATGTTAAAATGTGAACATATGCATATTTACATATATTTAGCAATCTTGAAATCTCTAAAAACAATATAAAGGCAAGACAATTTTGTAAGTATTCTATTACCTAATCTCGCAAATTTTCGTACACATAACGAAAATAATTTCTAAAATTAGGTCTGCATTAACTTCTTTGCTAGTCTTTTCGAAATGGAGTAAACCAAATTTCAATAACATTGTTTTCAATGATTTCTTGTTATATTTACAATATAAATTCTTACTCAGTATTTCCCAGTCGAACGTCTGTGACCGGAAACCATGATTTCGAAACCTTAATACGATAATCTATATAACATTATTGTGTGCAATGACAATACAGTTCATATTTAATTGTATTTCCACGTTAAAGAAAACAAGAATATCACAATGTCAATCATTTTCAATTCTTAGCATCTCTCGTATGAATCTAAACCAAGTTTTAGTTGTATTTGTTCATTGTTCTATTCCTGACAGTTACTCGAATCAATTAAAAACCTTATTTTTTGAAGCATGGATGAAAAATCATTTCGTATTTTGGTAAAATATAAACTTTCGAAACGCAAGACAACACCGAAAATCAAATCCAAGCTCAATAAGCAATTTTTATGAATGTTCCCCATCAATAAAAGTTGGTTACAAGTGGCCTAATAATTTTTAAAATGTCCACATAAGCATAAATGGCCCTGAGTGTTTTGTTCAAGACTCAAGTGCACAGAATATTGAGAAAATTCTTTTTATTTATTCCAAGATAGAATCCATAGTATTTGTGGTAAAATTTTCATGATAAATTTTATATTAACGAATACAAACAAATGTCGAAGAAATAAATAAGAAATTACAAATAGAGATACAAGATTTCTCTGTCAGGCAAAGTTAAATATAATATAACAGAAGTAGAATATATAAATACAAATATACAAATCTTAAACGTTAAATTTTATCGTTGAAGTAATAACCTAATGTGTCGAATTCATTCTCAATCCAGCTGCTTGAGATGCTTAGGTAGATGATTATATAGTTTGATTGATTCCCCAATAGTATATAGAAATCTTGTGGTGTTGCATGAGTCACGACACTGGACGCCAGATATAGTCCATATTGCTCCTTTTTGGAAAAGTGAATATCCGTTCCGCTACAGAGTGTTCTCAAGAACAGGATACCATAAGAGAGGTGACAACGAGTAAAGGAATAGTAGGTAAGTATAATTGCCTGAAATGTAGTTATCGTTTTTATTCTTTTAATACAGTAGATTCCTGATATCAGTTCCCTTGCCAATTGATCCAGGTGGGGGGTTCGTTTTAATCTTTCATCGTGAGCAGGTTCATAGCGCAAGCGTATAACTTTCTGTAACTACAGTTTAGAACTATTTCAACGTAAGTCGCAAGAATTTTTGCGCGATTTTATACTTGACTTGCTCAAGGCTTAACTAGTCTATATTATACAAAAGATAGAATCTTAATATATATTTTGGGTACACAAGGTGTTTCCGCAATTTTTTCCCAACAGATGAAAATAACAGAAGAGAGCACCAACCTAAATAAAGCAACTACTATGTTATTTGTATATATTGTATCTATTTACTCTATGAACTTATACCACTAAATTATTCAGCCATTGGAAACAAAAATAGGAAGGCAAATCATGAAATGCTCTAAAAGTATAGAAGGACTTTAGAAAAATTTATACTTTCTATTCAGAAAATAACTAAATAGGAGCTAAAGACAAACTCACCTTCATATAAAATATCTACTATTATGGCATAATTATGATACGTCGCTTTATGAAATTTATACTTCAGTGCCCACTAGGATAGAAATGCATATGCAGTAATCTTGTAGTAAAGGATTTTCGGTGTTATCCGTGTCTAAAGTGAACGAATCCCAGCAGTATTAAATAAAATGTAAAACATTTGTTGTTACTGCACCAATGAGTAAAGGTGCATTCGTTTCAAATTTAAAATCTCAACGTCTCTTGGAACAGATATTAAATTTTACCGTCGGATAGCCAATATATTTTAAGGGTGCATTTTGTTTAGGATTTAATATATTTTTGAAATAGTTTATGTGTTTCCATAAATAGCCAAGCCATACACCGATAGTTGTATTGGCAATCGTTCTCATAAATCACTACACAACGCCACATAAATCTGTCGTGTATAAACCGCGGTGTTTAGGGGGAACAACGTATCGATGTCCGACTCATGGTCGGCATGGGCAATACGGATGGCGGCTCAGCTCACACGTTACCCGTCTACATTCAAATCAACGACATAATTACGTTATCCAGCAAATACATACACGTACGAATCAATTTGACGTAACAGAATTGGATTGAACACGGTAAAACATATTTACTTTTTCCATTAACGAATTCGCTATAATAATTCAACAATTAGTTATTACTAGCGATACATTAAATTGTACATAGACCGTAATTAAAGCGCCCGACTAAAGTTAATTGATAAATATTTTTTTGTTTGTCAATTTTTTAATAGAAGCTCATTATGCAATAAGCAAATAATTTGCTGAAGAAAACATTATCACTATTATAAATTACAAATTTCAACAAATATATAATAAGAATAATTATTAAAGGCAATAACTATTTACATTGATATGACACGACAGCAACGATATATCTAAAACTGATTATTACAAGTGTAATTATTGTTAAATATAATAATATAGAGCAAACACTAAAAGACTGTTAAAATATAAAACAATATACAGCGTGTTTCAAAAAGAATATACGTATTACAAAGTATTATTTTGTCCACACTACCGATCGCTGCGCTTCGGGTCGGCTATTGGAGAAACGAATACATAGTATAGTTTATTTAATAGCTGCTAGATATCAGTTGTCTTCTGTTTTTTCTTGGTAACAGTCATATGTTTAAAATGACTACACCGCAGCAGAAATCATTTTAAGTTCTAGTGCAATTCCGTGATTACATTGCAAAGACGTTTCAAGTTGAGCTACCAAATTGATCTTCCGAATGGGTGGAATATTCGCAGATAGTATCGACAGTTTGTAGATACAGGATGTGTATATAAAGGAAAGGATCCTGGCCGCCTTCTTGTTTCTGAAGGAAAGGTTGCACGAATTCAAATCGCTTTCCAACGTAATCCTTCAAAATCAACTCGTCGTGCCGGTTGGGAGTTACAACTGCCTACAACAACAATTTGGCATGTTTTGAGACGTCGGTTGGTTATGAAACCGTACAAGTTACAGTTGTTACAAGCTCTGCGTCCTGGTGACAAACGGAAACGTGTGGCATTTTGTAACGAGACTCATAATGCTATTGACAGTGATAACACTTTCGCCCCAAACTTTTTAGAAAACGTAATCACCTGTGACCAATCGTAGTTCGTCTAGAAACAAAAAGGTGGATCCTTCATCAAGAAAATGTGCCATCACAAAACAATGCCTGTTAGGACATTTCTGGTGAAACACAACGTCGCTGTGATGGCTCCCTCAACTATTTCTTTCTATTTCCAAAGATCAAAAGGAACGAGGTTTGAGTCAGTAGCCGTTAAGATAAAAGCGGCTGAAGTTGTGCAAGTACTGATAGATGTGGCCGTGTAAAGCTGCTTCAAACAATGGAAAATTGGAATAGAGGATTGTGTAGCTCGAGAAGAAGGATATTCCTAATAACATGCCCGATATGTAACTATCGAATAAAGAATATTAAGCCAGTCCGGTTATTTCCTAGCCACATCTCTGTGTATACAAATGAAAACATTAAACGCGGTCACCGACAGCCAGAAGAAATTCTCCTGTAATATGCTTATAAAATTAAATGAAACTTAAAATTTTTTTAAAAAATTTTTACAGTATGTGGAACAATAATAACAACAGCTATAACCAAGTTATCCTTGGTTCTGGTATTATAACCATGCAAGTCGCCAGCAATTTTAAATAAATGTTCATTGAAAGACGCATACTGCAGCAACTTGAATATACGAATACATGTACATGTAAGTATTTCATTGCCATGAAAGATTTGACCACAAATATCGATGGGCCAGAGATCGAAGATCATACGCAGTATTCTTTTCTGGGTAATAAAGGGCTAAATTGACACATAGCGTCTATACAATTATATTGTAATTTAACACCGTATGGGAAAAAGAATAGTAAACAATTAAAAGAGACTTTCTGTACAGCAAGTTATTATACTGTAAATTACGTATTGCAAAATGTGCGGAATTTAATCGTGCACATACAACGTCAATATGCGAGACCCAATCCAAATTATAATCCATATTAATTCCTTAAAACGAAAACGTTAAAGTAGATTCAAATGTATAGTTCCTAAAGTTCATAGCAAAGTTCTCATAATTTCTATTATTTAATTTATAATTAAAATAGAATGAATTAGTTTCTTTTCGATGTTAATGATTCATTTGTTTCTGTAACTATGAAAATGAACGGTTTTTTGCAAATTATTCTCTCGCCAGATATACAAAGTATCGTCAGCATGTAAAATATCCTTCCACAAGGGATGTAATTTGGAAGACCATTGATGAAAGGTATAAGGAATAGTGATCCCAACACGAACCCTGTAAGGCACCTGTATCTGGCAAGTAAGTATTTGAAGACATGCTAGTATTTTGAAAGGTAGCATAGACTTACTATCTTCTTCTGGACTCCCGGGCTTTGTTGCACTGAAACTGTTTCAATGGAATAAACAGTAGCAGTAGTTGAGGCCTGAAGATGTCCCAAACGAGTGGGTACGAAACGTCGGCAGTTATACCAGTGACGCGGTTCCAGCCCGGAAGCCCAGAAGAAGACAATATGGACCACGACCGCGGAAGTCTACGTACCAGGTATGATAGCCAATTATTAATATTTCTTTTAAAACCCAGATTATATAATTTATCTATTAAAAAGCGGAATCAACAGAATCGAATGCTTTAGAAATGTAAAAAAGTGGATCTAGTATCAATTTTTTATTAAGTCTATAATTTTTGCACTGCACAAAATCATATATGCAATTTCTGTAGATAAACCTTGTCTGTAATCGTGTTGACTGTTAGAAAATGTTTCAAATTTAGTAGAATAATTTGTAATGCGTGGAATAACTTTCGATATACATAGATGTTAAAATATCAAGTCAATAAACTCCGAATCATCTGAAAAATAGAAACAACATAAGAAGTTCTGATCAATCTCCACGGAATAATTTATGAGATCCGTTATAGATTCAGCATAGGATTTCAAAACACTATCAGGTATGCCATCAACTCTTTCTCATAAATTTCTTATTTTATGTATTACCTATTATTCCAGTATTTCTGCTACAGTTAAAGCAGTGAATTACCTATTGATGTAAACCGCTCCATGTTCATCGCGCCTTTAACTATGCCCAAAAAGTGACTTGATAATCTGATAAGATTTATTTCTGCCGAAGTTTCCATTTACTATAGACTACATCACCTTACTATTGTTATTATGTAATATTCGATTTTAGTAATATTTCTTTCCGCTCAGTGGATATAAGTCGTCTCTCCTTTTCGATGTGCTGAATGGATCTCATCTGCTTGTGTAAGTTATGCAATAATTTTAAGTTATGAGATTCCTTGGAATAAAGAACGACCAGTGAAAAGCTCGACGTTGAATGCGGGCGCGAATGTAGGAGTTTCGGGAATGTGGATGTTTAATAGGCAGTTGACCTATTTATGTTTTTGTGTTTGGGCAATTCAGAATTTGTGTGAGTAGAGTATTTTGTGGTTTTTCCGTACATATTTACTACGAGAACATATTTCAACAGGGTGTTTATATTCTTTTCTACCGAAAATAACAGCTTAGCTGTTGAAATTCTTAATATATGAGGGTTGTCGTTTATATTACGGGAACTGGCATCACCGTTAGTGTTGCCTCTGATCTGATGATTGCATCGTGAAGTTTGTCATTTTTAACAATATATTTACCTTGACAGTTATATTACCCAGTCGCTATTTCTATTGTTGACAGTAACATACATATTCTGTGATGCATTGAAAACACAAAATGGCGTTGGCTGTGCGTTTATAGAATCAGAATCCAATTATACACGTGAATTAAAGTTACCTTCTTATACCTATGTGTCTTCAGCAAAAACGTATGTAATTCTACGTGCCTCGGAATACATTTATACTGATCAAGAAAAAAGGTGCTACAATTTTATCAGGCCTTCGATATGTATTACGAGCAGTGGAGTCGTCAATTCAACCAGTTCAAAAAATAAACCACATTATCCAACAGATAAAATTTAAGTTAGCATAATTGATCAGATCTCGTTCCTCCATAAATTTTATATGGGCCAGGGCTCATGTCGGTATTAAATATATTGAAGTAATATATGGTTTAGCCAGGGATAGCTGCAATTTATAGCATCTAGATAAAGAGAATTCAACTTTGAAAGACGCTGTCCCTTTCCTAAAAGAATTTGAAAAATCAATGAAATAACTATGTTAGAAGCTCTTCCTCTAGATATGCTTCGATACATTTCCTGTTACTGAGCAACTTTTGGTTTTCTAAGTCTGACTTACCAAGAAAATATATCACCATAATTAGCCGACTTAAATTCGGACAAAAGTGCTGTCCGAATTATTTGGCTAAATTGAAAATTTTTGACAACAGTAATTATAGTACATGCAAAGTTGAAGACAATCTCAATCACATCGTTTTTGTATACGGGAACATTTACAAGATAGTTCATAATGTATACGATAGTATATCTGCGTCCAAGGTAGAAAGACCATTCCATCTTGAACACCCAAAATAGCGCTTCTAGCTTTCAACGGAAATGATTATAAAAATCCATAATATTATTACGCAAGATCGACGACTCAAAGTGAGAGAGATAGCGGACATGGTAAACATTTCAACAGAACGCGTACACCACATTTTAACGAAAGAATTTGGCCTTTCCAAGCTTTCGGCAAGATGGGTGCCGGCATTGCTTAAGACTGATCAAAAGTTCACTCGTTTGCGCATTTCCAATGAGTGTTTGGACCTTTATAAGCGGAATCCGGTTGATTTTTGTAGGTGATTTGTTACTCGCGATGAAACTTGGATACACTACAGTACACCCAAAACTAAACAACAGTCGAAACAATGGTTAGAACGTTGTTCTGCACCTCCGAAGAAAGCGAAAACCACTTTATCAGTAAACATGGTGATGACATCAATTTTTTGGGATTCAAAGGGCATCTTGCTCATTTATTGCCTTCAGAAAGGTGCCACAATAAACGAACAATATTATGCAGAACTTCTACAAAAATTAAATGTTGAGATTCGTGCTAAACGGCCAGGAATGGCAAAGAAAAGTATTCTGTTTCACCAAGACAACGCTCCCTCGCATATCAGCACAGTTGCGATGTCCAAAATCCACGAGTTGCATTTCCAATTAGTACCGCATGCGCCTTATTCGCCGGATCTAGCCCTTTCGACTTCCACCTTTTTGCAAAATTGAAATAGGCACTAGATGGAAAGAAATTTTCGTCTAACGACGAGCTTATCATCTTCGTAAATGAGTATTTTGCAAGCCTTTCGGAATCGCATTTTAGAGATGGAATAAGGGCATTGGAGCACCGTTGGAATAAATGTATTGCTCTTTTAGGAGAATATATTGAAAAATAAAAATTATTTTGTATTTAAACAATTCGTTTTTCTTTTCCATTTTTTCCTACTTGTCAAACTACCCTCGCATAACGCGCACTATAAACAGTCAATTATGACCATCGAACGGAATTTCGTTACAATCTCTATAGGGATTATAAAACATCAAAGACCGATTGAATAAATGTAATCATTCCAATTAGTTGATCTGTATATACAATACATTCAATATACGCAGGGATTATTCGTTTTTAATTAGCAATGTCAAACACATCACTCGTATGCAATTTTCTACGTTACTAAAACGAATATTTTTAACAGCATTTTACATACGAAGGTGGAATGAACTGTTCTCAGTCTAGGAAAGGAAATACAGTTTTATTTCCGTATCAAGTGTTTACTACTCTGCATAGTTCCCTTCCAACCGTATACACTTATTCGAGTTGTCGTTTGGTCTGTTTCTAATGTTTATGGAATTTTACTATTTCGACGTATCGTCAGTTACTGTACTCCAATTTTCAGAGGAGTCGTGGTGAGGAATGTTTCTTACCAAACTCATTACTATGATAATTAATAGTTTATCTAGCTTGTAATTTTTTTGTTTTGAAAATGTTCCACTTCACCAGTAAGCTATCAGGAAGACAAATTAATTAGTAACTCATATTTTGTCAATCACCTCAAGTACTCTTTTGTATTGATTATTTGTAAGTCTACTTCAGTTTCAATATCTTGGAATTTCTTTTGAATTTTCTTGATGGTAGTTGCTTTTTTAGATCAAATTTTAAAACTATGCAATCAATTTCTTTTGATATGCAGAAAATAATAAAATGCTGCCTTTAACTATGTTCTTTACCGTGTAAGAATTAACTGTAGAGGTTTGGGAATGTCGAGATATTACCGGTGAAATTCTCGAATGCGTTTAGACAATTCGAGGAATATAGCTTTTATGTGCATCAAACCATTTATCTCTATATAATAGTGTCATAAAGAAGTTACATAGTCGTCTTCAAGAGATCAACCTACAGAAAGCATTGTAGCACCATCAGTCATAAACTTTAAAACTTGTTCTCCAAGATTGAAGATGGCAATTTAAGTGGTTATAATGTTCCAACTACAACGTTAACAATAGATTTTTTACAATCTGCCGTTCCAATCACACAACCAAAGTTTAATTCATTAATTTCAATATGTTCACAAACAGTGGTACAAAATTTCGTAACGTTTTCGAAATAGGTAATTTCCAGTTCGTGTAGTTATTCTAGAAAAAATAAAAAAATCTTTTTTTAATAAACGAAACGGTAGACTGCGCAGCATCCGGATTGAATATGAATTGAATCGAAATTGTTCATTTGATCGTACGCCCGTTTCTTTTTTATGCTGCCCACTGCCCACGTATTTTCTGCAGTCTTACTTCATCTAGAATATAAACGGTCTACCGCAAACTAGGTATTTCAGTTTTGCACCATCGCATATTAAATCCGAAAACTCACAAATAAACTTATCAACTGTGTCAGATAATGGTCATCAAGTCAAAACAACGTTATATTTGATCATAACTAACATCTTACTCCAGCTTTGAATTATATATTTTGATGCCTTAATAAGTATGGCATATAGTAATAGACTAACTTAACCATTACAGATAATGAATAGAGGGTATAATATACTATGCGACGAAAGAACGAATCGTTTAGTAAAAGTACGTAATTTTGAACAAAATTGTCGAAGTGTTTACTGTTTTGAGAATAATAAATAACAAAAAGCAACAAAAAAGCAATAAACATTTGTGTTTTTTTGCCAAATTCTAATGAAAAAATGTTTCCTTTTCTTTATTTTGGATCAGTTTAGTTTAATTATTCGGTTGAAATTATCTATAAGCTGATGTATGAAGATACTTCGAACACTTCGAAGACAACCAAATTAGCGCCAGCTAAGCGATTTTGAAAGAGATTGTAACATCGGACTACACGAAGCGGGTATTGCATTTTGTGAAATCTCTAGGCAGATGCAAAGAAATATTATTCATTGTAGGAGAAACTGATCCCAGTAAGGTAGGCAACATCGCTCTAAATTACCTAGAAAAGCCATCGATCGTGAAGATAGTTGACTAAGATTAATTACCCTTAGAGGTCTTCATAGTACATCAAAGTATGTGAGAAATATTTCTTTGGCAGAAATATGCCGTAGATTAACAATATATTCCATATTTCCGTTGATTCCCTATTGTCTATTGCCAATACTGCCTCTAACTAGCCGTCATCGTGCTCTTAGATCAGAATGGTGTATTGTACGTAAAGATTTGGATGGATAGTGAAACAATATCGTTTTTTCAGACGAATCTCATGTTTGTTTGTTGGCCAATGTTGGTAGCAGACGAGTCCAATGTCGAAAAGGAGAAAAGCAGTTTTTAAATTTTTTCGTAGAACCTAAGACTACTTTCACTAGACAATTGACAGTTTGGGGTGAAATTAGCATATTGAATAGGACTTTAAATATTCCTTCGAGATCATTTAAATGCTCAAAGGTACCTTTACGAAGTTCTAGAACCATCCGTTTTTCCATATATCTAAGGGCTAAGAAATGCCACATTTCAGCAGACAATGCCTGCCTGGTGTTACAGATATTACATTACAATTCCTGCAAAAGATGAATATCAATATTCTCAATTAACATGCGTCGTTAGCAGATTTATCACCCACATGATATGTCTGAGATATGATAAATCGAAGAGTTGGTCTGTGTCCTAAACCGCAAATGAATTTGCAGCTACATTATGCCCTATAAGTTGCTTGGAATGAGCTTCCACTGCAGTCCACAGAACGTATTAGAAGCACGCCTGGATGAATAACAGAACATTTACCTAGACAAGCAAATCATTATTAAGTTTTCTTTACAAATGGTACGAACTTTTCAATGAAAATTTATTCACTTATTATTGTCAACACTGTAAACAGTTGTACAGAATTTGATTTAAAAGCATATACATTTACTGAGTGATTCGGTTTTTTCTGTCACATATTATACAAAAGTTTACTTCAAGTTGCATTTAGGAACTAGAGAAAGAAAAAGTGTAATAACCAATACCTGAATTAAAAAATTTTCATTTCTTTGAAGATATTATTTTAATTATTAATTTTCATATACCTAAAAAAATAAATTGATGTTTCTTAAGTAAAAAAAAGTATAATATTCTCAAAACAGGTTCCTTATTTATGAGAATATACGAAAATTATTACATAGTATCGCAGAAAACAAAAAGAAATAAATCAAAATATAAAAAAGCAAATAAATTTTGAAGCAAACCTAAGTCCATAAAATGTAGATTTTCATTAACATCAACCACCAACGAGCATTGTTTCACATTTTTCTCGCCGTGATGGACGATAAAAAAACGCTTCGGTGTCATTTCCGGTAAATCCCCGCGCGACGTATATTCAAAAATAACCGAGAATTAATCTGCTCATTAATCCGGTGCGATCGTGAATCAAACGTCGCCGGTCAATAAACAATGTGTCGGTCTGAAGTTCTCGACTCTCTCTCGATTGAATCATCAATCCCGGATGCAGATTTATTCTAATGTCGATTTTATAAACCGTAGTCATTTGATATCCGAAAGCTTCATTAATGTCCGACCGACACGGCGACGCTTTTTATTTTCGGCTCATTTTTGCGTGCCCCCCGCGAAGACTCAGATGACAGTGACACCTGTTTCGTGAAAATCGCAGAGATGGCGCTCTATGCCTCCGCCGGTGTCGTTGTTGAGGTTAACTTGAAGTTGGAGAAATGATGGGATGAGGTGTTCTAATGACGGGCATTGTTGGAGGGGTGGTAATGGGCTCGTTGGAGAAAATGATAGCGTTATCTGTCAGGACCACTCGTTTTACCCTCGGTCTCGAGAAAGACCGTGGAACCTTTCTCAAGGCGTCTAGGCCTAAACCGAATGGATATTTTGAATGCGGATGGAGTAGAAAGAAAGTTTTTTAAAGAGTTTTCGCCGCATGCAGCGAGACGGATTTTTATCTAATTTCTGAGGATACAAAATAGTAGTTAGTAATGAAACATTTAAAGTTTCTTTATCGTTTACACTTTTAACAAAGCATTTACATTTTACACTAAAGAATTTATATAGCTTCATTGGATCTCGATCGTGCTACCGTCACCCATATTTTATAATCTTCCGAATTTAAATTATTAAGTTTATTACTATTATCTTAAAAGTGTTAGTTTTTAAATGGTTGTAACAGTAATCTATGTTCATATTGTTTAGAAAAATAACATAGAATAAAGTTCGCAAAATAAAAAATAAATTAAATCCAGCAACAGATAAGGTTTTAAACACAGGCAGCCTTACAAGTTTTAATATGTTTAATGTTTCGTTTCAATAAACACAGTTCTTGCAGTTGGATATACCGGGTAGTCCAGGTTCATTGTTACAAACTAAGAGGTCCTTTTCGAGCAAACATTTTTTTCTCGATCTTACATACGAATGTGAAGAGTAACTTTTAATTTAAAAAAAAATACTATTCGTACGGGAATGATAATCTTAGTTAATGGAGAGATGTGTCGATCAATTTCATCATCATCATCAATTAAACGCGTAAGTGGATCAAGTCCACTTACGCAATTAATAAATTTTTGCACACAGTGTTCCGTTTATGTTAGCTTAAAAGATAAATTACGAACTGTGTTAACATTACCATAAAGAAGAGACTGTATAGTGTTAATTACCTGGTGTAAAATATGTTACTTTAATTCGTTGCTTTTATTAATCTTAGTTCTATTCAATGTCTCTTACTTCATAGTGTTTGTGTAATATCTCCGTTACTGTTGTCCTTTATAGCTTTTGGTCCCTGTTGTTATTTCTATTAATTTCGATATCTTTCGTTCCACTGTATATATCGTAGAATTGTTTTACGTAACCTACAATTTACTACTTAGTATGGAAAATTAAATGCTCATTTGATCTTACCCTGCATACTAAAAGCTTTCTTTAAATCCTATTTGTTTCTTTCGTTTAATTAATCTGGTAAAAGCGTTTTTTCTACTTATAGCTTTCCCATAAATGCTTCTATTGTTTACATAAGTTATAACCATGTAGTCCCTTCTTGTACTTCTGTAGATACGTTAATTTATCGATCTAGAACTTATATTTTATTGGAGTTTACTTGCTTCTGGTTATCCTTAAGTGTAATAATTTTTCTTTTAGTCTATATATTATCATCGTTATTGTTGTTTGAGAGTTATGCGTTGATGTGGACTTTCGTGCCCATTCCCTCATACTGTTTTAAGTTCTGTTGTATTAAAATACATTCGTAAATTGTTTTTCTAGCTATTGTTTCATTTTTGAGTTGTTTATAGATTAGTTTTAAATCTCAGTTGTTTAGTTATCTCTTTGGTGAGTTTATTATTATATGTTTTTTTAATTATGGTTAGGTGTTTGAGACTATTCCTTTACCTGGTTTTGTAGCGCGTGTTCTAGTTAATTACGTATGGGTGTGCATGTCTTGCTTCTGGATTTTGGAGACTTTACATATTATAGGCATTTTTTACTTCAAGCTTTGGAAGATAAAAGACACATTTGTATGCTAGTTATACGAGAGTAATTCTGTATTTGTAACATTTTGATGAATCGTTAACATTCTGTAGTAAGTTTGGTTTTGTGAATTAATTATCGAATATGACATTAATGTACTATTTTTATTCTAACTAGACTCAAGGCTTTTCTGAAAGGCTTGCTTTCTACACCCTTCGATGAGAAATGTGTTAAGTACTACTCAAATTTTAGAACTTAAGAACTAATCAAGTACGAAATTTTAAGTACTAATTAGATACCAAAATTAAGCACTTATTTAAATATAAAATCTACTTAAGAGTGGTACCACATGGTTAAGCTGAGCCATCACTGGAAACATCGTCTACATCGCCGATATAAGCTAAGTTGCTTTTTTTCTTTCTCTGTAGTATTTAGTAACTGCATTTTGCGTAATTTCCTTGTATTAAATAATTAATTTTTCTGCGTATTCTAGAAATACTCCGCCCCGCTTTTTTGTACCATGTTCAGCAAGCGAAATTTTCTAAATTTTATCTTTAATTTTTATTTATTTAAATTTGCTAAAATACCTATTAAGTAAATTTAACTCGATTTATAAATTTTAAATGTCGATTTTTCTTTGCTTTGTAGAAACTAGATTTCCAAACCTATGATTTTGTTTTGTTAATGTCCTTATTTGTTTGTATTATATGCTTTACTGTCAATTTAACAATAGCCTATGCTTTACTTCCAATTTAACTTTTTTATTACTTAAACCGAAATATTAAAGCGAAATTACATTATCCTATTTGAGTCGTCTATTTTTATCTTTTGTCATTGTATCGTTTATACTTTTGGGACGTTTGATACCTTAAACGGGGTACGAGACTCCTTGTTCATCATCCTGAATTAACAACTTTGGATAATCAAATCCACCCATGTTTTATTCTTTATTTTAATCTAAACATTTCAGCAACACTTTATTGTATTATTCCGCTTTCCAGTTAACCTATGTCTCACCAAACTTCTACATCGGACATGTAGTGTTATGTTTCTATTTCGGACAACACTCAAATTTGCAAATCTTCATTATTACTTAGAAAGAAAAAGATACATATGTGTATTTGCTTCCTTGTTTAAATATATTGAAACTACCTTTAAGAAATATTTGTAAATTGAAGTACTATTGATTACCACTTGTTTTGAGCTCTGTAAACATATACCCCCAATCGTTTTTTTTTTTTATTATAAATCGATAACTTCTTGGACTCCCACTGTATATTTACTAATTTTTTTTTATGTTTAATCGTCTTAATATACAAAACTATAACTATATTGTTATAATTAAATGGCTAGTATACGTGTTGTAATATATGATATTTATGAATTAGCTTATTTATATTTTATTATTTTACTAATTCGTAATGATATATTATAATAGCTAATAACTACAAAAATGACCTATGAGAGTTGATAGCTATAAAACTCCATCATTTCTAGTTCACAATCAATTTTTTTGTATATAAATATTAAAATTTAATTCAAATTAAATTTGACTATACATAGCAGAGTCATATGTGGTCAGCAAATAGTCAACGAAATGAATATCATACCTTACACATTTATAGTATATAATAACTGCAGATAACAACCAATATATCATATTCGAAATTCATATCTAATACAATTTAGAAACTTAAATGGAAATTTTCGTTAATGCTTTTATTAATTAATTAAAATAAAAACACGCTTAGTAAATATTAAATGGACTATACGAGGGCCGCTGTTAAAATTTCGGGATGTGGCAACACTGTAATCACCAGACGCTTAAGATATAAAAATTCATTATTTTGACATTCAAACAAAAGAAAGAAAGAGGAAAATTAAGTTGTTACTTACAAACAACAATTTCTCCAACCATAATATAATATAAGAGCTTATAAGCTCTTATAAACAACAATTTCTCCAACCATATTATTCAACAAACCATAGATCGACAGCTTAATCCCAAAGTTCCACAACTCAATACACAGCATACATAATCTCTCTCCCTCTCTAAAGCCCATCTACCCTATACATGGTGTTACTGACCGCATCAGTAGGGTACTTCTCAAAAACAATATCAAAACCATTTTCGAACCCCATTCCAAATTATCTGACCCTTTTTCCGTAAAAGACAGTGTTTGCTTAGAATCACCTGGTGTGTACAGGATTCCTTGCTCGTGCGGTAGTGTATATATTGGTGAAACAAAGCGGTGTGTCGGCACTCGTGTTTCTGAGCATGAACGTTGCACTAGGTTACTGCGCGTAGCTGGTTCTGCATTTGCCGAGCATAGGCTGGAAACCGGGCACCATATCCAATTTCATTCTACCAAGATCCTATCACGTACTAACCATTACTATGGTCGCAAAATTCGTGAACCTATAGAGATCTCTAAGCACCCCAATAACTTTAATCGTGATGATGGCTACCCACTACACAACGCCTGGCAATCTTGCATCTCCAAACAACCCAACCGCAACCGTAACGCTCCATTGACCCATGACCCATTAATTATATATAAACCCGTCCAACATCGACTTACACTAGTTTCAGTGCGACAGACAGTAGCAGTAGTTGAGCCCTGAAGATGTCCCATACGAGTGGGTACGAAACGTCGGCAGTTATACCAGTGACGCGGTTCCAGCCCCGAAGTCCAGAAGTAGGCTGGTGGAATTAATATCTAATTTTGACTTAAGTCCTAATGACATTTCCAAAAATCAAAAACTTCTTGGTTGGCAATTTTCAACACCAGAATATGCAATATAAATTTTAAGTGTATCGTCTTCCGTATAGAAAACACGCTTTTATGATTGGTGTATTCATATGGAAAAATATATAGATCGTAAAGGGGAATATTTTGAAAAGCAATAAAGTAATTTTTTAATTCTAAACATTTTTGTCTTCCTTTGTTCCGAAATTTTAGCAGCAACTCTCGTACCAAGTGCTTTCATTTTAATTTATTTCGTTAAAAATGCTTCGCCAAATAGAATTAATGAATAATTTAAAACTTCTATACTTAAACCACAAATAAACTTCACTAACTCATGCAGGTACATCTTGAATTTTTTGATAAATTAATTGTCCTTAATAACTACTAAATAATTTTCGAAACGAGCTATTTCAATAAATAGCGTGCACAATTCCTACGCAAATTTTCTGCCCACGCGAAAATGGAGGGAAAGTCTAAACTTTATATATTTCGATTTTGGCAAATTTGAACGCACCGTTTTCCCAACTTTGAACCATACGGTCCAAATTTATTCACCGTAAATAAATACAACGCTGAAAAAAAGGAATAGATTGACGCAGAGGCCTCATTAAGTACGTCATTCTACGACAACACAAAAGTATACAATCGGGGCGTTTCAATGGATTCTGTCATTCAAACTGACTTCGTACCTATCCCAATATACAGAGGTAACTAAGAAAGTAATATAATTGACAATTGTATTTGTTATTGTCTTACATATATTTATGTTTATAAGCATTTAATGTGCTTTAACTAATATTACTGAAAATTTTGTTCATTTTGCACTGCTCGAAATAATTTTATTAATATTTTTTTCATAAAAATAATAATACATTAAAAAAAATATTTTAACATCATTTTTTGGTTTCAGTATATTTTCGAACAAGTATCCGAACACATTATTGAATTTTAACTTGTCTGGGCAAATTTTAATGCAATCTTGTTGCAAGAGTATAAAACATTGCACTTTTAGAGTAGAATAAATAAAGAAAATTCAATTTTATTGCAAAAATTCTTTAAAAAAATACATATTAATTTCACCCTGACACGAACTCATAATGCTTGAAACGTTCTTTGTGGCATATTTCGTGTAACAACACGTCGTCCCATAATATTCCAAAGTATTCTATTGGATTACCATCTGAGGAATTGGCTAGCTACTCCATTCTTTCTATATAAACTTTATGAATCCAACTCTTCACGACGTTTGCTCGATGGGGACGACTATTATCGTCGAAGATATCAATTCTTCTCCCAATACTGCTGCATATAGAAGAACAATAGATTTCAAAATCTCATAGAAATATCTCTAGACAGCTTCATTTTCACGTTTCTAGATTTTGTGTTCGTGTTAAAAACAGGTAGATATAGTAGTTATTTTTAAGTACCAGAAACAGCGTGCTGAAGAAGAAAACCAAGAATGGTGAAAAACGAGTATTTCCGTGAATGATATTTTGATGTACTGTTATAATCCGGATATAAGGCGACAAAGCACGTAGTGGGTAGAAAAAAGTGGACTATCATCAAAAGCATCAATCACACGGGAAATCTTTCGCTCAAGCTATGGTCAGAACATTCTCTGACTTCACAGAAATGGCGATACTACAGTATTGACCAATTATTTTAAAAAAAATTTGCATCAGCTAATAAAAGGTCACATGACCAGATAAAGGCCTGATTTGATTAGAAAGTGGAAGTATCAGCAAGATAACACTACTAGATAATCAGAAAATGCCTAACATTAATAGCTTTTATTTATTAATGCTCCAGTTCTATAAATGTCACTTTCTCTTATCATTGCTTCTAAGGATATATAAAATTTTGATAATAAAAGCAAGCCCCTTCTTTTAGGCTTCTTTCAACTTCGAATTCTGCTGATATTTTTTTTGTATTAAACTGGTACCTCTTTCTTATTTCTTTGTTATAGAGTTTACGTTCTTCACGTTGCCTCTTTATTGCTTTGCATACTTTTTTGTACTTTTCTTTTGTTCCTGCTCAAGATCTAATATTAAATCTGGGCACGATAAAATTAATTTAAGACAAAAGTTTGGCAAAATCAATCAAGTCGTGAATCAATTTCAAGAGGCAAGCCCCACTGGATTTTTTCCTACGTACACAGACAATTTTGAAATTATATCTAATGAGTAGACTATCATATTCCGTTCCAAAACGAAGATATCCGTCAATCTTATGCGATGAATACTTCATATATATGTATGTTCTGAACACGCTTTAGAAGTAACTGCTGATATCAGTAATGTTGATATCACACTACTGAGACTTAATTCATTTTGGACAAAACAAGTATCTTCAACACGTGTTACGAAATCCATGCATGCACAAATGAGGGATTCCAGATTTCTTGTTAGATCACTTATATGATTAGAAAAGTTTAGGCGGGTGTCAAACAGAGTTCCAAGGTCTTTTAAATTGAATATTCTAGAGATGCAAGTCTGACGAATGCAGTACTCATGGTAGAACGGAGTATCACTTCTTCTAAAAGAGAGAACAGCACATTTGTTTGTCATTTAACCAAATCAGATTATTAGTACACCATCAAACCAAAACGCTCAGATTTATTCGAAGCCTGGTGTTATCCTCAGGATAATTAATCATATGAAGATTTTTAAATCGTCGGTATACACCAACACACTGCAATTAAGACGTTCTAAGAAATTGTTTATGTAGATGCTTAACAAAAAGGGCCCAAATGGAGACTCTAGAAAACTCCTGAGAACTATCAAAAGGATTAGACGAGAGTCCTTTATAATGCACGTAACCAGAAAGATTTCGAAAATAGGAAGAAAATAGGTCTGTAATATTGTATTAAGAGCGAAAACAAATTGTTTAAAATTAATAAATGAAATGTTGGTAGTACCAGTGCGAGTATTTATAAAATCTCTCGTAGTAAATAATATTTACGCATAACAACAAATCATTTCACTATAAATAAAGCCACATGCATAACAACAAATCATTTCACTATAAATAAAGCCACGTGGTACAGCCGGTACGATATTTGTTGAGTCAGAATTCCTGGAAGACCTCTACGTCACTTGTTTGGAATAAATCGCACCCGACACCCGAGTAGAACACATACTTACGGCGCGGTGTTCACCGTAGTAGATTGCAGTTACTCTTTGCATGCAATGCATGCAATGGTTTGTAATTGATTTAGATAGCGTGTATCTTTGCGAATATATATTCATTTTGAGCGTAATTTCGTATTAAAAGCAGCAAACAAATTAATGGAGGCGAAAAATAAAAGAACGAATTTAAGTCCCGGTCGAAAGGCATTATATTCACTTATGTATGTTTACCTTATGGTCAAAGAAACAAAAACATGTCAATTAAAAGATACTTTTTTACAAAAAGTCGACACTGCATCATTCGCTTCGCGTTTTGTCACTTAATTTCACACAACAAAGAGAGTTTGCTGAAAATAAATCCATTCCAAAGGCAAAATTTAATACCAAAAAAGACAAATCCAAAATAAAAATATATTGACAAAACGAAACCCTATGCATAAATACAAATTTTCAGATTATTAAAATTGCAAATTTAAACTTGATTTTTATTTTTCCATGATAAATATATAATCTCTATATTATACAAACCAAAATTATGTATAAATTGAATTTTTTAGAATTGATAAAATACATTTTCTTAGTTGGAAATCTGAATTATTACTCAAACCTCCGTCGTTTCTTTCATAAATTGGTGAGATATCGATCATATCTTCCCCGGATTATTATAGGATACCTCCCGTTGACTCTATTGATAAGAAATCGTCGGTCCGGAAATTTTCTCTGTATTCGTCTCTTTTCTTTGTTTTCTTCTACTTCACTTCACCCTACAATTACGATGCACGTGCGAAGTCTATCCAACCATTAGAGATATCCTGCTAATACTCTGCTGTATAATTTTAGTAATATTTTAGCATTAAATTTAAGTTATAATTCAAATATACTTAAAAACATAATATTAAGTTCATTAGATTTCTGACTACCGCGCTAGTATAAATATTTAATAGCAATAATTTTTTAAAGTTTGAATTTATTTGGAATCTGTAAATTTTGTTCGAGATCGTGGTTAATTGAATTGATTAAAAAAAAATAAAAAAACCTAACCACATCAATGTGTGCATTCTATACACGTATTTCGACATCTAGTTTGTCATCGTCAGTTGAAATTAATCAGTGTCTCACCTGGGTCGGTGGTAATGCTCATACAGAAAAATCAGCGAACTACTTTATGCGAAAGCCAAATACACAAACTGAAAGTGTTTGATAATTGTAATTCGCGGTTATTTCTAAAAATGTTGAAAAAGGAACTACTTAAATCATTTGATGCTCCCGATTAATTAAAAGATTAAATATTTATATGTTTTGTGTCCTTTTTGACATTTTTGCTTATCTATACCAAAATTATTCAAATATTTTATCAAAATTCACATTCAATCGTAGTTACTTTACATGTATTAACTACAATTTTTGATCGTTACAATCGTCCATGTCGAAGAATAATTGAACATTCCGTACAAGAATTCAAATCAATATTTTCACGTGATACCGTTCCCATATCAGTCAGACAAAATAGTGCAAGGAGTGACGCTAATAATACAGCTGAACGCTAAAGTCTCAACGAAGATCCAAATGTCAAGTCCTAATCGATACTAGGCATTGGGCATATCCAACATCAGTTTGTGACAATTTTAATTAAAAAATCTGTGCCTACAAGATTGCTGTAGGTCAAGAACAAACAAAATGATTATTGGTTCTTTCAGATACAGTAATTTTATTCTTTGGCAATGAATCTCACCTTTAACATAATAGTTTTGTGAATTAGCAAAACCGTCGTATTTGGTCTGAAATCAACCAGAAGCAATGCATTAAGAAATATTTTATCCACTCAAATTGACTATCCTGTGTGCATTTCATGCTAGAACAGTCTTTCAATCTTACTTTTTTCAACGTTGCTAGTAACCTTGCAGTAACGTACTGGAAATGCAACTCACTATCGCGCAATGCTGATTTAATTTTCTTTGGCGCGAATTCAATGTTCTCGGACTCTTAGCTTAGATGATATATGGTTTCAACAAAACAATGCCACTTCCAATACTGACAATCAAACAATATACTTACTGAAAGAGAAAGTTTTGTAGATGGATTGCATCTAGATATGACCCAAACAATTATCCTCTTGCATGTTTATGTGATTTAACACCCGTAAACTTATTTCTATTAGGTGATATTAAGTCGTTAGTTTGGCCAACCAGGCAGAAAATTACACGACTTGTAGATCATCATTTCTGACATTTGATTTAATTTAGTAAAAAAGTCATGGAAAATCGTGTTCGAAGAATTTATTCTCTTCTCTGATGTTCTGGTTCAATCGGTAATAGTATTAACACTACTTTAGACCGAAGTAAAAATAATCTTAAATATCTGTGTTTTATTTTACAAATAAGATGCTCTTAATGAAAAATCCTTTATTTACGAGAATCATTTGGCGAGAAGTAAGACTTGATTACTAGTACATACTACCTTTCGCAAAAATTTTTTATGATGTCATATGAAATTTAGTTAAATTCTTTATTTTCAATTCAAAAAAAAAATGAAAATTGATGTATCAATGATCTAAAAACCGCTTTTTATAATGAGGTACTATGATGAACGTTAGGTAGGCGTTTCGAAAGAAAACAAAACCAATAAAAATTATTCATTGAAATGTTTTAAAACAAGTTATTGGTCGTTTAATGACGAAAACCGAACACTCGAAAACATCGTAGAGCTCAATGCTGGATGGTCTACAACCAGCTGTTTACTAGAGATTTTCTTTGAAATTCTAACAAGAGAAACGAATTATTTCATCAGTCGAAATATAGAATTAATCCAAACTCATTCTACCTTTCGATGGATGAGTATAACAGTGAATTGAGTCTTGTTCTTGTCATATCTGAGTGATTGTCCCCACAGGGACAGCTCTTCGTACATTGTGTTAATTCTTTAATATTGTTCCAATCAATTCCCCTTCCTTTTACTGCTTTATTAACTTCTTGCATTTTTCTTGTTTGTCATCTAATTCTGTGACCTATTCATTTTGCTTCATATATTCTTTTTGTTAATCTGTCTGCATTCATTCTTTGAAGATAACCAAACTATCTTATCTGGCGAATTATAATGTTAAATATTTTTGTGTGTAATTCTTTTCCTAATAAGGTATCGGGTACACAGTCTCTTTTAGTTTTCTTTTTTATTTTTCGTAAGAAACTCATTTCTGCCCTACTGTATTCTACTCCTTTATTTTGATGCCATTGTCCACGATTCACTTCCATGTGTTAATGTTGAAACTACTAGTTTGTCGAACACCTCTGCTTCTGTATGTTCTAGTACTCCTTGTTTTCCTAGAAACTTTAATCACGTGACATTATTTTCCAGTTTACGCAAATCTATTCCATTCTGTTCTCTACTGATTACCGTTCCAAGATACTCAAAATTTTCTTCTTGTTCCATACTTGTTTTCTATGGTGATTTTATGTTCTTGCATCTGTTTACTAATTATCACTGCCTTTATAAATCTTCATAATTATTTGATGATAATTAAATATTTTTAGATTGTGTTGCAGGTCTGTATCTATTTTTTCTATATCTGCATAACTCGGTTCACTAATTTTTGAAACCTTCATGTTTACGAATGCCATATTGTACTGTTTAACCCTCAGAACCGTTTTCTTATGGCTGTATCTAGTCTTATACTAAATAAAAGAGAACTTAACATGCAGCCTAGCTTTGTCTCAGATTCGGAATTGTAATGAAGCATTCGGAGATTTTATTTTCTGTTCTCATGCGTGTAATATTCGTTTCGTAGAGACTCCTGACACAGTCAATCATTTCTTTAATAATCCTTCTATTCAAACATTTCCAAACTTCTGACTTTCTTATTCTGTCAAAAATTGCCGATGAAGAGTACATAGACTTCGCTGTTGACTCTTATAGTTTTCCTCTATTATTTGGCATACGAAGAACACTTGATCTTAGATTCCTCTTCCTCTCCTAAAACCACTTTGATTGTCTTCTATAATCGAGTTAAGACTGTCTTTTAATCTTTCCTCTAACATTCTTGCACATATTTTCTCTGAAATACTTAGCAAAGATATCCTCTATAATTCTTGCATTTTAAATTATTTCCTTTTATGAATATTGAGACTAAAATGTTGGTTAACGGCTCTATCGAGTCTTTTTCACAGAAATTATTTCATTTCTAACAGTTTGCCCCATATGTAGCCTTATGACATTATTCTTCTGTGAAATATATATTTGAATTATTTATATAATGTCGTCTACATTTTCATCCTATTTCTCATCTGCTAATGAATCTTGATAATATTCTTTCCGTTTTTCTATAATATTATTTCATTTCCTGTTTTAAAAGTTTCCCTTCCTTTTGTTGCTTAGGTAGCAATTCTTTTGGTTATTTCAACATTCCAAAAAAGAGCTTTTGGTTTTCTGTGCCTGTTTGTGTCATCTTTTCTCCGAATTGAATCTATAGAAACAAATAAGTCATAAAGTATAAAGAGGCGTCATGCTGTTTTGCAAAATGCCTATTATTAGTCAAAGTATATATAAAACTTTGACATCCAACCAAAAGTATAAACTTGATTTCCAATGCGCATACTTTTAATTATAACACAGTAAGAATCAGAACAATTGTAAAAAGAAATATTATAACTAGAATTACGTAATGATACAGTATGTTAAATGAGCGGAAACAACTACACTAAATTGATACCTAAACAAGTATTCAACTTAAAAAGGATTTAAGAAATTATACTATTCAAAGAACAATCTTCTTTTATTTGGGCATTTATAATATTGAAGTGAAATTACACAAATAATATATTGGCTTTATCTCTCTTTCTTTGCTTGTATTTATTCAAGCGGAAGAACTTTCCGCTGATTAACATTCGCTGATACTCGAATTGACGTCAGAATTTTCATCGCAATCTCTGGCCAAATTAAATTGTCCTCTATCTTATATTCCCGTTCTCCTCTGTCTTCTTCTTTCGAATAGTGTCTGCGTCGTCCTCGTCCGTCCGTTCCGTTACGAGATCTTGTATCCAGAACGGATTCTAAGAAATTCTGTTGCCATTTTGAGTAAATAGTGGGCCGAGAAGCCGATGTGGCAGTGTTTGTTTTTGTTTTGCGATTCGGGTGACGACCGCGCTAACCGCATTTGGTGTTTGGTCAATTCGTTTAGGCGCTTGTCATTGAGGACGCGCCTCTTCGAAGGCCTCCAGCGTAACGGCCCGAAGGCCAATCAAGTATGCCGTCGCCTCGCTTTCTGAATTTGGAATTTCTCCGTTGGAGAAGGTATCGCATAAATAAATATAGTTGGGACATCTTAGAATGAGCATCTTCATAAAATTAGGAAATCCTTTGAATATATGATTTATCAATTTCGATTTCGTTATGAACGGTAAAAAAGGTTATCTTAATTACAATTTTATGAGATAGATGTCTGAAAACAAATGAATTTACCTAACGGTTAAAAAATAAATAAGTAATATTCAATAAGAAAAAACTAAAATTACTATTAAAAGAATATTAAAAACAAATCATTAATAGGGCTGTCATTTTACCCTGATGCGACAGGTCAGGATCGGTTGTAGTAAATACGTATCTATGTATCGACAATCAGTTGTACGCTAAATGAATATTAATTGAAAAAAAATAATTAATTTTAAAATTTCTGAAACACCGTGAATGAATAATTTTCACCAATAGGTCAACAATGTCCACTGTGATGAAAAAATGTTCTTATATGTATCTTGAGGAAGACCGTTCGACATCTACTTGGAGGCCGCGCATAATTGAAATTGTCTTTATAAATAGATAACGGATCTAGCACCATAAGAAATTTGTCTTAATCTGTCAAAATCAAAATCTTTGTTCACAACACTTACGAAGTTTATTATACATATTTTTTATATCACTTACAGTGCATAGTAGTGAGTGTATATCGAGTACCAGGTGTGGCTATTAAATAACAAGATTGACGCTGTAAAACATCTTATTTTGATTTCATACATATTTACTTATTATCACCTTTAATATACACACCTCCTCTAGCCCTACAAAGCTCCATGCGAATCTTCCATTGCTCGAAGCAGTGCTGGAAGTCTTCTTCTGTCAGTTCCTTGAGGACGCGTGCCGCTTTCGCTTTCACAGCTTCAACAGACTCAAATTTTGTTCCCTTTAATTCAGATTTCACCTTAGGAATCAGATAGAAGTCGCACGGCACAAGATCCGGCGAATAAGCCGGATGGTCTAACACTTGGATAGAAACCTCTTGACTGACAATACCGAATGAGCCGGTGCATTGTCTTGGTGGAGAACCCACGTTATCACAGGCTAAAAGTAACTCAAAGTGGAGCTGATTATTGAAGCGTTTTGTTACATAATAAATTACACCAAAACATAAAGAATATGAGAAGTCTTGAATTCCAGAAAACGGTCAAGAAACTGCTAATTGAGAACACTTATTATCCCCTCTATGTGAAAATAAGTATATATAATAGTATAATAATTATAAATTAATTATGTAATAGTATTATGTAAACGTAAATGTAAATATTATGTATACTATTAAACTGAAGTATTAGACTACAGTGCACAAACGACGGGTCTTATGATTACGGGAGTAACCTCTATAGACCTACTGGCACTGGAAAAGAAAACAGTCCTTGGGACTCAGGCAGAATAAGCAGGACAAGCGAAGGCAAGCTAAATCGTTCACTCAACAAAAGTGGCAGTTGATAGGCTGGAACCAGTGCAAGGTAAACTACTACGTAGCTCAATTCCTGAGAGGGCACAGTTCTTCAACGTATACCTGGCCAGAATGGGTAAAGTAGTGGAGGCGGCATGTTGGTCAGAATGCATAAGCTATTGAACGTGGCGTGCCATCGGCTCCTTAATAGTGTCCGTGCCCTGGTACTTCAACGTATACCTGGCCAGAATGGGTAAAGTAGTGGAGGTGGCATATCAGTCAGAATGCATAAACTATTGAACGTGGCGTGCCATCGGTTCCGTAATAGTTTTTACCTGACATAGTGAGGTTTTGGGTGCGGGCCTCACACACCGTGGACGTTGGTTTCGTCCCTGGTAGTGCAATTAGGCATTTTTTCTCACTGTGTAACAAAGAAAAGTAAATGACAAAAAATACTAAAAAAGTAATAAACCTTTGTGTCGTTTTTCCCGAACTCTAATAAAAAAATTCGTATTTCTTTTCTTTATTTTGGATCAACTTAGTTTGGTGTTTTGTTAATAGCATCCTACGGTTGTGAAATAGTGTATGAAAATGCCAAGAGATCGAAGACGAAGACAGTAAATTCTTACCAGCTAAACAATTTTAAAAGAATCGTATCGCTGGATAAATAAGGCGATATTGCATTTAGCTAGGCGGATGGAAAGATATATTGTTATGGTTATTCGCTGTGGGAAAGATTAATCTCAAGAAAGTAGATAACATCGAAGAAGAACCTCTGAACTACCTAGATGGACCACTAAACGGGAAACTAAGAGACTAAGATCGCTTGGCTTTAGGGATCAGTAAAGTACCTCAATGTCTGTGGAAATATTTTTCTTTTGACAGAGACGACTTTTTATTAATTTCTACCCTAATTGTAACGGTGTAAAAAAACAGAAAATTCGAGTCTTCATTTATACAAATCAAAATGTACGTAATATAGGGCAAAGTTTAGTGACATATGATATTCTTACCCAATTAGTAAATGCCGCATCTATTTCGTAATATTTATAGTTTAGAATATAACTATGTTTCCGCGGAAAAACCCGGAAAATTAAAAAACTGCAAAAAGGATTTCCTATTTTGCCAAAATACACGTAACATTTCGTTTAGAATCTACGATGAAAATAATAATAAAACAAAGAAAAAAAAACGAATTAAAAAACATTGGAACGAAGAAACTTCAGTGAGACAGTATATCCGGTAGAAATTCATTACCAAGAGCAAATCCATTGGAATGAAACCTTTATGTACCATCGCTTTCTCGGTCGCATTATCGACTCTTCCTCATCCTAGTTTTCCTGTCTCACTCTTTTTCTGTCTATCTATCGTCTTCTTCCTCTTTCCGCACCATCATCTCCTCCGTTATACAGACTAATGAATTTTTAAATAATGGCAAACCTACTTCTAAAGGCATTGTAATGCATACTATTGATAAAGAAGTTCAGGATTCCGTGAGATTTAATTACGTGTGCGCGCGAGCTTCGTAAAGAACTTTTT
This sequence comes from Dermolepida albohirtum, assembly GCA_031893035.1. NCBI lineage: Eukaryota > Metazoa > Arthropoda > Insecta > Coleoptera > Scarabaeidae > Dermolepida > Dermolepida albohirtum. The sequence continues at coordinate 95,653 of JAVIWB010001753.1, read as the reverse complement.
TCATTGAATTTCTTAGATTCGGAATGAAAACTTTCTGAAATAAATTTCCAATTAACATACATCGATACAGAAGCAATAAAAACAGTCATTAAGTAATGTTAAGTGTAAAGTCGAACACGTGTGCGAATCTGGGAAAAAAAACTTCTATTCAGAAATTTAATTAAATCAATTCCTCACTAGTTTACAGCGTGTCGTCATGAAGAGAAACGAAAATCGAGAGATCACAGTGCATTCGAATACTGAACTTTTTTTTATTTTACTTTGTGGTTTCAAGTCGACGACATTACGATATTTTTTATCATTAAAATCTTACAAAAGAAAGAATAGTAAAGCGAACTAGCGTCTTTATTTCTTGTGCCCAGAGTATCGTTGATTATAAAAAAACAGATATTACATTGCCAGATTCTAAATCTTGCGCCAGATATTGTTTAAGTTGAGAAAGCTTATAAGTTTGTTACAGAGCAGATCTGAAACGAGTACTACTACTACGACTACTACTACTACCCTAGAAAGTATTGACAGATTCCGTAATTGTAGAGAAAACGACCAAAACCCACATGCATACTACGAGGGAGCGTTTTTATATTCGCGGAATGGGGGACAAGGGGTGGAAATAAAAAAACCAAATTATTTTTCTTTTTCAATATATTCACCTGCAATACGGATACATTTTTCACATCTTTCAATTAATTTATTTATACTCTCATAAAAAAATGATTTCTCTTTATCTGCAAAATACGCCGAAACTGCCTCCTTGACTTCATCATCGGCAGTACATTTTTTACCCCGCAGCTCTTTTTTCATTTTCGGAAACAAGTAATAATCACTCGGGGCCAGGTTTGGGCTGTAGGGTGGGTGATTCACAATTTCGAAGCCCACCTTATGCAGGGCAGCTAACGCAACGCGGCTCTTGTGGACGGGCGCGTTGTCGTGCAAAAGCAGAACACCTTTTGTCAATTTTCCCCTTCTTTTCTCTTTAATGGCTTCTTTTAGTCGCTCTAATATTGAAGCGTAATATTCTCCGGTTATAGAAACACCTTTATCTTTATAATCAATCAACAATATTCCTTCCGAGTCCCAAAATACCGTTGCCATGAGTTTCCCAGCTGATTGTGACACTTTAAATTTCTTGGGAGGTGCTGTGCCCTTTTTATGCCACTGCATGGAGTCTTGTTTGGACTCAGGTTCATAACGATGAACCCAAGTTTCGTCTCCAGTAACAATTCCACTCAATACACCATCCTTGTCTTCATTACAGAGGTCCAAAAATGCACGCGAACACTCTACGCGCTGTTGTTTTTGCGGCGGCGTGAGCATTCTCGGCACCCATCTTGCGCTGACCTTAGACATGCCGAGATGATCGTGTAGGATTTTAAAAATTGTTGTATCGGATACTCCAACCATTTCTGCGAGTTGTTTCTTCTTTAGTCGAGCATCTTCGAGTACAATTTGTTCAACTTTTTGGATAAGTGCTGGCGTGGTCACCTCAATGCTCCTGCCCGGCCTCGGGTCGTCTTCGAGGGATTCCCTTCCTTGTTTAAATAAACTATGCCACTTGTACACCATGGTTTTTCCTGGACAAGAGTCGCCGTAAACCAATGACATCTCATTCATTATGGTCGCGACTGATTTTCCTTGCCTGGTAAGGAACTTTATAACGGCACGATATTCGATTTTTTCCATATTTCACTTTTCACTCCTGATTATGTTACTTGGTTGACGACAGCTCAAAGACTAACTGTCTAATAACAATGAAACTTCGTATTTATACTAATCATGAGTCGCTGCACAGGCCACGCCCCCAATGCGCCTACTCACCCCTCTACAACCCGCTCATTCCGCGAATATAAAAACGCTCCCTCGTACATCAATTACAAAAAAAAATTTGATTCTGTTCAGCACGATTAGCTACTAAAGATATTATATCTCTGTAAAACGTATACACAAGTAATGAATTTACTGAAGCATGACATCATCGAACTATGAAAAAGAGGATTAGCAAAAGTCGCAAACAGCAACAAAGTGAAAACTTATGAAATAAAAATATTAAATGGACTCTTTCATCATCTCTTGGGAATCATTTTAAGTGCATTTTGGTTGCGTGTGATTCTGATTCCTCTCTGTACTCCATTTAATTCAACCAGATACGATTTTTCTCTCTCAGGATCATTTATTTTATGTCGATAAACTTAAATTATATGATTGAGTCATGAAAGTATATTCTCTGATAATATTCAAATGTTGTTTGAATTAGATAAGTGACAAAAAAACTTATAAATAAGTTAAGTCAAAGCGTGCCAAGTCAAGAAGTGACTTGACATATGTTAAGTTATTAGCTAATTCACTATACCAATTCCAACATATAGTTTTTTATTGATAAACTGGTCGTCCATGGAACTACATTATGTTATGAAAAGCCCTAATGTGCTGCCAGATAAATGCAGAAGATGGGGAATGATACGGAACTTATAGCATGTAGCTGTGTTCGTACAGTGACAAGTATTTGCAGTGAATCCACTAATGTCAACGAAGGATTTTGTAATTTTTCAACTTCAACTGTTATAAATTATTTATAAATCAACTTCAACTTCAGCATCTTGCAATACTTTTTAACTTTTCTTAATGGCAGTTGCTTCTATAGGATCAAATTTTAAAACTATGTACTTGCTTTTCTGGGAAAACGGATCTTAAAATGCTGCTTTAACCATGTTCTCTAGGATGTAAAAGTCATGTGTAGAGGTTCGGTTGATGTCGGTTCATTGCCTGTGAAATTCTCGAATACGTTAAGGGAATTTGAAGAACTCTGCTTTTGTGTGCGCTAAAAAGCCATTTACCTCTGGATAACAGCGTCGAATCATTTCTACCACAAGATGTAAAGTATGGATTTTATATGTAACATGTTTAAAAGACCGATCAACGGAAGACAGTCTTTTCAATGTATTTATATCACTTTTGAAATAAGGGCAGTGCTTTTTTGCACTCTTCTGGAAGCTAGTAAGATTGAAGATTACAGTTTAAATGGTTTCATAGTATGAATAGAATTCTTAACAATAGAATTTTCTTTTTACAATTTGTCGTTTCGTTCACACATAATCAGAGTTTTTGTTTTGCAATTCCGTTTTAATGCTATTTTCAATATATTCGCGAACAGGTTTTTCAAAATTTCGACCTGGACAATTTAGAGTGCCCGTATATTCGAGAATGAATAAAATGATTCGTTATATAATAACCGAAACGGTAGATTGCACACATCGGTACTGAACATAAATCGAAGACAAATTACTCATTCGATCGACGCGTTTCTTTTTACTGCTGCCCACTATCCGCATGTTTTCTGCATTCATATTTCGTCCAGCACATGAGCAGCATGAGCAGCACATGACCTTCATAACTGCGACATAACTCCATACAACCTAAAAAAATCCGTAAAACAATTGATCACCTCTAAACTAAGACAAGACGCACACTGCATTATATACATACATATCAGCGACGAAACACTTCTACGTTCTCAGTGCGTGCCTAATAAAACGCCGACAGAATTTCCTTACCCAAACGAAATCGCTCATATCATTTGCAATTATATTATTTTTTATATATTTTTTTAACTTATCCTTTTAATTAATGCTTCTATAGATAAATGAATATATTATTATTCCATCAGAATCATTTATATTTTTTAGATTTTAAATGCTGTTGAATTGTTTTAATTTCGCGTATATTAATCAAATAAGCGACCGAAATTCTGAGAAAATTCGTATATTCTTTTAGAAGAAATTAAGACAACTCTCAGTAGCCAATTTCACGCAAATAAGCAAATAAACAAATCATATTTCGTTGCATTAAAAAAAAGTACATTAACAAAAATGCCATTAGAGTGACAAGAAAATTTAATATTTATAAATAAACGGTTCGATTTTCGATTCTATTCGGAGCGTAATATTTTTTTTGTCAATGCCACTTCCAAACCTCCGTCCTATATATTTTTTATATATTTTTTCCAGTGAATGAATTCTATTTGGAACGAGTATATGCCATCGCTGCTAGTACCAACGGCGCGTAGAGGCAGCAGAAGCACCAAGGATCCTGATTTCAATTTAGCTCATTCTTATTCGTATTCGTTCTCTTATATATTCAAACTCACAAAGGATTTGTTTACTTTGCCGATTTATATCCTGACACTCTCTCTATCTTTCTGACGGTCTAACCCTTTATTTAACTGTTCTACGTCTTCCGGATTTAGATGTCAATAAACGGTAAACTTTAGTCTATATTACGGCATCAAGTTTAATTTTACGTACTGGTGTTTTATGCATTTCTCTGTGTATAGACAGATGTAAACACAGAGATGAACAATTACATTTAAAAAATTTTCAGTTTATATTTATACATATTATAGTAAAAATTTCTAAACATCAGGACGTATGTTTGTGAAATAACATTTACGGATTTACAAACTTTTATCATACTAAGGCAAAAATATTCTCTAATCGCAAAAAAGATTTAGAACATCCAAATAAAGACACTAACTGTAACACGAACATGTCACTTTTTCATTTACAACTAGTTCACTTCTGCGTTCATTTTCACTAAAGCTGCAGTACATATAGTTTAAATCATAAAATCAATGTATACAATTATATTTAAATTTACTTTTATATTTATATTTATAAAGTGTGTGTGAGATATCTTCGAAATCTTTTATTCATTTGAAAGGCCAATCGATACCAATATGTATGGAATATAACATCGTGTATATGTCCGTCGCGGCTTCGCTGGGTGGCGCGCGAAATGTCCAATTTTCCATGACCATGGGTTATGTTGGCTTCGATGGCCGCTGTGGTTTGTGGCTTATTTGCACAGACTTACGACTTAAGAAAACCTAAGAAGAAAAAATCTAATGAAGTCAAATCGCATGTGGTAGTTCACATCACCTCCACCTGAAAAGACCATGCCCTCAAATCACTCGTGCAGAGTATCCAATATGGCATGAGCTATGTTTCACGTAGCGCCGGCCTGTTAAAACTACATGTAGCTTGTACCCATATCATCCAATTCAAGTCAAAAGAAGTTGGTGGTCATCGACCTATAGTGCTCGCCGTTGACAGTGATGGCCTGATCAATGTCGTTCTCAAAGAAATTTGAAGCGATGACGCCGCCAGCCCAAAATCCACACCAAACAGTGACTTTTTCGGAATGCAAATGCGCTCTTGGATCTCATGTGAATTAGTATCGTCCCAAATTTGACGATTTTGTTTGTTGAGGTAACCATTTATCCAGAAATGGACCTCATCGCTGAAAATGATTTCTTTTTAGTTCCTAAAACAATATAATTTGGAATTATATTTCATCGATAAACATTTCTTGTCGTGCATATTTCCGCCATAAAATGATGTATATTAATCTTCATAGAGTAGAGATTCATGTTACCTGCGTCCTCTGAATTATAGGCGCTCTCTATTGTTAAGATAAATTTATAAAATTTCAATCCTTCTAAATAATTTGTAAAAATTATTTAGACATTCCGTTTACGAGAAGCCAACTTATCAAGTTAATACATAAATTCGTTTCTAAGATGAGAGTATTGAAAAAAAAATTGTTGGGCATATTTCGAAGTTATTTTGATGTATTATTGTTTATTTAATAATTTTCGAATTTGTGAATATGTGCAAAGATTATTTTATTTATTGGCAAAAGAAAATGAATGGATGTCAGCATTTCCGACATATGCCTTTTTTCAAGTTCAACAGGAGAATTAATCCGTCGGAAGCCGCTAAAATCATTTATGCCGTTTACGGACAAAACCTAATTGGGAGAGCACAGAACGGAAATGATTTTCTCAATTTAAAGAGAGTCATTTTTACATAAACTATTCTCAGCGTTCAGGAAGACCATTCGGCTTTGATGAAAATCGGTTGAACACTATAATTTATGATGATCCACGCCAATTCACTGAAGACTGGCCATTAAAATTAAACTATAATAGGACATTTGCATTTTATGTTCTTCGTTCCTTTTTTCAAGGCGACTTTAAACGCTTAGAATCCTGCCACTTTCGTTTAAATTGAGAGTAAAAACGTTTGTATATTGTATCCAAAATTTCACATATTCTATCTTCGCTTAAGGAAACGTATGATTGTTCTAAAAATCGTTTTAAATTTATTCTGTCTTTGTCACATTCCATAAGCTTCGAGCATAAAACCGCGTATGAAATAAAAAAGTTTTCCATTATCGTGTATATAAATAAATGGGTATAATTATCACAATCCGTAGTTTATTAAAATCCCTAGTAAGTGTTTAATCGTAAGATAACTGTAAAGTAACTGTTTGCAATAACTACCTTCGTGTTGCGTCAATCTGAGTAATTCAAAAATACAGATCTCAATGGCGTTCCGTTATAAATGCAACTAATTAAAAAGGAGCACCTAGGAGCACTTGAAATTGATTTAGAATGTAAAAGCTGGTATTAGACAATGTGTTGGTAGTGGTTTCCAACTGTAGGCAAATGTAGCTAAACTTAGAGGTCCAAGTGTTTGGAGAAATACGGCTTTTTTATTCTATGTTCATAAAAATATTTTTAAACAGAAAATAAAAGTCTCTGCAGTGTTTAGTTTTCAATTTTAACTTATTGAAATACCCTATTTTAAATAAAAAACAAAAACAAAAATGTCAGCTCAAGCAATAAAATAATAGTCGTCTTGAAATTCTTCGGTTAAATTTCAGTCAGTTCAATAAAACGTACAAGTAATGAGTTTGAAACGGTTCAAAGAAAAAACTAGTAGTCAGATCAAAGTAATTCTTTTTGATTTGATTGTAATAGTTATTTCTAAATTTAAAAATACCATTGCATATTGCATTGATAGTATATTGAATATATGACTTTTTTCCGCGAAATCCCCACAGTGCACCGACTAAATTTCCGTACTCTATTAATAACGAAAGCCATAAAATATAACGACATTGATTTTTAATTTAATATATACACAGCGTTTCTACTTTAAATCTATTTTTGGCTTAATTCAAAATTTGTTTCCACCACAAGAAATTACAAAACATTTCATTAATAACTAACCCCAAAATTATTTAATTTCATTCTTTTTCTCTTTTACATAAACTTAAACTCACAAATTTCAATTACCATTAAGACTCAATCTCAATATAAACTTGCAGTACCGCTTTGCTTCAACTTGAAATTTTACTTACCTAGTCACATATTCTCCTTAATTTCTGTACTAATGACTTGTCATATTTTAACTGATCAAATTTAAGCGATTTCGCCAGAGAAAGCGATACCCCAAAATTCATTTGTCAAACAAAGGAACGTTTGAGAATACATGACAAGTGCTTTTGATTAATGGCATAAATTAATACAAATTGCACCGTACAATTAAACTTCCCCAACTTTAAAATCATGGTCTCCTGAACAAAACTCCGATTTTCTCTTTCGACTTCCATCTTTCATTCGCTTTCTTTCTCTCCCCCCCCCCTCTCTCTCTCTCTCTCTCTTGCGCTCACTCGTAAATAAAACTAGACTCGCAACTTATCTGTAACTGTAGGTGAGTATAGATACTTGCCTACCAACGTTATAAGAAATTAGCTATAACAAGTGAAGAAGTGATAACCTAAGACCGGCGTTTTTGTTCGCTATCAGATCACTATTAGTCTGTTTAAGGACCAAAGAGCCCCAAGGCCAGAAAGCACCATAATATGTATAAACTTAGCGAATGTAATTACTCGAGTTTGTGATTAATGAATCTCAGGAGAGGTAATTAGACTCGGAACCTTTCGCCTTTAGCTCGCGAGTATTTTCCTTGTTCAACCTCTTTATACATAGGTAGATTCTTGGCGTTTTCGTCTCCCTTAGTTTTCCATACGTTCCCTCTTTCTCTTAAAATTCTCCTTTCATTGATATTAAAGCCGGATCGTAATATTCATTCGTTTGTCGGTAGCGATTATATTAAATCAAAATGAAACATTTATGGATTGAGGCAACTTTAAATTATTAATGTATATGTAGAGAACACATCATGTATTAAAAAAGCGATTTACTAACACAGTTATGTTTGAGGAGAACAAGAAGAAAAATATTATCATTACTCTTGTTGAATACATGCCAAATGGAACTACAATAACAGCAGTTAACTATGGTAATATGTAAAAAAAATACTTACGATAATATAAACAATAATTTGATGAAGTTAAAAAGAAAAACTTATAACTAGAGCTTGGAAAATATGCAAAATGCATACACGCATATTCGGGCATAATCTCATAATGCATATCCAAAATAAAATTTGGTACATTTCAAAATATTTTGTTAATAAGTGCATATGAAAATCAAATTTTCTCAAATTTCTTTTAGACAAACATTACTTATAAATTCAGATAAAAGAAAAGCCCTCTTATTTTCGTAACTACTAAACGACAGATCATTCGTGAATTTATGATCTTTCAAACGTCTTACCGTAAAGAATTAAGATAAAGATCTATAGGGACTCAATCTTTCACGACACGCACGTTCCCGTAGAAACGATTTCTTCGACAAAAATCCCCACTTCAGAATGACCAAGTTTATTTACAAAGTACACATTTAAAACATTCCATTTCATAATAAATATACCAAAACAAGTATCCTATAAATCTGCTTTACTAAAAAAGTGGATTTTGGGAAAATGTGATTTAAAAATTGTGGATTCTGAACATGTTTTTTGTATAATTTGTGAGAAGAAGGTAAGTAAATTTTTAACCTAATTAAATCAATAATTAAACATAAAATTGTAGTGTAGGGTATTTTAAAATAAAAATTAAATAGTTTTTTAATGAGCAATATTCGTATTCGGTTAAATTCTTTATACCTCATCCATTAATTTTTACAAATTATCAGTCAGAAAAAGGTCGAAGTTGCTCATATTTAGGAACTGAAATAAGTACCAACAAAGATAACTCTTGCTCCAAAAGTCCAAAATTTGCTCACAGCATGTATAGCGGGATCAGTGTGCTTCAGGACAATTTTAGGAGGGACCTGTGCAATTTATTTATAGTTTGCAACATTCCCATTTATAAATTAGATAACCGATTGTTTATCAATTTTTTAAAGACATATTGTCAAGATCAAATTCTTCCTAGCTCTTCAATTTTATGCATGGTTATGATGACACAATCAGTTGCATTCGCCGTAGTATAAATTTACTGTATAGTTTGCAATCAATGAAACCACTAATGTTAAGGAAGTTACATGGAAAACTGTATAATTTTCACATTGAAAGAAAATTAATTCCATCGAGGTTCTTTAATTTCACTGAAAGAATTAGAAAAAGCAAGTAATTTAAAGATTACTAGATTTGCCAATGAATGAAAATCAATGAATGAATGAAATAATTATTGAATAAATATTTACACAGAAAAGATGACTGAGTATTAATGTGAAGATGACTATACGCGTATTCATCCTCACGTTTATACTAAATCATGGTACAGAGAAGGTAATTTATATAGATATTATGGTAGCACTATTACGAGATTAAAATTTGTACATTGTCAATATCGAGGACATCTTTACAAAATTGGAGTAGCGCACATTCCAGAATGCAGTTGTAGCTATGAAATACAAATTTAGACCACATATTTTTTTCATGTAACCTATATAAATCTGTGATTGACCAGTTCCTCACTCAATTGACCAATGAATCTATTCCACTACATAACCGAGAGAGATCTTTATTATAACAAAAAAATCACTTCGTGATATACTGATTAATACACTAAAGAAAATGAAAATTAAACTTTAAGACTAGAATATAACAATATCTTCTCCATTTATTCTTTACTCCTTCGCTCGACCTGCCCAGGGTAAGTATAAAGTGCGTGACCCTGTGTCTTCCTTGGACGCTGCGACTGGAGATTTGCGACATAACTATATAAGTCAATTACCCAGTAGCAAATGAGCTAAAGTCCCTAAAATGAATAAGAAAACATTAAGTTATATTGCTTCGGCAGCTTAGTGGATTAGATCGACTATCCGGAGAATGGTAGATGCATGTTCAAATCTTTTCCGATACAAAATTGTTCATTAATTTTTCTGTAATGAATGAAAGGGACAGGAAAAGTTTTCACTTCATAAGTATTATGTTGTTGCTGCAAGAATCTGTCTAGATTTTATGATCTGAGAGGTATCATCGACCAGTTTCCCTGGAATTTGATTTTTACCTATTCCATGTTTTCCCTTCTAACAGTTTACTTCTGCCTATTTTGAGTTCTTCACGTTCTTCGCCCACCTCATTCTAAGTTGTCCTCTTCCTCTTCTTCCTCTTAGTTTACATTTTAGCTTTAAAAATACTCTACTACTCATCTACATTTCCTTCAAACGTTCCCCAACTACTTTGTTCTTCATAATCTGTTTTTTCCTATCCTCTTCCCTGGAGTCTTACAATATTTTATGATTTATTCTTATTTTATACTCCCTTCACCGGATTTATTTTTCTTTCAACCCCTAAGAACTATTAATTATTAAAATATGTTATATATCGACGAGGTAGATGTAAATCCTTTAGAGAATTTTGAAATATTAACTAAGCCAGCAATTCGTCCACAATCAACTGTAAGGAAAATTTCTTAAATTCAATTCATATTAATAATAATGACAATACCTTTGATTATTGCCAGATACATTAGAACCATAATTACGTTTATTAATTTACTTCTTCGAAGACATCTACGTCTTACTCCTTTAAATACAACAATGGTTTACACATCTATGAAACTTCACTTAAATCGGCAAACGTTTCGTAACCAATTTTGAAATCTTTACACTATAAGTAAACTTCTCATAATCAGCAAACACGAATACGTCATGAAAATGTATTAGAAAATAAGGAAGAAAGTACTTTTGCTGATTTAGTTAAATTTTGACGACCAATTTTTCAAAACAAAATAAATAAAATGAGTATGATCATAAACGATCATAAGAAATAAAATATATTTGAAGGACATTTCGTTTGAAGCTATATTCAATAATATTTATTCAAAATACGGTATTTCATTTGTCCGTCAATATCACCATAAAAGCATAATAACGTTTTCTTTCATCGACAATTTTTAGTTAATTAAGTAAATATTTAGAGACGAACGTCGTTTACTAGTAATCAGTCGAAACAAGCGCATGCTCGCTCGAAGTCATTATGAGTTCGAATAATTTCTTTCTCAATTTAAACTTGAAAAGTTCCTGAAAACAAACAGGCAATTAATTAACTCCCAAGTACGTCGTTACGTGTATACTATAAAGTAATTATCAGAGTTACATAAACAGGTTATAAATAATAATTTATATAGATATTAAAGCGGGTGCGAAATATAGAAGCGTTCACGCATAATTTATCACAATGCTATGATGGTTGAAGAAAGAGGAGGCGAAGAGGATGAGGAGAACGAGCAAAAGGAAGAGTGGAACTTGCGGCGCGAAGACTAAGCTGGAGGACTACGGGTGGGTGAGAAATGTGAGTCGAATCGTGAGAGAAGCTGGAGAGTTGGTTCAAGCAGAGACAACTTCACAATTACTACGCTGTCACTCGAAAGTTTTCCCCGAAAACTTAATTTGCAGGCTTTAAATTGTCCCTGAGAACCTTTCAGATACACAACAATCGATTCTGAAACAAACCTCAAAAGAATTTGAAAGTTTTCCAATGAACAAGGACAAGAAGAATCGTAGACAGCAGTTGTGTTGTTATGTACTTTTTATAATTTTCGATTTTTAGTGGTCTTAAGATATTTAAAAACATTATTTTAAATATTTAGATTAACTTCTCAATTTAATTTACTTTGATTTAGAACAAATCTATATAATGAGCAAGGTTGTTCTGTTATTAGAATATTATACTTCGACTATTTTCGATTTAAAACTATATTCACTTATTTTAGACGGAAGATGAGACCGGGATTAAATATGTGGTTTATATATCTTATTATCACACAAACGTAACATTATTCATATTATTTACGCTACTTTGACTTAAGGCTTCTTACTGCAATAAGTATAAGAATTATAAACTTTATAACAAACTTGACTACTAATTGTAGTAATTTTACTTCTTATAATGTACTTATATGACTGTAGATCTCTTCAGGGTCTGTTCAATATTTGTAACTTTCGCCAATGTATTAATATTGTGAATATTCATGGACGAATCTTGGATCTTGTCGCCAGTGATCTTCTCTTCGAAGTTACAAATAAAGAAACAGTTTATTGTTGAGGATTCTTATCATCCATCGTTCAGTGTTATTCTATCGATCGATTTTGCTAATTTTTCCATTAAAGCAATAAAGAGTTACAATTTCAGAAAAGCAGATTTTCCTGCATTTTATAATTTTATGCAAAAAGTAGATTGGAACTTTCTGGATAATGCTGCAGATGTAAATATTGCCTGCAAATCATTTTATGATGAAATATATTCCATCTTTGTTAAGCATGTGCATATGGTAACTACTATAATTAACAAAAAACAAATATCCAAAGTTGTAAACGTTAATAGCAATCCTGACTACTTAAGTGAATCTCGTTTACTCTGCACTAAAATAAAAAACAAATATTTATAGCTTACTCTACTTGCGTGACGTAAAATCTAGTCTGATGAGTGTGTCGAAGAAGTTATGGTCATACATTTTTTTCAGATTATTTGGGAAGTTTGACCAATGAATAGCGCCCTAATTTTATTGAAATCACGGATTATACGCGGAGAATTTGGAGCGGGAAATGTGACTTGGCTAATAGTACCATCTTTTAGAAAATTTTAGCATTCCAAATTCCGCCAAAATTTGGTTGACTCTTGGCTTGAAAAAGACAGCTGTGTAAATAAGTTGTCTAAATGGTAAAATCTAAAGTACATAAACCCACAGTTCATGATGCAACTCGATATTTATTTTATGAAACACTAAACACATCTGAAATTTTGATTGATATGCAAGAAGCTTTGGATGACAATGTTTCTTAAAAATCACAATATCCGACTAAATTATTTAACTTAAAAATAGAATGGGCATCAAAAATAACATGCAACCAGGTTTATCAAAAGCTAAAATAACTAATAATAAAATTATGTAGTGGCGAAAATCCTGAGGTCGTGATCGAAAATGTGAAAGAACACGAACATTAAGCGATAATTTAAAGCTGTTTAACAAGAATCTTTTTGCGAAAATGTGTTTTACCTTTACTACTACGTTCTTGAATATAAACGGCAATCCCAGTGAGTCCTCCCCAAAGAAAAACAAAATGTTTGCACCACTGGGAATGGTAATAATTACGATATCTTGAGATTTGAAGGCAATAATTTTCATAGACTAGCATACAAAGACCTAAATCGTTAACTACGTGGAGGTGCATTAGCGTGGTGGAAGAAAATTTTTTATGAATTGATATAGTACAGCCCATACCGCCCTATTAGACAAATTGCAGAAGGCATAAAAAAATTTTCTTCTATCACGACAATACGCCTTCTCACACTAGTTAAATTGTTCACATGCTCCCTATTCGCCAGATTTTACCCTGACTTACACTCAGTTTTCTTCTTAAAGATAAGTTTTGATGAGATGAACAGAAGAGCAGTTACTTAAGGATGAAAAAATATTATGGCAAAACGCGGCATATTAACAATACAGACTCATTGATCCACATTACTTAAAGTCAAAATGAAATATATTGGTATAAAATTTACGTCGATGACCATGATGATCACTTCGCTAAATTTCAGAGCTCGTCAAGTAAATTAGCTTTATCGGCAGCTCTAAGCATCTGATGGGTATCATCATGGAAACATTATCTTCATTAATTACGTTGTATCTCGCAATTTTGTGGCATATATGTAAGAACTTCCTTAATTCACTTGTTTCGTTAAGTCCCACTTCAGTGTACATCTTGGTTCTCAACGGTGCGGATCGCGTACTGAGTTTGTTTTCGTACAGGTATTTTTCACCGTGGTTTACCAGGTGCCACACTTTGCAATTATCTGCTGATGATGACAACTTAGTTGTCGAAATGCATATACAGAATTACAAAAGTGAATGTGGAAGGGGGTTATATATCAACCTTAGTGATTAAGTTAATCAACCACAGGCTCCGTCAAATTCAAGTTTTCTAAAATTACTGAAAAACTTTACGTATTCGTGTCAGATCATAAGTAAATCTGACCGAACAAAAGATAAATATATAAAGTAATTAATCTATTAATTAAATTGTTGTAAACGGAAATAAATGTCTAGATAGCAATTGCATTAGAATCAATTATAATGATTACTTTTCCCCCTAACCTGTATCTTTATTGTTATATTATCGACAAGAGTTTATGATGAGGGGAACAATTACATAAAAGGACCGATACCATAAAATTTAGATTACATTTTACGTGGCCATATTTTTATAAACGACGCGTATAAAAAAGTCATCCCGTTCGCCAATAATAGAAAACATTTTGACGTCGCCTTTCGCATCTTAACGATTACCAATACGCTTTTATTATTGTTTGGACTATGGAAAAGTTTCAACTCGTTAAAAGGTCGTATTTTTTACACCATCCCTAACACAATGACGACGCCGTGTTATGGACGTTCCGGCAAAGGACCAAATTGATACATTTGTCCCCGGTCCTTCGAGGCTATGAGCGCGTGAAATGTATGCACCCGCGTCGGGCACCATCTCTTTACACTTCATTTGTTTCATAGTCATTTTTGCTCGTCGCCCGCCACACGCAAACGTAGTTTTCAAGACCAACGGAGCACAAAATATGACTGGGTCTTTTGAATTTTTACTTGATCTCTTATTTCAGATTAAACTTTATCGACAGACACTTTATTCGGGAGAAAGAATCGCCTAATAAACGTTTTACCAGTTAATAGAGATTTTTGGCTTTCAAACCACTGCGAAATGTGATCGATTTTTTAGGTTTTTCCTCGGGACTGACATCTTATTTTCGTTTAGATTATACTGAAAATGATGCCAGTCGTTACATTGATTACATCGAACGGACAATTTTGTTTTTGGAAGTTAATACACAGCGATAATACTAAATCTACTTTCCTAATTTAATGCGGAACTAGTAATTTTTCGGTGGTTTTCTTATTATAGCGCGACAACTGTTATTTTTACACCGAGTCTCTCTAGCAGGTCATAATATTTTGCAACAATTTGGTGTAGCATTTTAATCTAGTTATTTGCAAGATTTACCTTTAATTTTTGACAATTTCAAACGTCCTTAAATTACGTTTGAAAGTGGAAAAAATAATGTTGTAAAGAAACCAAACGGGTATTTGGTAAAAAACTATGTTCCTTAGCCATCATAGAGAGGTAGTACAATGGATTTCAACGTGATGAACCTCTCTTAAATGAATCGTTCACAGTTCCTAAGTTAAAAATGATTGTCACCGAAAAGAATATTGGTCTTGATTGGGACGTCATTGAAAAAAAACCGGCATGTTCCTGTAAGAAGTATTTAAGGAAGCCTAAAAATTTATGTGGAAACAATTAACATCAACTTACACGAATATCTCAAGTACGTAAATTTTATTCCGGTGAAATTCCCACAATTTGACAGCATTTCAAGAAGAAACCATTTAACACGATGCAGACCTACGCCAGATCGACTTGCCAATGGATCGTTCATATAGTCTACAGCACCATTATAAATGCTAAAGCTGATATACTCTAGGATTTCTATCGGCAATTTGGAAAGAAACTGAAACAAAAAGATGGCCGCTATTTTTTTGGCAAGAGATAGGGACATGTTTTCACCCTACCATAGGAGTCGTTCTATAAATACTGAATCGTACATTACTTGGTACACTTGGTACACTTACGCCCACACTACTACTTAAACAATTGAGTTTTTTAATGCCTGAAACATTGAAATAACTAGTATGCTACAGACATGGCACCTAATGATTTTTCTTCACGTGAAAAGGATCAATTAGGTGATTTACGTTTTGCAACAGTCTAGGGAGCGATTGTCAAAATGAAGTTTAATACGGAAAAATTAGAGCAAATGTTTTATAGATTTTCCTGGATGCTGGATGCGATGCTTGGGTGCGATGGGATAAAAATCAGTTATCTTGGAAAGAAAAGATGCGTGGGTTTATGCGAAAATATCATAATACACTTTATGTAAGCCTGGAGGTTGCCCACAAACGTTTTATTACGATCACCTCGGAATAATTTAGAACCGATATGAAACAGGACTCTCAACAGTACCAACTCCAGCTCGAACCATTGCTTCAAAGGATGTCAAACAAATTGTCAGTACAACATCAGTGAAAATAGCTTTAAACGACATAGGAAACCATATTCTACCTGTGCTGATTTTTACCAAACTGTTTTTAAAAACGAGAATATTATTTGGTGCACCGTCAGGGGCTTCAGCAGCTGTGACATCATCTGGTTGGTTCAATTGATAATTGTTTTAAAATTTTCTAGAATATTTTATTAATTTTACTACGTGCAACAAAGAAGAAAGTGTCGTATTGATACTAAATAATCATGGAACTCATTTTCGAGCTTCTCATGCTGGAATTGTCATGCTTATATTCCTGCCTTACACTTCACAAAAGCTTTAACCACTCGGTCTCATTGGATTTGGCCCCCTAAAGACTTTTTATAATCAAGGAGTAAATGCATGGCTAATAAAGAATACGAGAAAACATATGATATTCATTATGTTACTGAAATTTCAGGAATTTCCTTTTCACTTGCCTTTTCTAACGTAACTAGCGGTTTCCATGTATCTGGCATATAACCATTAGATCGTGGAGTATTTTCCGAAGATTTGCTAAGTGCGTGCGCAACATTGATGAAAAGAATATCGAAACTCCATTGCGAACTGATGAGACAACAATCAACGACAGAAATTATGGAGTCAAAGAAATTCGTACTGCCTCACTGGAAAAGTCAAAAATGACAATTCATTTCACCCGAAGAGGTTGGACCATACCCAAAGCCACAACTCAGAAACTTACCCAATAGAGGAAAGAGAGTATGAAAAATGAAAAACAAAAATAGTGACAGACTCACGGGAGATGGAAAGAATGAAGAATTATAAGAAAAAAGAAGGATAAAAGTGCAGTTACGAAACTGACCTTTCATTATGAAGGCAGTCGTTCATTCGCTAGTAAACAAAGTTTTTCATGGATGCAAGCGCATCTCTCAAAATAAAGACAGCAGGAAAATAGCGTAGTAAATCTTCGGATTCATCTATAGATAATGAAATTTATTTTGTGTCTACTGACAATAATGGCAGTGCCCACAAATAATGCATTTACTGCAGTGAACCCTACAAACTGGACCACAGCGGTGAACAATGGAATAAATGCTTAATATGTCCTAAATGGGCTCATGTACTTTGTGCGGACACTAATCTTGTGTTTGTGAATAATGCAAATAAAATAACAATACATATTTATAAACAAATTTTGTTTTCAGACATTACTACTTTATTATATGATACGTAATAACTTTTTAGGTTTCGTTTCATATTCGGTTTCGTAACTAAGTTCTGTTTCAAGATATCAGAGATAATGTCTCATGGTACATATGCAAATAGATTGAAAAACCAAATTATATCCAAGGCACTAATTGTCATGGAAAAATATAAAACTCTCTTTAACAAATATGTAACAATCTATGATCACATTTTTTTGAGACATTTAATCATGTTTAATTAATATCCTTTGAGCTTAACGTAATGTTAAACTAGGATTTTAGTTTAATACTAAAGTATTAAATTTAAGGGCCACTTTTCAAAACGATCACATTTTTCTAGAACCAACACTCATTGTCTTACACTTGTTTTACTATATCTATTTTATTTCATTTTCGACAGGTGGCAACACTAAATTACAGGAAAACTATATACAAGCTTGTATATAGGAAACATGTAATATATGTATATTTAATCTTAAAGCTAAATTATGTAATTTCTAATTCAATATAAAATTTAGACTAAGACTTTATTGACAGTGTTAGAAAGCACGTGTCAAGATAGTCCGTGAACTGTCATAATTAATACCACAACTACTATAAATTCTAGTAAATAGCAAGGACACTAAAATATAGGCATCCTACGAAATATATTCGTCTTTTAAGTATCGCAATAGAAAATAGGTGAAAATCAGCTGCCATGCGTGAACATTAAAGTTGGTATCCCAAGAACCAAAAAGAGTCAGTCTACCATGTTGTACACCAATGAATATACTACTGGGGGCAAAAAATAGTAAGACTTTTTAATTTAAATTTCGCGCGAAAACCCATTCGTCGAAATATTTTTTTTTCTGGGTTGGTATGACTGTCAGTGACATCTATGCCAAATGTCACATCAAAATAATCATTAGTGTTTAGTATATGCTTGTCTTTCTGAAGCACAAAAAGTGCATTCGGCGATTTTTACAGTGAGTGAAATTATTCAACAAAGAAGTTCCATTAAATTTTGTGTACGGAATCAAATTTCTGGTGCCGAAACATTCAGAATGTTGCAAAAGACCTTCGGTGATAATTGTTTGTCGCGAGCAAGTGTTTTTGATTGGTACAAATTATTCAAAGAGGGCCGAGAACGCGTTGATGACGAACCATGTCCAGGACAGCCATCAACATCAACTGTAGATCAACACGTCAATAGAATCAAGGAATTGGTGCTTGAGAATCGACGATTAACAGTCAGAGACCTTACTGGCATCGTTGGAATATCGGAAGGATCAGTGAAAACTATTTTGAAAGATCATTTATGCATGAGAAAAGTGAAAGCACGATTTGTTCCAAAATCACTCAATTTTTTCGAAAAACAGCGTCGCGTTGACGTCTGTAAAACAATGCTTTCCGACTATCAAGACAAAATGAAAGGCATCATAACTGGAGATGAGACTTGGATCTACGCTTATGACCCGGAAACAGACGATCAATGGGCCAAATATCGTATCAAAGGTGAGCCGAAGCCCAAAAAACCACGTCAAAGCAAGTTAAAAATCAAGGTTATGTTGACAGTTTTCTTCGATTATCGAGGTGTGGTGCACTCCGAATTCCTTCCGACCGGCCAAACTGTCAACAAAGAATACTATTTGAGTATTATGCGTCGTTTGCGCAATGCTATTCGTAAAAAGGGGCCAGAATTAAGGGCCGACAACTCTTGGTTTTTGCACCACGATAATGCAACGTCGCATACTGCACTACTTCGTGAGTTTTTCGCCAAATTTTCAACTAATATCGTGCCGCAACCACCGTATTCGCCTGATTTAGCTCCGTGTGACTTCTGGTTATTCAGCAAACTCACACGACCGCTCCGGGAAAACCGTTTTGAGTCAATTGAAGACATTAAACGTGAATCGCTACGCGCATTGAAGGCTATTCCTGAAATTGACTTTAACAACTGTTTCGAGAATTGGAAGAAACGTTGGCACAAGTGTATTGGGGCGAGGGGGGATTATTTTGAGGGGGACGAAATAGATTTGGAAAAATAAATTAAGAATTTAAAAATTATGAACAAAGTCTTACTATTTTTGCCCACAGTAGTATATGAAGAATATAAAAAAACAAAATTGCTCTTCTTGTAACTAAATAACTATCTATCTATCAGCAGAGAATATTCACTACGCCTTTCAGAAGACAATCCTTCTTTTAAGTAATATATTAATTTCAGGAATTTTCTTTACACACGTTGTTACGTTTTGTTTGCTTTTCAATTAGCTTTTATTATATTGGTTCTTAATTTTAATGGAAGTTTTTGTAACGGTTTTTTCCGTGCGTGAATTAATATCATTTGGATCATTAATTCGATTCTTTTCTTAATAATTTTTCGAAATTTCTTTTTCATTCTTTTAAGCTCTGGTGTATTTCGATATCTTCTTTTTGGGGCTATGTCTTTATGCGTCTTACCGCGCAACTATGTCTTGTGAAGTTCGAGACTTTTATTAATTAGAGGCTCTTTTTGATTTAATCTTCCGAACATAACCCCCACATTTTAGATTGTTTAATTAATTTGGATCTTTAGCGATTGCCGTTGCCTTTAGTAATGAATTCGGAGGTAATTATATAAACTACCGCGATAGTGGACTTATCAGCAAATTGGAAGACTTGGTCTTTCTACCTTGTGATGGTGAGTGTCTTTGCTGTTGTCGTTGTGTAAATTTTTAGAGTGCTTAGTATATGTTATAGTTTTATTTCGTCGTAGTTTTTTTAGATTAGATTTAAATTAGATTCCCTTGGAGGTATTTACGTAACTTGTAATTTACACGAAGTTATTGGAAGGCCGTCAAGCTCAGAATTCACATCCTACAATTTTATATATAAGTACATTCAGAATTAAATTTCCCAAAAATTACATTTTTTACTTGTTAATTTAATAATTAGTCAGGAAGTTTTTTTTATTTATTAATAAAGACAAACTCACATAAATTTTCGATCTTTTATACTTGTCAAATTAATTTTAGAAGTTAATTGAGATATTCTTTTATGCTTACACTATTTAATTAAAATTATAATTTTGAGCTACATATTTTTTAACAAACGTAATTTAAATTAGGTATCACCTATAACATAAATTAACCTAGTGTTCCGGACAATTCTAGATAATTGATGTAACCAAACTAGGGCAGCTCCGGAGACATTACTTTAATAATGTGACTTTATTAATTCTTTCTTGCAATCAGAGATTTCAGAGTAAAATTAAAATAATATTTCTGAATTTTGCATTTTCGTTAATGTTGTATTTTTTATCAAATTTAGCCATTTTTGAGTGTTTGATTTTTTAATTGATTAACAGCGAAATTTCGTATATATAGTAGTTTGTTTTGTCAGCGAGTTTTGCCATATACCAGGTAACCAGGAAGGGTACCAGATTCCACGTTACTCTTTCCCATCTATATGGGGTGCCGCTTTTTCTTTTAAACAAGATGACGTGATTTATCTTATTTGCGTTTACTTAAATAACAGGCTGTCGGTTGCACATTGAGAATGTAATTCTGGTATATGAACATTTCCTGGTAAGTCTTTTGCAATCTATAATTTCTTTTCCTACTCTATTTTGGATATTTTAACATTTGACATTATAAGTGTGAAAATAAAGCATCAAGAGTTCGCAGGCTTCTGACTTTTCTACAATTACGGTAAATGAATCCAAGTGAATTAAAGCATTTACCATCAGCATCAGCAGTGTGTTTCATATAAAATAGCATTGGATCAAATAATACTCCCAAATGCTTTGATTGGGATTTTTCTAATTCAGTGACAAGGATAAGTCACAATGCTATATTTGGAAACATTAAGTGATAATATTGGATTTGTACATCAAATAAATATAGTAGGTATTGGCAATAAGCCGGTGAGTCAATAGAGATGAATATCTTAAGACCATCAGCAAACATCAATTTCTCACAACTAATACAGTTGAATAAATCATTAACAAACATAACAAATAATAGAGATCCAGGCTTGGATACCTGTGGTATACCAGAAGAAGACTGTGCTGCAAACTATCTGTGGTACAGACTGTAAATTAATTATTACCTGCTAACATATGTGTATAAACCAATATTACAAACTATTCAGTTGCGCAGTTCAATTTTACTTTGTTTTCCATAATACATACATAAAAGAAAAATTACAGAAACTTGTATTCCATCAAGTAAAATATGTATGAACTAATCAAGTTATATAATTACTTAAATTCAGCTTAGTTTAAATATAAATTTATCTGTTCTTAAAAGGATATTTTTCCATTCACAATTTTTCTGTTGAGTGTAATTAAAGATAAGTGTGATATTTATTTGTATTGAAATATAATTATATTTATGTAAGTAGGTAATATAGTAAATAATATAATATTAAAAAAAAAATAGAAATATTTTATCAAATAAATTACAAATTGCTTTTCCGCAACCGCATGTAAATGTATTTGTGTATGTGTTATACTTATGTATACTATATATTAGATATTGAATTGTTTCTCATAATTTGCACTGCGCAGTAAAACTACTAAAAATAATATAATTTTTGTTTATGATCACTTGATGTCACAATAATATTCCATCTCGTTATAAGCACCATGTAAGTCTAACAATTTAAGAATCTTCTAGGCGACGTAACCTCTTCCTTTTATCTTACTCCTTCTTCGTCTGTTTTCGGTTAATACAAATGTAGATAAACAGAGACGAAACACAATGCGAGAACAATCCTCCGTGGGAATATTGAGTCTTAAACATGTGTATACATGCCAATGCATTCCTGCCGGAGCTAAGATCCGGAACTTGCACTCTCTATTGAATGTAATCCGCCAAAGCTTCGACCTCGGAAGGCACTTGCCATTTCTCAGTTTTAGCACGACCCCCCATATATGATACGAATGCTAACACTAAATCAGTTTGTCCCTGACGTAAAACTACATGTATGCGGTATATATATATATATATATATATATATATATATATACATAAGGGGCTGTAATATATATATATATATATATGTATATACGCAGACAAGCTATATGTAATAACATACACAGGTATATGCTAATTAATTTTCATATATTTTATTGCAATAGATTCAAACATGATATTAAACCCGAATTTAGACTCATGATTAAAACATTACATAACATACAACTTACGATTTTAATTATAAAAAACATTACATTAGTGTACAAGGTAATTCGGATTCTACTTTGTAAGTTTTGTAAAGTGTAAGAAACAATTAAAGTGAATATACGCAGTTAGACGCTGAAACATACAGTACAGAAAAATTATACGTATTTCAAATGATTTCGAAATATTTATAAAATCGAAAATAAAAAATGCCTTCCGGTTTTTTTAAAGTGATTTTAATGGAGACAGTGGTTCATTAAATTAATCGATTAAGGTTAATATAACCCCTTTCCACAATAATTTTCGAATGTTGTATACGTTTTTCAACAACTTTTATCATCATCAGCAGATAATTAATCACAGTATCGCACCTGGAACCAGTTTTTCTAGCTGCTTGAACAGACAGCTAAAAAGTTTGTGATCATTCTTTTGTTTACAATTGCCTTCGAGAAACTCTACCATTCACAGAATAAAAACAGGAAAGTGTACTCGAAAATACTGTTAGTACGTGTCACATTTCATACATCCCACGGATTATAATTAAAGCTGAGAGTTATTTAATCCGTGAATATGAAAACAGGGATCGACTAGACCAGGGTGTAGCTTAGACATAGATTGTATGAAGAACTGTATAGTCATTTCGATAAGCACAATGTATACTAAATACATATACTCTCTGGCACGCAATTTTTCTTCTTAAGTATACTTGCTGAGTCTCTCTTATACATTGCAATAACAAACTAAGAACCAAAGTAATAAAAAACAATTGAAGCTGTACTGCAAAGTGCTGCAACTATAGCACAATGGCATCAAAATTATTAACATGACAACTACGAATTAAAGACAGCCTAATTTAATAAACCATTATCAAGAAAAATGTAAATGCTCTAAAGAAATCAATGAAGAAGAGCTACTATATTACATACAAACAAATTAGAAGTATTTTAAAGATTAATATACTAGCTATACATGGCATTTTGATATCAAAACTAAATTAAACACAAATACAATAAAAATAATCTGACTTTAAAACATATTAGAAGGATGTAAACCAGTGGTCACATACCAGGTGTACCGGAAAGTCATTACCGATTTTTCTAACAGATATCGCTAGACTTAAATAGACATTGTTATGATTTGACACATATGTTATGTCATTCTATTCTACTGACATCAAGCTTCAAAGCCATACATGTTGTTTTTTGCGAAAGTAAAACCCTCACAGATTTATACCTGTTTGAAAACGTCGAGCTTCGTGCCTAAAAAACTGCATTTGCACCACGTATTAGTTCTCTTATTTAATCGAAAGAAAAAAGCTGCTGAAAGTCATCGTTTGCTGGTAGACTGAGCATCCTCCAACCATAAAAACATGTGAGGCGTGGTTTGACAATTTAAAATTGGTGATATCGATGTACGAGACGAAGAACGTTCTGATATACTGAAAAAATTTGAAAAAGCAAAACTGCAGGAGATATTGGACCAAGAGCTAACCCAATCTCAAAAACAATTCGCAGAAGTGTTAAATATGACTCGAAAAATTATTACCGGCGATTACAGGTAATAGGGAAAATCCAAAAGATGGGAAAATGGGTGCCATATCAATTGAACGACAGGCTAATGGAAAATCGAAAAATCCTCTGTGAAATGCAGGTATGATCGGAAGGCCAAATCATTTTGGTCCCAAGGCAATGCTCTGTGTTTGGTGGGACCAAAGTGGCGTGGTGTATTACAAACTATTGAAACCTGGTGAAACAGTTAATATTGATCGCTATCGACAACGAATTATCAATTTGAACCATGCATTGATAGAAAAATGTCCAGAATAGGCCCGAAGACACAATAAAATAATTTTACAACAGAATAACCGCCATCTCATACAGCAAAACCAGTCGGACGGTGAGAGATCTGGAAAGAACAGCGCTTCGTTCTCTCCAGATCTCCCACCGTTCGACTATCACCTATTCGCATCAATGGGACATGCGAAATGGCTCGATAACTGGTTTTGTTCAAGGGATAAATAGTTTTTTTGGGATGGCAGCCATCAACTGCTTGAACGATGGGCAAGATATGTAGAATCAAATAGTCAATACTTTGAATAAATAAATTTTTCCATTTTCTTGAAAATTATATAGTATTTTTACCAACAAAACCGGTAATTACTTTTCGGTACACCTGGTAGCCTTACTCCCTAAAAATAAAAAGAAAAATAGAATGTGCAATTCTTTAATGTGACCCACTTTAATAAAATCTACCAATTACATTGTAAAATTTAAAATTTTAAAGTATAGTTACTAAAGCATTTCTAGAATTGAAAAAAAGCCTCATTTTCCTACACAATGATAGGTAATACTCTAAAGAAGGAATGTACAACAATACCTTAACAACAATTTTAATTATTAGTTTACATTTTGAAGAAGTAATTTAAATTTATGTATTTATGTCTACACTTAATAAAATGCCTAAAATAATTTAGAATAATAAAATACTTTTTACATTTGAAAATCACGCTTATGAAATAGTTACCGTAATGTTTATAAACTAGAACTAAGTTTCCTATTTCCAAACTATTGAGCAGTTCACCATTAGCCATCCACTAATAATGGGTGTTTCTTAAGCTGCATAAGAACTATCGATATCGATAACTTTGGTTTGACAGCTGATAATGTCAAACTGTGTTGACATTTCTGTTCAGTAAGGTTTGGCAAGACACCATGAATGGTTTAACGTAAGAACAACGCTTCCAAATTGTGGAAATTTACTTTGAAAAAATTAAATCTGTTGGCGAAGTTCATAGAGCACTTCGTCCAACATAACCGGGCTAGTGAGCAAGCAATTCGTGCAGTTACTAATCATTTTCACACTAATTTTACTCTTCTCGATTCAAAATCTTCGACTACGTGGAAAATTTTACGTAAGGATCTTGGCTTACGTGCCTATAAAATACAGCTCGTGCAAGAATTGAAGCCAAACGACCATCGCCTGCATCGCATTTTTGCTGATTGGGCTCATTTAAAACTGACCGAAGATGAGCATTTTTATTGAAGAATTGTGTTTAGTGACGAAGCTCATTTCTGGCTAAATGGCAACGTCAATAAGCAAAATTGCCGTATTTGGAGCGAAGACAATCCTCAAGCCTTTAACGAATCACCATTACATCCATTAGAATTGACTGTTTGGTGCGGTTTACACTATGGCGGCATCATCGGACCTTATTTCTTTCGAAATGAGGAAGGAGCTGCTGTTACGGTGAATGACGAGCGCTATCGAGCCATGCTGACTGAATTTTTGTTTCCAAAAATTAATCAGCTAAACATCGACGACATTTGGCCCCAACAAGACGGCGCAACTTGCCATACAGTGCGCTTAACAATCGATTTATTGCAAAATCAATTTGGTGACAACTTTATTTCCAGAAGTGGTCCTGTTCACTGGCCCTCTTGTTCGTGCGATTTTTATGGCGGTATGTAAAGTCATTGGTTTATGCCGACAAACCAGCAACTCTTTAATCATTGGAAGCCAATATTTAAGCCACCATTGACGCCATACGGCCAGATTTATTGGAAAAAGTAGTCAAAAATTGAACTGATCGAATGGACCATGTAACTCGTAGCCGCGGCGGACATATACCGGAAATCATATTTAAAAAATAGATGCCATGAAATTATCTACCAGATTATAATAAAAAAAATTCATTTCAACAATATTTCTGTCTCGTATTATCATTTTAAATTATCAAGCTCTTAAAAACACGCCCGATACATGGCTATATAAGTATTTTAGAAACATCGTTACCTACTCGTAACAGCTTTATTATATCGACCGTATTTATGTCCGTACCACCTATATCTTATCACATATTCGCATTGCCTTTCGAGTATTGATACTGAAATCAATATTTGCATAAATCAAATCTTAATATACATAAAATTACATAGTAAAAAACTGAAAAGAAGTTCTAGACGAATATAATCATTCGTCCCACCATTTAGTATAAGATTTAGATATATCTAGTTGAAAAAAACTTACTATATTAATGTATATTTGGTTATCAAACAGTAGAGATATTTTGATTATAAAAATACATAAAGATAACATTCAACACAATGATGATGATTTATTTATTAATTAATTAATCGGAAATATATCCATCCACTTGACAAATGAATATGAAAATACGATACATTAAAAAAGATTAATTGTTTCGAATGTAATATCATGAAACAGTTTTTACTGCATATTACAAATACTTTCTTTATTTACATTATTGTACATTATTATTTAAATGAATTATTAATTTTAGATTGAGATAAGATATTTTTCATTGAATAATGCTAATGCTCTTTATAAATTATAAGCCTACTTTTATAAAGTTCCGCTTATCAAGTTTATTATTTTCGATGATTTTAGTATTTGTCAAGAACAGCGGTACAGGTAAGCTCTTTAAAATTAGCGCTTTCTTAATTTCTATAATTTTCACTAATTTGTATTTAAACTTAATAAAACTACTACAAGAAAAATTAGAAATTTACAAGGTAGTTTTAAATTTAAAAATTCAATAATTTTAACATTTATTAATCTAGATTTGTTATAAATTTTAATTTTAAAATAGTTGCATAAATTTTATTATTTAAATAACGTTATATTATTTTTGTATGTATAGATTATTCTTTTTCAAAAATTATATCAGTGTTGTAATATGTCAAAATCCCAAACATTCACTGTCAAAATTATTTAAGTTTTACATTCGTTACTTTAAGGTAATCACTAAAAGTAATTGTTTATAAAGCAGGTTTTGTAATTACAATTTTTTTAGGTACTTAGTACCTTTTATATAAATCGTATACTTCTACTGTTTTAAAAATAAATTTTTGCTAGCGAGATTAAAGATTAAATTATAAATATCAGTTCTAATCGTAGAATTCTGCATTTAGAAAGCAAAGCCCCAGCAACAGATGACACTAGACGAATAACTCTTATTTAATAAATGCTACGAAAATTGATCCTTACTAACATTTGTTCTACTTTTTTAGATTATCGAACAATGGTTATAATGAATAAAGATTTCGTAAATTGTATAAAAGAATTATCTGAAAATAACGTATATATAAAAGATAAAGCGAAAGTAAACGAAATTATAAACGAACTAGTTAAAGGCGGTCCCAATAAATTACAAATTATTTTAGATTTTGACAAAACTATTACAAAACAACATATTAATGGAAAAAGACAAATGAGCAGTTTTGGTAAGTTCGAATAAATTACAAATAGATAAGACTGTAATTACTGTGATTACAGGAATGTTTGAAAAATGTCCATCATTACCAGAATCCTACAAAACTACTGTTCATTGCTTAAATCAAAAATATATGCCTATCGAATATAATCCAAAAATACCTTTTGAAGAAAAGAAACGACATATGGAAGAATGGTGGAAATTATCGGAAGATGTAGTAATGTGTGTTACATATTATTTAAACTTATTAGTATGTAATAATGTATTTTTATTAGAGGATTAACAGTCTCACCAAGTGAAATAGAAAGTGTTATTGAGGAAATTAAGCCTGCATTAAGGTAATTCATTTATAATTAAAAATAAATACAAAGAACGTTAAATAATTTCAGGGATAATTGTACAGATTTTTTTAATCACACTACAAAAGAAGCTGTGCCTCTATTAGTATTTTCGGCAGGCCTAGGTCAAACTGTAGTTGCTGTATTAAAATATCACAGCATTCTGAATGAAAATGTGAAAGTAAGACTAATTATTTTTTATATTAACAAAAATAAAAATTTGTTTTCATAGGTTGTTGCAAATTTTTTGGAATACAATGAAAATGGTGTTATACTAGGCTTTTGTGATGATATAATAATAAATATTTTCAATAAGAATGAATCTGTGCTTTGTGGAACAAATGATTATAAAGCTATTCAGGATAGGAATAATGCAATAGTGGTGGGTGATTCATTAGGAGATGCTTCGATGTACGAAGGGGTTAAAAATGCTAATGCTGTTTTAAAGATAGGATTTCTATATGAACACGTAAGTGCATTATTTTTGTGTTAACATTGATAAATAGTATAAAATATATTGATTTTTAACCTTTATATTATTAACATTATCTATTTGTCCATCTGCATCTCTGCATAATAAAGTAAAACTATATTTTGTTTAAAAGTATTTTCTTTAGTTCTTTAAACACAAATATTATTTTAAGGATTTTGCACTTACCATTTGCTTGACTCATACTACTTTCAAATCTATATACAAATGCAATTATGCATATACAATAATTATGCCAATTAGATATTACAGTATACTAACCAGTTCGAAACCATATATAATAAAAATATTTTCTCACAAATAAATATTATATTATAATAATAATATTCTAGGAAAAAAATTTACTCGCAAGCAAAATATCAAGAATTTTCCAATTTCTTACATATTGACACCCTGACTATTAATAAATTCAACATTCCTTTTGTTTCAGATACAAGACAACTTATTGGATTATATGAATACATTTAATATTGTGCTAGTAGATGACCAAACGATGAATGTGCCCTATGCAATTTTTAAATGTATATTATGATCTTGTTTCTTTAAATCTGTAAATTATAATTTAATTTATATTTATTGCTGTACCTATCATAATTTTGTTGATATTTTAATATTTTACCATGAAAGTTTGTACTAATAGATACTAATTTATATTTTGTACTCCAATTTTACAATATTATACATGTGATTGGATAATATGTTATTAAAAAACAATACTCAAATTAATAAGTTACTTTTATGTGCTAAAACAAAACTTTATTTGCTCTCTAAGTAGATTATGTACAGGTGAGGGTAAAACTAAGATATCTATAAGTAGCTATTTTTATTTGAATCAATGTTATGTGATTGTTAATACGAATACAACATTCTTCACTTTATTATTATACTCGAAAACTTTGTCTTTACATTTTCTTAAATTTATTGACGCCATTATTTTTCTTGCAAGACACTTATTAAGTTTAAATTTATTTATTTATATGAAGGCTACAGTTAATATCAGATTTTGAGGTTAGCTTAAAAGAGATTTAGTCAATGTTGTTTGAAACTTGTCCCCTCTCATAATTGAAATTAAATTTAAATGTATGACTAGTCTTTCCTAAAAGTAATCCTTTGTTGATTTACTATTTTGATACATTTTGTAGTAACTTAATGACATAAATTTATTCAGTTCTTATTAGTATTGTTTCGCATAAAATATTATGAATATATATATATAGATAATTAATTAACAAATTCTAAAATGTTAATATAATAGGGACAATTGCAAAAACATTGTTACCTTTAAAATACCATACAAATAAAGACTGAAAGTTATTTCTTGTTTATATTACATTGACAGTGTAATAGCTGCTCACATTTCTGGTATTGAAATAAAAATACAGTATATGACAATTATATGCTTAACAGAAGCTTTCTCAATTTCTTCAAATACATTTCTCCTTATTCACAAGATGATTCTGTTCAGCATTTAATATACAGTGCCTAATGTATAAATATAAACCAATTGTAACTTACACATGTGCCAAGTTTGTAATGTTTTTGAGTGTCGATTGATGAAATTTTATTTTTTAAATATAGTACACCAACTTTAATCTAGTCATAGTTTTGAAGATAGAAAAAACTTATTGTTCTATATTCAGCTGTACTTCAAAAGTAAAAGACATTATTGTTTAGAAAATGTACCAAAAACAATAGTAATAAATAATCTTTTGAATTGCTTCAAAATAGTTTGTTTATATATTACAGAGAATGCCATAAATTTAAACAAAAGACGATTTCATTAAATTTTACAAAATTCTTTATATACATATTAAAAAGTCGAAGGTGTATATACTGGGTGAGCTAACTCAAGTGAAGTGTGGTGGTAAAGTCCCTAGTTCAATTTCAAATGTTGGCCAAATAATTTTATAGCAAATTATTTTCACACGGTTCTTGACATTTGACAGATGGGAAATTTACAAATGTACTTACAATAGCCAGAAAATTAGTCAAAATACGAGGGAAGACAAAACTAAATAATTTAACCAAAAATACGTAAGTAAGTAAAAACAGCGTATCGGTAATACTCAGAAATTCTTATGGACGACTTACGAAAACTAAAAAAGATGAAACTAGGGCCCTTTATGATACCACCACACTTCACTT
The DNA here is from genome assembly GCA_031893035.1 of Dermolepida albohirtum. Classification (NCBI taxonomy): domain Eukaryota; kingdom Metazoa; phylum Arthropoda; class Insecta; order Coleoptera; family Scarabaeidae; genus Dermolepida; species Dermolepida albohirtum. The sequence continues at coordinate 64,851 of JAVIWB010001753.1, read as the reverse complement.
GAGCTTGCTCACTCAGTAGTAAATAATAATGTTCTCCGAAAAAAAATTACTTACAAGCAAAGTATGAAAACCATTTCAGAATTAATCTATACTGTATTTGTAAATATAATGGCCTGATCAAAAATTTACTTGACAAGAAATATTTTAAATTAGTTACAAGTGTGTAGTGATTTAAAATATTGAATAAAATGTATTTCTTCGTAAACTTTTAAAATGCGTATAAGACTTCAAATTTAATCAAATTTCGTACACCAATAGTTTTTTAAATGTGATAAAACATTCCCAGCTTTTTATCATATATATAAAAGATGAAACGTTGGGATCTGATGATATATTTTGAGAACTGGAAAGAACATCAAGATTTGTTAAGTTAAATTTAGATTAAGCGATAAAAGATTTTATAAAGAAGCCTCTTTTGTGATTACTGTTTTGGTGGTATAGATAAAACGTTAGAATCTGATAATGTATATATGTACAAGTTAAATTTTGATTAAGTGATGACGCTTCAGATTGCTGTGTGCTAAATATGCTGTTCTTAAATACATTTAAGTATTCATTTAGATGGGTGGTAGAAATATATTTTTCAGTTAAATGCAATTATTTTGTATGTAAAATTATTATTTAAAAAATTTACTATGTAGAAGAAAATGTTTGGATATTTTTTGAAAATGATAAATTTTCTATGGTGGTCATTTACTTGTGCACACTGTTGTACATTGATGTGTAAATAGAATGGTTAATAAAGAGATATGAAAAGGAATTATCAGTAATTTGTAATTTTATAATATATTTCTTTCTTTGCATTTAAGTACTCCATTTGTTGAAATAGTTTTATACTTATTTTTTGCAAAATCTAAGTTTGCATTATGCAGGTGGTTGACATAAAAACTATTATTTAATAAAGTATTGCTTCAATTACATATACAGCAATTTTTAAAATAAAATCAAACTGCACAGATATACTTCTCAATTTTTTTTTTAGAGTAAAGAATAGAATAAATATGTACAAAAAGAAAGTTTTAATCAGAATAATCAATACAAGTGTTTGAAAAGTTATAAATACATATTACAAATGTTTTAGAATTATAACTTTATTTAGTTTTATATTACTTGATTGAGTTCTAAAATTTCTGTTAGCAAGTTTTAATGTAAATATGTATTTTAATTCGTACAACAAATTTCAACAAATAATCTGTGGAAAAGGCATGGGAAAGGAGTAAGAAATGGTAATGATTCCAAATCTGATTTAATTTGTGATGCAATCCATGTGTTCACAGACAATTTTGGAAAGATTGTACAAAATCGTTCCTCTAAAGATTGAATGGTTTTCACCACTCTTTCATTGGAAATTTTAAAAAAACGTGTCTCAAAATGTATATTGCAGACTCTTGCACTTTCGAAACATCCTGGCCTCCAATTCTGACAATCCGTTCATTACAGCTGCAATTTAAAATTTCTTTATAGAAATGGATATTAGTGAACATGAAATGCTTGAAATTAAACTATGATATATACTTAAAGAAGTTGGTACTATTAATTATGCATTCAAGTCTTTACATTATTTAATATGTATTATTATAATGATAGTTGCTTTGTTAAAAAGTAGATTCATGTCGAGGTAAATACATGTCTAATGTAAAGTATGTGTGTGTGTGTTTTTTTATAAATTAATATAAGTAACAATTAAAAAGGGAGACTCAGTTTCTTGTATTTTCATTAAAATGGTGAGTCCAGGCAAAAAGATATATTTTTGATTTATATATTTAATATATCAGGAAGGGGTTGTATATCTAAACAAATTCATATTGTTCCTAAATAACTACATTGGCTTATAAATAATTAATATCGATGCTAATCATATGCTTTTTCTATTTCTTCTGCAATTACGTTAACAGCAAAAAGATATTTGGGGGTGTGCTCATCTAAAACAAACTATTATGCTAACTAAAAATAAATATAACAGTTGCCTGTCCTAATCGATGGAAAGGCTATATGTATGTATCTATTTCTGGGCCAATAAAATCCTCTTCTTTGAAATGATAAGTGCAAGTATAGTACTATATAAATACATTTAAATTTGTTCATGAAACATTTATTAATGAAGAATTTTATTCACTTATCAAATAAATATTTTTAATCCAGCTGGTTAGGATTTGGTAGCTGAAACTTTCTTTCCTTATTTTCTTTTTACAAGCAACAAAGCATTTTTAGACTTAATCAAATCTAAAAATATAAATCAAGTTGTCATAAAAACTTTAATACTCATTTTCTCTACTTACATATGTACACTATTGGAAAAACTGCTTTTAGAAGAATATTTTCAAAATATAAACAATATTAAATATGCTAAAACTAGCTCAAAATTAGTAAGGTAATATACATATTTCAATTTTAGTACATATGTTACCACACAATATGCAGTCAATGCAAATACAGAAACCAAAAAAAGCTGTGATTAAACTTTCAAGTGTGGCATGAGTGAAGGATATTTCAGTAAAGAATTTAATACCATATAAGACACAAGATTTTACTTATAATTCCTCGTCGAAATTTAAAATTATACTTAATAACCAGCAACTTAAAATGACTAGTTGCCACGTATTAATCAATAGTAAAATACAGAAATGGACAAAATCCATTTTGTAGTTTGTGGCTAGAAACTCTTGGGAATTCCCAAATATCATAAAATTGTATCTCCCAATTGATATATTTTTATTCCTACAATCATATAATAACACATGGATCAATAAGTCCCGAGACTAACAATGAAAACATTTTTTTTGCAAAATTTTTTTTTATTCATCAACATAATCACCTTTTAGGGTGATACAATGGTTCCAAAGCTTTTCCAATTTTTCAATACCATGTTTATAAAAAAATTTATCTTTCGCTTCAAAATAAGCTTCAGTTTCAGCAATGACCTCCTCATTTGAGCCAAATCTTTTTCCCTGGAGCATTTTTTTAAGATCAGCAAAGAGCCAGCAGTCACCGGGGGCTAAATCTGGCGAATATGGGGGGTGGGGAAGCAGATCAAAACCCAATTCGTTCAATTTTGCCATTGTTTTCATCGACTTGTGGCAGGGTGCATTGTCTTGGTGAAAAAGGATTTTTTTTCTCTGCATGTGCGGTCGTTTTTTTGCGATTTCCTCCTTCAAAAGCACCAGTAAGTCAATATAATAATCACTGTTGATCGATTTACCTTTTTCGAGGTAGTCAATGAAAATCACGCCATGTGTATCCCAAAAAACTGACGCCAGGACTTTGCCAGCTGACTGCTGCGTTTTCGGACGTTTCGGACGGCTTTCGCCAGCTGTGCGCCACTCAGATGACTGCCGCTTCGACTCTGGAGTGTAGTGATGTATCCATGTTTCGTCCATGGTCACGTAACGACGCAAGAAATCTTTTTTGTTGCGAGTAAATAGCGATAAACAGCTTTCTGAATCATCGACTCGTTGCTGTTTTTGTTCCATCGAGAGCAATCGCGGCACCCACTTGGAAAAAACCTTTTTCATGCTCAATTTTTCATGAAGGATAGTAAATACACTTCCATATGATATCTATGTCATCTCAGCAATCTCACGGAGCTTCACTTTACGATCTTTCATTATAATTTTTGTCACTTCACTCACATTTTCCGGTGTAACGGCTTCCACAGGTCTACCCGTGCGTTCCGCGTCATTTGTGTCGGTACGACCACGTTTAAACTCGGCAAACCACCGACAAATCGTTGCTTTTGATGGACAAGAGTCCGGATAACATTTTTCAATCCATTGTTTTGCTTGCGTGGTGTTTTTACCCATTAAAAAACAATGTTTTATCAGAACACGAAACTCGGTTTTTTCCATTGTTTAAACAAACTACAAAACGACTATACTCCAACCTCGATAACTCAGCTGTTTCTGGTCCGATCGACTTAAAATTTTGACACGTTTCAAGCAAAGGTTAGTACTCTAGAAAGACGTGGTTACTGGTTTACTACGAGCGCCATCTATGGGTTAGTCTCGGGACTTATTGATCCATGTGTTAAGAAATGCTCAACAATTAGCTCTCTCCCTTACTATTTGTTCTAAAAGTCTCATTAATGTTCTATGAAATTACATGTTTAAGTGATCTGGAATGTATATTATCTCTGTCTGAAACTAACCGACAGCTTAGTACTTTCATAGATTAGGGAAAGAATGCAAGGAAGACATATTATGTTGTACTGACCAGCTACTTACTTTCAAAGTAAAAAGATATTTTGATTTAGTAATTGTCACCACTTAAATTTCTACCCTCTGGAGCGAACTCAATTAAATATATAGCATCGTCGGCAAAACCAACCAGCTCCAAATTCAGTATCACATTAATTGCATAAAATTAATAAACATTCTATTATTGAATGAAAACTAGAATAAATATAACAGGTGTTTTTTTAAGAGCTTGAGAATTTTAAATGATAATACAAGACAGAAACATTGTTGGAATGAAATTTTTTCTATTATAATCTAGTAGATAATTTCATGGCATTTATTTTTTAAATATGATTTCCGGCATATGTCCGCCGTGGCTACGAGTTACATGGTCCATTCGATCGGTCCAATTTTTGACTACTTTTTCCAATAAATCTGGCCGTATGGCGTCAATGGTGGCTTAAATATTGGCTTCCAATGATTCAAGATTTGCTGGTTTGTCGGCATAAACCAATTACTTCACATACCCCCATAAAAATGGCACGAACAAGGGGGCCAGTGAACAGGACCACTTCTGGAAATAAAGTTGTCACCAAATTGATTTTGCAATAAATCGATTGTTAAGCGCGCTGTATGGCAAGTTGCGCCGTCTTGTTGGAGCCAAATGTCATCGATGTTTAGCTGATTAATTTTTGGAAACAAAAATTCAGTCAGCATGGCTCGATAGCGCTCGTCATTCACCGTAACAGCAGCTTCTTCCTCATTTCGAAAGAAATAAGGTCCGATGACGCCGCCATAGTGTAAACCGCACCAAACAGTCAATTCTAATGGATGTAATGGTGATTCGTTAACGGCTTGAGGATTGTCTTCGCTCCAAATACGGCAATTTTGCTTATTGACGTAGCCATTTAGCCAGAAATGAGCTTCGTCACTGAACACAATTCTTGCCTTGAATATTAGCTTCCAGTGCTTCAAAAGTTGCCGGTTTGTCGGCATAAACCAATGACAACATAGCACCATAAAAAGTAATCTAGAGGCGTTAAATCGCACGAACGAGGGGGTCAGTGAACGGGACCACTTCTGGAAATAAAGTTGTCACCAAATTGATTTTGCAATAAATCGATTGTTAATCGCGCTGTATGTCGTCGATGTTCAGCTGATTAATTTTTGGAAACAAAAATTCAGTCAGCATGGCTGGATAGCGGTCGCCATTCACCGCAACGGCAGCTCCTTCCTCATTTTGAAAGAAATAATGATGCCGTCAGCGTGTAAACTGCACCAAACAGTCAATTTTAACGGATGTAATGGTGATTCGTTAACGGCTTGAGGATTGTCTTCGCTCCAAATACGGCAATTTTGCTTATTGACGTAGCCATTTAAACAGAAATGAGCTTCATCACTAAACACAATTCTTTGATAAAAAATGCTCATCTTCGGCCAGTTTCAAATGAGCCCAATCAGCAAAAATGCGACGCAGACGATGGTCGTTTGGCTTCAATTCTTGCACGAGCTGTATTTTCTAGGTACGTAAGCCAAGACGTAAAATTTTCCACTTAGTTGAAGGACAAAGGCCAACAAGTTGAGATACGACGACGAATCGACATTTCGGCATCTTCTTCAGCAATATTTTTTTCGGTACGCACATTTCTTTGTCTTGTTGATGGTTTTAAATCGAGAAGAGTAAAATTAGTGCGAAAACGATCAATAACTGCCCGAATTGCTTGCTCACTAGAAAGATTTATTTTTTTCAAAGTAAATTTCCACAATTAGGAAGCGTTTAAACGATGATGACTTGCCAAACCTTACTGAACAGAAATGTCAACACTGTCAGCACACTTTGACATTATCAGCTGTCAAACCATAGTTATCGATATCGATAGTTCTCATGCAGCTTAAAAAGCATCCATAATATTGTTCATATTAAAATTTTGAAAACCCATATATTCACATTTTAAGGAAAATAACAAATAACCAAAATGATCGGTTTAACTTATCGGCGTCCTCTCTGATAGATTATCTAAACTTTTCTCAATGTCTTTCGCTACAAACATTCACCGAGTTTGTAGTTTTAATAGATTAGAATGGAACTTTGTACAATAGCAACTATATGCCGCCAAAATATTAGCTCTTTTTTTATAATACCTTGGCGAGCATTTAAATATTTATTTTTTTATTACCGTAATTTTATATAGCTATTGAGAAGAACTATTATCATTCTATTAATATAGTATATTCTTAAAATACGATGCAATAAATTCATAAACTATTAAAAATAATATGTGGGGCCATCTCTGACTAAAACGCAACATCTTTTAATGTCGCTCCAAAAGAAAATGCACTTCGTTTGAATCCAAAACTAGAAGTTTGTACTAAATTGATTAGATGGTGCTACAGATACAGCAGAGATTATTTTACAAATACTAAAAAACTAAAATCTCTCCACATAATATAGTATTACGTTGTTAGTTGCTGCTTCAGTTAGAAATAATATGCTATAACATACTTTAAAAATGCAGTGTAATAAGTCGTATTAAATGAAAAGAATTATTATAAATTTTAAATGGAAATAATTTAAAAACAGCTTGGGGCCCTTTTGATATATAACTAAACTATTATCGAAGTTTTTTGCTAAGGGTTTAAAATTGTAACAAAGACTAATCAGTGTTTGACTAGTCCCTATTAGATAGTGCTACCAGAGAATTGGAAATTATATGAATGATAAAAGATAGAATTTAAATTTAAATTGAGTAATAACTCGTGGGTAAATTAAAAATTAAAATGGTGTTTTCTTAAATATATTCTTGACTTAAGGGATAATAAATCGTTAAAAAACGATATGAATAAATAAATTATGCATGCGTCGCCATCTCTTATGCAGTATATATACTATTACTGATGTCTCGAAGTAGAAACAGGATTTGGTTTTGAAACTAGATTGGGATGATTATTAAAAAGTTTAAATTTATATTTATAATTTAGTAAAAAGTCATAGATAGTAACTGAAAGCTGAAATAATATATTTCAATTTTTGGTTAACGCTAATATTAGCCGCGATAATATATGCGACGCTTCTTATCTATACTTCTTACCCTGATGTTCCTCCTTAAATACTAAAATTTTATAGTCAAGTAAGTATTTGTATATAAAACGCTAGTAGTTCCATCAGCATTAAAAATATCATCATCATAGCTCTCTAAAATGAAGGTAATATGAACCGACGCTTTTCACAGTGTTTTTCACTAACGGAAGTACTTTACTCACATAGTTTCCTTTGTTCAACATTATGTCTAGATAAAAATTTATAGGTTTTACAGGATTAATGGAAACAAGACGAGAACGCTTTGATATACTTAAATACGTTTACATATACACACCTTTTCGTAAATTTATTAACCATTCCGAACTGGATTTAAAATTGTCGTAACCTAATGATTGGTCATATTCTATTGTTTTTCTTTTCGTTTTTAGGATCATGAGGGACAAACGTCTCTGACAATAGTTATACTTTTCAGGATTATAGTATAAATAATTTAGAAACATCGTGATTTAAAATTGCTGTTTTGTTTTCATTTTTGCAGACAGTACTACTGGGATTGTCACATTCAATTTGTTTCTCTTTGTGAACAGTTTGATTAACTTCAGATAGAATCTGTATTTTATCTTCCAATTTTAAAGTGTGATATATATATTTTTTCACATAAACTATTGCAGACAAAGCACGTAAAAATGCAAAACAGAACTATTACGAGGGTATCCGCTTATAATCGGGAATAGCAAACAAAAAAAATTTTGTTATCGAAAATAGTTTTTTATTGCTTTTCAAAATATTCTCCTTGAAAATCAATACACTTTTGCATTCGTTTAAACCAATCCGAAAAGAATTGTTGCCACTGTGAAGGTGGTATCTCCAAAATATGAGTTTTGAATGGCTCAACTGCCTCTTCCGGCGTATAAAACCGTTGACCACGAAGTTTATTCTTCACGTGTGGGAACAAAAAGAAATCACAGGGTGCTAGACCATAGCTGTTCGGCGGATGGCTTATCAATTCAATGTTTTGCTCGGTTAAATATTCAATTGCTTGAACCGACCCGTGAGAGCTTGCATTGTCATGATCTGTTGTTTTCAGTTTGTTTTCCTTATTTCTTCAAAAGCTTTTGGCAAACAAATAGTTGTGTACCATTCGGAATTGGCCGTTCTAGAACTCTATAAAGGCACGGTTGCAACGTGACCGGTTCTTCCGGAAAAACAGGCGACCATTTGTTTTGATGTGCTTCGAGCGCGAATAACTTTTGTTGGTTTTGGCCCATCTTGGAATACCCATACAGTCGACTGCTTTTACTATCGGGCTCATACGTATAGATCCAAGATGCATCACCTGTGACGACTTTATAAATGTTCTTTGAAGCACCGCCATTGTATTTTTTGTGCATTTCTTGGCACCAATCAACGCGAGTCCTTTTTTGAGCGGTTGTCAAATTATGTGGTACCCAACGTGAATATAGCTTCATAACGGCTAACTGCTCATACAGGATCTTACGCACTAACAGCGTTGCCAGTTCCCGAAATAATATAAATGGGTACTCTCGTACGATGTATACAACCAAGTATTCCGAATTATATCATTAGATTTCATTTTAAAGCAGAATTTATGAATTAGAGGAATCCTCAAAAAATCGACTTAGAGAAATGGCAAAAAAATTTAGAATTTCGTCTTATGAAAGTTTGAGTTACGGAATAGGAATAGTATATAAAACAAATTACTGGGGTTTCTGCCACAAAAAAATTTTATCGTGGAAGTTTGACTTGGAGAAATTTGACTGTATTTTATTATACAACTTTCGATTCAATGTAGTTGTATATGTACTAATCAGGGAAAGACACAAAAACGAAATAACGAACACTTTTATTTAAGATTTACTTTAATTATATACAAAATTAAAATTATAACAATTTATCAACTGGCACATTATCGATGAAACTAATCTAATATCGTGCATCATTCCATAAATCCTAAGCATCCACACATTTCATGTATTGTACACAAATCTATCACTCCAGAAACATAAGTACTAGAATGTTTTCTTTTATGTACATTTAAAAAAAATAGCATAATTTACATAGAGACAGAGTTTATTACGAAGCGTATTTGTAAAGTATTATTTACAGGCAAAGCAAAATACGATTTTAGAAAACTCCTCATGCCTGTATTGCTTGAATAGCCTACCGAAGATAAACTAAAGTGTCATCTATTGTTAAATTCATAAAGACCATTGAGAGATATGATGAAATTAAATCCGAGACCAGTTTAAAAACCGCATACTTTGCAAATACGCCTCAGTTATATTTAAAATTGACTCCTCCCATTTAAAGAGTGCTTTGGATCTCTTACATTTTTGAGAATATCTTAGATCGATTTTTGAGGATCGTCATAATTCTTGTTTCGAATTGCACAACCAGCACATTTTTAAACATAACAATTTTTAATGTTTTACTTAAAAAATAAAAATAAATTGGAAACCATTAACTGATAAGAATACTTTCGTGTTCTTCTAGTTTTCCGCTACCATTTTCAATTTTTAAATTGTCTCAATAAAATTTTTTCTTTTTGTTTGTAAATTCAAATTCTAATTGTATGTCTAAACGTGCGCATATTCAAATTGAGGTTTAATTTTAAATCGTAGTATACATATTTTCCATGATAGTCGACAGTGTTTCGTAAGTCCACATCGTCTTGTGAAACCTACAGATGATAATAAAAGACAAGTATAGTTATTTTTATCCCATTCTATATGTTATTTTGATATATGTATATTGGTTTTAAAAACTTTATATAACAGCTTTATGATATCATGGTTTTTGTAAACATGCGATACTGTGAAAATCGACTAATGGAAATTCGAGATAACGTGAACAAGTACATTGAACATTGAAGACATCCATAACGTGAACAAAGCGATACTCGTTAATGTGAACACATTTCATGTTACTGTATTGTGTCGGATTCTCTTAAAAATCGATACATTCTAGATCATATGTGGGCAACAACCAGCCCGCTGTAAGATTTGATCCGGCCCGCGAGACATTCGTCGGATTATTTCATGTCTGAAATCTTTCGCTAAAAATTATGAATACTACTTTAAAATACACTACTTTTAACCGCGGCCCGCGAACGTATTTGCACATTACAGTTTGGCCCACAACATCTCAAAGGTTACCCAAACCTGTTCTAGATGATTTGGACAGGCTGTATTTCTCTATAATCTATGGTATCAAATTTCTTACGCATTTCAGTGTTGATGGCATAGTTATTATTCGATTGCTCGAAACGTTTGGATTAGAGTTAAATTTCATGATACCACGTGAAAAGAAGCTTATAATTGGAGTCGAAAAATGTTATGAGTACAAGTTTATCGAAAAAGTATGGTGCAATATTTACCTAATGTTTTTTTGTCAAAACTCTCTGCATGGGTGATTTTGAATTTTCTAATTGCTGCAATCGATGGTGAATGAGGTTTTTGGACTATTATATTTTCAATCTTAGCCATCGTTTCAGCTGAACGAACATTACGCCTTAGTGGTTTCTTAATTTACAAAATTGAACTAATCGGTTCAAATTTTTGGATTATGTTTCTAATTGCAATATCACTTGGAACATTATTTTGACCAAAAAAAGAACAAAGTCTCCCAATTATGTTCATAATGGAAAGCGCATTTTCGTAATAATTTTGGATAATTTTTCTGCTTTCTTCAAGGGCGAAATGCTGCATGGAACTTACGGATTTCTTTAATGACGTCCATCAAATACAAATCTTACATGTTACAGTACTTGGCAATAATTCATAATAAAAATTTCCAAGTTCTTTTCGGAACATCTTTTATATTTGAAAACGTAAATAGTGTTAATATTTAACCGTAATCAAGACGGGATATTCAACAAACTAAATTTTATTTCCCTTTATAGTAAGTAAAAGGAGTGTTATGAAAAACAATATTTCTCTTCACAATACTATTCTAATCAACTATGTATCTGTTTCTGTAAATTCATTTTCTTCTTCTCAAAATTTACTTTCTGCTCGGGAGTTTTATTATTAGAACTTGGAAAATATGCAGTAAAATCTGGCAACATATTCATGCAAATATGCACTAGAAACCATCAAAATATGTACGTACAAAGGGTACTAGGAAAGTTTTATGACGCAACGATGAATCGTAGGAAGCTGCTTGTTACTGCATGTTGAGACATGTTCATACGTGCATGGTAGCCGCCGCGCCATCTCGATGGGCTCAGTCATTCATTAGATATGAGAGTGTAAAGCGCTTGCGATGGCATGGTGGTCACGAAATGAGATAAGGGCAGTTTTGCGTTATAATTTCGTGCGTGGTTTAAATATAGACCAGTGCTTCGAAGAAATGACTCTTGCTCTAGGTGATGTTTGTCCACATCGCACAACGATATTCAGGTGGTATAGAGAATTCCAAAGAGGAAATTTAACTGTGGTGGATGCTGAGAGGCCGGGAAAGCCACGGACGTCAGTTACGGAGGAAAACGTTACTACTGTGAGGAAAATGCTTGGCAAGGACAGGCGAGTGACCTACCAACAGATATAGGGTACTTCAGGCCTAAACGCACCAGCAATTCGTTTGATTCTGCATGATCAATTGCCATTGAAAAAAGTTTGTTCTATCTGGGTGCCGCATCGACTGACTGACGAGCAGATGACACGACGTGTGACTTGGTGCCGGGAGATGTTAAAAAAGTTTAACAAAGAAGAAAGCGATAGATGTATTTTTCAAATCGAGTGAAATCGTGGAACGCGTCGTTTTGGACACACAGAAGACAGTCACAACTAAGTGGTATACTGAACAGTGCCTGCCTAAAGTCATTGGACCTATGAAGAACCTGCGGCCGAAATCAAGAATGGACACCACATGATAATGCTCCAGCTCACCGCGCCAAAGCCTGCACCGATACTTTATGTTTAATTATTCATTTATGTTTAAATTTGTTTACCCTTTTCTCACAAATAGTACAAAAAACATGTTCAGAATTCAGTATTTTTATATCGCTTTTCCCAAAAACTCACATATTAGTAGAAAAGTTTTATTGAAAGCTTGTTTGGACATGTTTACACAAACATCGTTTTTGCACCTCAAACTCAAATACTGAAATGAAATATTTTAAATATCTACAATACTTTGTAAATGTATTTGGTCATTCTGAAGTGGAGGTTTTGTCGACGAAATCGTTTCTACGGGAACGTACGTGTCATCAATCTAAGACGCTATTGTTCTTTCTCTTAATCCTTTACGATAAGACGTTCGAAAGATCAAACATTCACAAATGACCTATTATTTAGTAGCTCCGAAAATGAGAAATGGGTTTTCCTTTTATCTGAAGTTGTAAGTAATGTTCGTCTGAAAAGAATTTCAAAATTTAATATGCATATGCACTTATTACCAAAATATTTCGAAATATGCCGAATTTTATTTCGCATATGCATTATTTTTTTTAAGAGATTTAAAGTCAAGTATGCATGTATACACTTTATTAACATTTTGCATATTTTCCAAGCTCTATTTACTATCATTATTACTCTTCTGTGAGTCACCAGTGTATAATTCAATGTCATTATTTGGTCTGGGATGATCCCTTATTCCAAATATTATCTGATATTTCCAAATTAAATTATAAAATATTAAATAAAGTTTACGAATAAAATTAAGGTATTTGAGTATTCATTGAAGTCAATACTAGATATAAATAAGTTAATAAAATTAAATCATATTTGGTATCGAAACACGGTTACGACCTCAAAAATTCTGTTCGCCGTACAAAAACTGTTGAGCACCGACCTTGCATATACCACATCTCTATTATTAATGACATAATCAATGCTAAACAATCGATATTAAACAGTCAGTTTCTCACGAGATTAACGGTAGTTAATCAGCCAATGGCGTTTCGCAATACTCCTGGCACGTATATTTGGCAACTGATGACGTCGACGACCGGGTTATATCCGATGTTCGAGCATCGACTGTCACTCGTCACTAAGAGGTGCTAGCTTCTGTACCGGGACTCCTGCAGAGGATTGTGGTAGTCGAGACGACGGTTATGAGTACAAAAATTACCAAAAGCAATCTGTCTAGAACTATTGACATTTGTTTCCATTCCAGTTCCGTCATTTCTCTTCTCTCCTGTTCGGTAAGGCGCAAATCATTACGTTCGATGCTTTCGTGGACCTTGTTTAGCATGCGGATGATCTGACTTTCAAAAATGTCTGTAAATAAAGATTGAAATAAATAAAACAGACTTGGATAGAGTTATTTTAAAATAAATATTTGAATTAGATTTACTAAACTAGAAATTTTATGACATGTAGTCTAAATAACAGTGAAATGTAAATGTATCCGATTACAACACGGCAACTACGTATACCGTACTGGAGAATAAGCCAGGAAGTATAGAATTTTATACAATATATCAGAGCGAAGCAAATGAAGTTGTTTACAATATACGGAGTAAGCAATAATATCTGTCCGCAATTGACAACAAAAAGCTTATATTAGGATCAATATAAGATTGTCACTGCTGCTTTTAACGTTTATCACTGGTAATCATAATTTTTTTAGTTAAAATATTCATTTGGCACACAAATATGACAAAACGTTATCAATATACGGAGACAAAAAAGTTCTAATTTGAAAATTTTTGGGTTGCAAACTATAAATAGATCAAATTGTTTACGAAGTATTATTTCACACAAATGAAGTCGTTTCGGAGTATTTTTTCTTTACATGTTCATGTTTACATGTTTCAACGTAGTTAACACTCTTATCCAAACACTTGTTCAAACAGTGTACCAGGGCATAGACATCATAATGTGTGAACTAAACGTCTGCTCAGAAACTCACAATCTGTTGTCAAAAAGGGTTATAATTTATTAGAAACACCAGTTAAACTTAAACTAAGAAGTAAGGTATCTGCCGAGAGTTACATGACGGCATGAAAGTGATAATGTGTCCTTCTAAGTCGAATTTAGTCAAATAAACGGGGCTCTAATCGGGCGCATTACTATTTCCCGTGCTACATGTAAGAGATTCTAAAATTGCAAACCAAGAACTTTTCATGAGAAAAACAAACCCGAAAAGCATCGATGAACCATAGTTGTCAATACATATAGGGATACATAAAGCTGTGAGAGTCAATAGTGAAGGGAAAGTGAATTCTATATATATATATAAGCGATTCGGAATTTCTAAGCCTAAAGCTCAAAACCTTACTAAACAGAGGGAGACTAAAAGAACTGTAATTAAGACCAACTTCAGCAGGCATATCTAGAGAAGCCAAGAGTGTTCAGAGAGACATGAGAGCTACAATGGATTTAAAAGATCGCAGTGCAGTCGATTTTATGGCTACCCCAAATATTTTTACGTGTTAAATTTATTTTGTACGATACCTTGCAAAACAAATTTATCCTTCTCATTATGTTATATTGATAGTCCTATACTTCTTAAACTATTCCCTAGTACGGTGTATATTTAGTAAAAACAGCGTCCCTATGGTCAGGAGCACATGCTCGAAAACGTTTGCAAGAAAAGAAATGGTGATGCTCCCTCACCATATTACTTAGTCAGGTTATAGTTATATTATATATATTATAGTTAATAATATAGTTAATAATCATCATGATGATAGACGCTATCAAGGAATCGTTCGTTAATAACACAGAATCTGCCTGATGATTGGTCTATCCATGAAACATATGTAGTAGATAGGGTGTTATTAATAATAGAATGATTCCTTTTAACATTATATTATAGTTATATTATTTGTAGAGGAAGGAAGCTAGATCAGCTCTCGTAAATATATTTTACCTAGTTAAGTTTTATTTCATTTCTGATTTCGTTTTGCTTTGCCTTTTCTTTGGTTTTTTTACATTTGTGAAATTTACTGTTTTCATATTTCATTATGGACCTATTTTTTTCGACAGAAAGTTTGTTATATAACTTCATTAGAGAAATTGTAAGAAAACAATTACAACTGTTCGAAAAAGTTTAAAAAGAGATTAGAGTGTTTTTCGTTTGCATCAGAAGATCGTTTTGAATATTTAGTAAAATAAAAGTTTAGAATTCTGTTTTGACGTCATTTTTCTACAGTAAAGACAATTAAGTTTTACAAAAGTTTACGTTACCTTTTCGAAAGAGATTATTTTGGAAGTTTTTAATTATTCATGGGTAGAATTTATTTTCTTTTTAAATTTTCTTCTTTAATTTGGTAATAATATCTTTCTCAAAGCTATTATAACCCTTTTAATTATATGGCAGCTTTTAATTGCTTCTAATTTTTGCCGTGCCTTTCCTGTTTCCTCAGTGGTTCTTTTCAAATACGATCATCAGTGCACTTGCCCTTCATCTTACCGATTCTTTTAAGAACCCCATCTTAAAAAAAATTACTCTCTTGTTCTTTTAGTAACGATTGAGGCTAGTACATACGTTTTTCGATGGTAAAACGTGTGCACGTTCGTGAGTGAAGTTTTATTGTAACCACAGGATAGGATACACACATACACACAAGAATTCCATGTATAGTTGGATACCTACCTTATTGTAATCCTTGTATATTTTACTCCACTGCCTTATTATTCCAATTATTTTATTATATTTACAATTGGCTGTATTTTGCTTCAATCTATTGCTCTCGCTTATTAATTATTTTTGTGTAATATATTCAAGCTTTAAGAAATCTTTTTATTTAAATAAAATATTAAGGGTGATCTTGTTGTTCTATTTCCACTAATAATTTTTCATTTAGCTTGACACACGTCCTGAACCTCTGATGCATCATCATAAATCAAACTATTATTAATTATCAACTTCTTTTCTTATCCGCATTTATTGCTTCGCTAAAGCTAGCTAAAAACCCGTTTAATACGGTGGCGTGGGTTATAAATTATTAACCTCTAATTTAACACAACTCAACACACAGTAAGAGGTAATAAAACAAAAAGGTAATATTCTATTAGTGTTTTTGAGCGCATATCTGTAGTCTTTCTCTTTACCATAAAAATTCTAATGACCTTTAAAGACTTTACATATTGGCAAAAAAGTCATCTCAAAAATATACAGCCTAAATAAGGGAGCTCCTAGAATTAGAACGGCAAAACCCAAAAATATGCTAGGCTACTAACAACAGTTTTAATCAATTAAGGTTAATATAGCCCCTTTCCATTATAATTTTCGTATTTTGTATACGATTTCGACAATTAAATTATCATCATCAGCAGATAATTCATCACAATGGCGCACCTGAAACCACGGCAAAACCCGCACAGAGACAAAATCCGTACCTAGACTTACACCATCGAAAGCTAAACACAAATCGAGTGCGTGATTGGCTTTTGAAATACGTACATATATAGAATACGAAAATTATTGTGGAAAGGGGATATATTAACCTTAATTTGATTAATTTAATCAACCAGACTCCATTAAAATTTACTTACTAACAACACTGACTGAACCACATGGTATTTCATTATTATATATACAATTTCTTTTTTCTCTTTTTCTTTTTTGTATTGCTTAATTTGTATAATTATTTGCAATTTTATTTAAATATAATCTTGCCAATCTAGTGCTGTTCTGCATATATTTTCCCCATAATACCATTTAGTGGGCTGATAGATCATAATTAGTGGTAAGTGACTGATTCATCATGTTGATGTGGTTCTTGGAATCAAGTCCGGAAAGGTTTTTCGTTGTTTCTCTTCTCGTTCAAGTGAATGTTGACAGTCGAAAATCTTAAGGCGCATCACGAGCGCGGCCTGGTTGTGCCCTCTGTAATTGGCATTAGCTATTGGATGATGTTAAGGTGTGGACCACTATAATCAAAGTATGAGGAATATTTACTTAATAATGATAAGGTGTGACTGACTCATTGAGAATAGTTTGAGGAGATGATTACATTTAGTAACAAGACATGCTCTGGAAGTTAATTTTTAAACAATCAGCTTCCTACAAAATTAGGTATTGAAAACAGTGACTACTGTTGCTACTACGTTTGTCGTTATCAGACCTCGGTAGCAATCAAATCGACATGAAAAGTATGGGATTTTCTGGTTGGTGTATATATCATCTACTATTTAGGCGCTATTTTGTTAGGATAATCTCGTTTAAAGGGATTTTCTACAATTTTCAGTAGGGAAAGATGTGTATTATTCAGTCTGTGTTATTTTGGAATTAATGTGATTTTCTCCTGAATTTATTCGTTATCATCTAATGGGTATGGGTTTTGCCAAAGTTTTGCTTTTCTTATTGTACATGTTTATTAATTATTTAAAATAATTCTTAATTATTTTAGTTTAACAGGAGACGTAAAAAGTTTCTTTTATGTTAAGTATACTAAATATGGAATATTTTTAATTTTTCGTTCCTATATTTATAATCATATTAATAGAAGAATACTACTAAGAGATTTCGTTAGTAGAGTCGTGGTATTATACACTAGGTACCTGCATTTTCTGATTTATGTCCTGGAAAAAATCTAGGCGATCTTTGTTGTCTATTTTGCAAACAGTAGCCATCTTCTTGAGACGTGTTGTTCTGCCAAGGTCGTTGTGTATCCAACCTAGTTCCCGTTTGTGGATTGATTTCCTGTAGTAAAATATACAAATGTTGTAAAGTTTATACTTTGCACTAGAATCGTTATCAAAGGATAAATAAGAAATTATATGAAAATGCATAGATTTGAGTCTCTGTTAATAAGCTTTAACGACATATAATAAAGGAAACTAATTTTAAAAGAGCCGTTATTCTAGTTTATTTAGTATATCACGTCGAAGATAAAGTAATTATGTATCTTCCAATGGTCCTACGAATATAAAATATTTTAGTGAGTACGATTTAAATATTTATTTTCAATTTACTTTAAGTTATTGGAAAAAATGACTAAAAATTTATACACAGAACTCTTTGTTGTAGTATATTTCCAAAAATAAAGTATGTACTATACCTATATGTGTATATATATATACTACTTTTGGTGCCTATTCTGAAGGAGATTTGAACTCGCGTCTTTCGTTTTCCGAACGAGTACCAACTTATCTGCCGAGATCTGTGATGTCTGGCGGTAACTCTCGCAGGCGAAAACTAAGTTACATATTTTTGAAAATTAAAATAAATCTTTGACAATGATGGCATTCATTTCTTGTGCGAATGGTTCGATACTTATCTATCGATACTAATGTTAAATGAATGTTTACACTTGATGAGAGTAGCAAAATTTGACCATTTCAAAACTTTGTCCTAATTTTTCCCTGAATGTTCCTTCAAAGAATATTTATCAAGTAAATTTAGAAAACGTCTTTATTGAGTTATGTCATTGTGCTTTCCTGACTTTAGTATCGAACTTTGAATCAATTGTATACTAATTTTGCAAAAATAACTGTTTTGAATACAAAAGGATTCATATATTCGCAAGTATGAGATATATTGGGTCTGGGAAAAAGTTTGTGGCGTTTTTCCCGATAGATGGCATTGGTTGCCGATAACTAAAGAACAACAAGTCACAGCGACACCACCGACGGCTCGTTTTTTAGATGACCTTCCGAACGTTAGTTTGAGCGTAGAAACATTGTAATCGGTGCAGTGGTTGGAAAGTTATTCGCACTTGAAAATGGAGAAGAATAATGAGAAATTTCGCTATATTCTGCAATATTATTATGATAAGGGGAAGAACGCTGCGCAGGCTTGTGATAAAATTTGTGCTGTGTACGATGAAGGTACTTTATCGAAATCTGTTGCGCGGAAATGGTTCGCTCGCTTTCGTTCTGGAAATTTCAATGTGAAGGATGAGTCACGCTCCGGTCGTCCAATCACTGAAAAATCTGATGAAATTCTTGAAAAAGTCCAACAAGATAAGCATATCAGCAGTGTCGATATTGGCATGGAGCTAGGCATTGACCACAAAACTGTTTTGAACCATTTACACAAAGCTGGTTACAAAAAAAAGCTTGACGTATGGGTTCCCCATGAGTTGAGCGTGAAAAACATGATTGACCGAATTAACATCTGCGATGCGCTGCTGAAACGGAATGAAATCGAGTCGTTTCTGAAACGTTTAATAACCGGAGATGAAAAATGGATTACGTACGATAATCGGAAGCGTAAAAGATCGTGGATAAAGGATGGTGAGCCGTCACAAGCGTTCGCTAAGCCAACATTGACGCCAAAAAAAGTGATGCTGTGTGTATGGTGGGACTGGAGGGGAATCGTCCACTACGAGCTACTTCCAACTGGTCAGACGATTGATTCTCAACTCTACTGTGCACAACTAGAGAGATTACGCCAGGCGATTGAAAGAAAACGGCCCGAATTGATTAATAGGAAAGGTGTTGTCTTCCATCATGACAACGCCCGACCACACACTTCTTTGATGACCCGTCAAAAATTGAGAGAGTTTGGTTGGGAAGTTTTGATGCACCCACCTTACAGTCCGGATATAGCACCCTCTGACTATCATCTGTTTCGATCTCTGCAGAACTCTCTCAATGGAATTAAGTTGGTTTCAAAAGAAGCCTGTGAAAACTACTTGATTCAGTTTTTCGACCAGAAACCACAGAAGTTTTTCACCGATGGGATCATGGATCTACCAAAAAAATGGCGAAACATTGTCGATAATAATGGAGCATATTCGGTTTAAATGAATTCGTCCACGCGCCATGCGGGGACCAGTTGAATTTTACTGAAAAAACGCCACGAACTTTTTCCCGTACCCAATATTTAGTAATTTTTAAATTTTAGGCAAAGGTACTTTTATCACATTCTATATACTTACTACTCCAGAGCAATAACTTTATCGCAAACGTGCTGCCACATTGACAGCATGATAGAAACCATTCTTTTAGAGCCTCTTCAAAATCATCTCTCAATCAGATGTTTATTATTTCAGTATAATTAGTTTCAACAGTAATAATAACCGTTTTTTATCATTTTTCACCTTCTTCATAAAAACGCAGATTTCAGTATTCCTAAATAACTAATCGTTTTTCAATCTGCAGAATCCAGCCATCCTTAGATGTGTTTAAAGATTTGCGAGAGAATAAAAATATAACCATGCGATAGTCAAACACAGGTGATACTAATGATGTGACAAATTACCGCTCTGCTCAATTTCATTTACTGTATTAATTAATATGGTCTTTGGTTCAAACATTCTATCTAGAGATACCACCCCATTTAAGATTTTAAAAAACGTTTATATAAACATTGATAATCGAACTAATACGGGCATTGACCTTTCTCGTCTCTTTGATTGCCTAATTACTCGAATTTAATACATAAATTGGAATAATCTGGCATGAGCAACTAGTTCAGGTCATACTTGTATGAAACAACTAAAAGAGTTATAATATAAAATCTGATTTTAGGTTTACTATTAAAATGTATATATACTCGTATATAAGCGTTCTGCAAGGTCCGATTGACCCGAAAAATGATCTCCCTTCTAGAATCGATTATTTATAATGATAAAGAATTATGTAATCTCTAGGATAGAAGTGAAAGACGTCATATCATTTCAAAAGCAAGAAATCTGTTCGATAAATAGCAATTGCCTACTACAATAGGATTATTAAAATAATTCACCGCTAAAGAAAGCAAGATCTGTACGCACAATGTCGCTTTTTGCATATCCAATAGATGCTATGTTACATGAAACTAGGCCGCTGAAGAAGAAAAACTGCTTGTTCCTGGTTAATGTGTCTGAATGCTGTTCCATCAAGTTTGTATTTGGTGGACTAAATGTAATTGTGCTTTATGTTTATAAAGCAATCTCTTCTGGTGTAATGAATTTGTTTACAATTTTTGAGACAGCTTTTATAGCGTTCTAACTGAATCCTTTTGATAGCCGGAGATGTTAATACTGATATCTTAGAACAAAGTGCAAGTTCAAATCCATTTATTGATGTACTGGACTCTTCTTCTAGAATTCTTATTACAAAACCGACCTGTGTTACTAATACGACAGCATCCTGTGAAGATAATATACTTGTTTCATTTAGTATTTTTGAAACATTACTAAACGTAAACGTATTATCAATCGTATATTCCCATTACTTTGCACAATTCGTAGAATGTAATCATCTTGCTCCTAATCAATTTGCTTTTACTAGATAACGTACTCAATTTAATCTATCTGAACTTTGAAATAATTATTTACAATGAAACGTGGGATAACGTGCTTGATCTCACAAACTGAAATTTAAAATATGTCAGTGGTTTGCAGAGGTTGAACAATTTTTTTTCGGGAAGGATTAGAAATGCTAGAACATCGATAGGAAAAATGTAATTTTGATGGTGACAGTGTAGAAAAATAAAAGCAAAATATTTGCAAATTTTCTATTGTAAGTGGATCAGGGGATCTACCCTCGTATATTCCATTATTTCTGTTGACATTTTCATATATATACTAGAATATGAAGTAAACCATTATTATTATTTGGCTTTTAAAGTGATATGAGTGGTTTTATCTAGTCTTGGTCGAAAAACCATCACAATTAGAAATTTTAGGGAAGCTTCCGCTTTTAGACGTTTAAAGTTATTAGGATTGTTTATACAATAATAATTCAATATTTTTTGTTACATATTAGAGATCTATTAAGTTAAAAGAAAAATTACCACTTTCGATATTTAATTGGTTGAAATGGCGAAAATGAGAGACTTTAAACAAGTCCCGGGATACTCCTCTAGGGGCGCTAAATATAGACTCTTAGGATAAACAAGAGTGCTCGTGAAGTCAATTGTTCAATAAACGGAGGCTTCTCCGTTTTCGAGGTACCGCCAAAGAATAACATCGGACGTTTACAGTCAAATTTAATGTAAGTTATACAAGAATTCGCGTTCGAATAAATGGATTTGTTGGTGGATTGGGCGAAGAATGAACTTAAAGTATTAGTTTATTTTCGAAGGAAAGTTAATCGTTTAAAGTTTCAAGTATGTAAGTATATATAATTGTGGTATGAAACGTATACATAATGTCAACCACGAATTTGTGGTGTATATTTGCAATATAATAATTCATTTTCGGCGTATAAACTTTCTAACTTATTAAAAAAGATGCTTAAGCGTAATATAAATCTAATTATGCGCGTATATATATATATATATATATATATATATATAAGTAAGTAATTGAGAAAATTAGATCTCAATCTCTGATTAAAAAGTTAAAGCAATTTTGTCTGATATTGCTGTTGCGAGAGGTCGCAAAACGACTCAGACATTAAATGGGCTAAATAAAGACAAAAAAATACAAAGAAGTAGTTGCTGAATGAGAACATGAATGCGACGGTTGTTTCGTCTATATTAAGACTCATCAAGTAGACTCAGTTCTCATTTAATAACTATTATCACCAGTGTGGTGAAAAGGTCAAATATATAACAAAAGGAAAAAGGACATTGATATATCAGATCAAAATAACTATGTTCGGAATATGCGTTGTCAATGCCAAAAGCTTCCTGGCGGTCGGATGAAAAACGTGGAAGTTATGGGCGTTTGAAAATTTTGAGATTTCTTTTGAACCTCAAGGGACGAAATTTAAAAGAAAATGTGGGTTTTCGCCATTCTGATGCCTACATTTTTTTGTATCAGAAGACGCAGATTTCGAATTTCGAAACCATGATACGATAGTTCTTTTCGTTCTCGAGATACTGGCGAAAATTTTCGAATCGGTGAAAAATGCAAAATAAAAATGTCAATTTTCGATACTGTAGTGCTCAGAGTTTATGTATTTTGATCCGCTGATTACGAAAAACCACATTAGCGAATTTCTTTTAATTCCAAAGATATAAAAGTTTCTCAAAACGCAAAATTGTGAAAAAATACGAAGAGAAATCGTTCATTTTCAGCGTTCAGTCGTTCACACAGTTTTCTTCTTGGGCGTCCTCATAAACTCCTGGATAGTTTTGGGTCGAAATTCTAGAATAAAAGTTTTCTGAAATCGCGAAAATTTGGCCGAACCCCGCGAACCGAAAGTCTGCCGGTCGGATGAAGATTGACGCCAAAAATCCACTATTTCAAAGTGCAACTTGCGGTGACACTTGATTCTGGTGTGCTTAAGCGTAATATAAATCTAATTATGCGAGTATAAAATATTTGATGAATAGCCAACATCATATTACAACTTGTCCAAACAAGTTCAAATACAAATATGTGTTGAAGTACTCGTTCACATACACACGTACGCACACTCGTACGCGCGCACTCATGCACATTTATATATATATATATATATATATATATATACATAAGTAAGTAATTGGGAAAACTAGATCTCATTAAAAAGTTAAAGCAATTTTGCCTGATATTGAGGTTGCAAAACGACTCAGATATTAAATGAGCTAAATAAAGACAAAAAAATACAAACAAGTAGTTGCTGAACGAGAACATGAATGCGACGGCTGTTTCATTTATATTAAGACTCATCAGACAGGCTCAGTTCTTATTCAACAACTATTATCGCTAATGGTCGCATAAGTTGAAATATACAATAAGTAATTGGGAAAATTAGGTCTCCATCTCTGATTAAAAGGTGAAGCACTCTTGTCTGACATTGTAGTTACGACAGGTTTTTGTCTATAATAACTTCAAAACGACTCGGGTAATAAATTGGTTTAATGAAGCCAGTAAAATACAAAGAAGTTATTCTTGTGTATTCTCATGTTTTCGTTCAGCAATTACTATACTTCTTTGTATTGTACTAGCTTTATTAAGCTGATTTAATGCAGGAGTCGTTTTGCAGTTATTATATACAGAATCCTGTCCTAACTGCAATGTCAGACAAAAGTGCATTAACATTTTATTGTAGTAGTTTTATATTTTAAATTCTATATACAAGAATATCAATAACTAAGTTGTTATCTTTAATTTATTCTTAAATATTTTTGTTCCATTTGTAACGATATATCAAATCGACTTACATTTATTATAACAATACAAAGGGTACTAGGAAAGTTTTGCAATACAGCTTTGTTTATTTAATTTTTTCAAAGTAATTTCCTCTACACTCAATACACCTCTCCATCCTCCGAAACCAATCTTTAAACCAGTTCTGCCAAGTTTCACTAGGGAGTAAAGCACACTGGTTGTCCCAAGCCCGCAGAAGGTCCTCATCACTGGAAAACCGCCTCTCTTTTAGCCTCATTTTCACATACGGGAACAGTGCAAAGTCGCAGGGCGCAAGATCTGGACTGTAGGGGGGTGCTCGAGCAATTTCGATCCTGTCGTGGTCAAATATTCGGTGCAGGTTTTGGTGCGGTGAGCTGGGGCATTATTGCGGTGGAGGAACCAGGTGTCCATTCTTGACTCCAATGACTTTGGGCAGGCACTATTCAATATACCACTTAGCTGTGACTGTCTTCTGTGTGTTCTAAACGACGCGTTACATAATTCCACTCGAATCGAAAAACACAGCCATCATTTTCTTCTTTACAGATCGGGATTTTCTGACATCTACGGGTGTGTCTCCATTATCAAAGACTCAAACTTTGTTTTGAGCTTTGTCACGATGTTGTACACATACCGAGAGTGTCCCTTATTAAACTTTTTTAGCATCTCCCGACACCAAGTCACACGTCGTGTCATCTGCTCTTCAATCAGTCGATGCGGTATCCAGGGAGAACAAAGTTTCTTCACGTGCAAATGTTCATGCAGAATCGAACGAATTGCTGGTGCATTTAGGCCTGAAGTACCCTCTACCTGCTGGTAGGTCACTCGCCTGTTCTCGCTAAGCATTTTCCTCGCAGTAGTAACGTTTTCCTCCGTAACCGACGTTCATGGTCTTCCCGGCCGCTCAGCATCCTCCACAGTTAAATTTCCCCTTTTTAATTCTCCATACCACCTGAATATCGTTGTGCGATGTGGACAAACGTCACCTAGTGCAAGAGCCTTTACTTCGAAGCACTGGTCTATGTTTAAACCACGCACAAAATTATAACGCAAAGCTGCCCTTATCTCATTTCGTGACCGCGATGCTATGGCAAGCACTGTACAGTTTCACTGCTAATGAATAACTGAGCCCATCGACATGGCGCGGCGGCTACTATGCACGTATGAACATGCCTCAACATGCAGCAACAAGCAACTTCTTATGATTCATTGTTGCGTCATATTGCAAAACTTTCCTAGTACCCTTTGTAGTGTATTATTTCTATAGCAGTTCTCTTTTCTTGTTCGACGAGAGTAATTTTTTACAATCACTCTCTCGTTGCATATACATATGTTTCTGCATAAAGGCTTTTTTAACTAGTAATTAATTAACTTTTAACTAGTATAATGTATATAGCTCCAGTAATTTGCAGTTTCAAAGTTTTTCATTATGTATCGGGAAATAATGGAACGCTTTAATTTTTCCAATTTCTTCCATACTTAAGTTCTGTCGTCCCAACAGGTTTGTTTATACCAATTTTATATTCTTTTACTGTTTTATATGTATGTGGTACTTACGATATCAGATAAATAATTGAATTAGGTATTTTTAGAGAAAACTCGTGTCGAAG
The DNA here is from genome assembly GCA_031893035.1 of Dermolepida albohirtum. NCBI lineage: Eukaryota > Metazoa > Arthropoda > Insecta > Coleoptera > Scarabaeidae > Dermolepida > Dermolepida albohirtum. The sequence continues at coordinate 39,120 of JAVIWB010001753.1, read as the reverse complement.
AGCGAATTTTTTATGGAATTACTGAATAAACAAATCTTCCGTTTACTTTTTCGATATCAGATAAATAATTGAATTAGGTATAGAGAAAACTCGTGTCGAAGAGCGAATATGGAATTACTGAATAAACAAATCTTCCGTTTACTTTTTCCTAGAAATAATCTTTAGAAGTGTTTTCCCCTCACGAATTTACCTATCATTATATCCGTACCTTATTTATTTCCGTAGTAATTGCCTCGTAATACAACATTAAGAGAACTCCTTTCTATATTATAAACCATTTGCTTCGTTCAAGATATCTTGTTTAAATACTATTAAGACTTTCTCGCCACACAGCCTAGTCCCTTCAGGAATTTTGCGGTTTCGTTTTCACTGAAGCGTCCGCAAAATTTGACCATTCCCATAGAAAGTGGCAATTCGCTTCGAATCGGGGTAATTATTTACAGTCAATTTATGAGATGAGCAGTAAAATGAAACTGCTGTGACAAACAGTAGTAAACTGTTTCGTTTAATATCTGCATTTGACAGTGAGGTATTTAGATGAAATTAAGGTTAAGATATTTATTAAGTTTAAAAATAATTTATTGGGAGTATTCTTTTATTTGCTTTTCCAAAAATTGTAGGGTAAGCATAAGGACTCACGTTCTAATCAAAGAAAATATTTTAGTGGTTAAACAGGAAGTAGCTACTAATTTGTTTATTTTAATCCTCCGTTTGGCTCATGTTCAGATTGTCATATTCGGGCCCCATGAAGTCTGGTCAGACCCTTATATATTTTCCATTTGTATGGAATACGGAATATTTTATAGCATTATTGGTGATGCATCGTATTTATATTCCATGCTAGTATATTTTCTTTTTTCCTGGTTCTTAGTGGCTTCCGCATATGTTGAACCACCTACTCAAGTGAAAATATTTAAAAAAAGTCAAAAAGGCAAATAGCTTACTCTAGCGAAAATCGCTAAAATTTGTGAAAGCACATAAGGAAGAATGAGTTTGGATATTTTAATATGATACAGGAGAAGAACGTTAAGTGAACTAAACTTTGAAAGCAACGTTGGAAGAAGAGCAATAGTTCAAGAATTTTTGGCCAAACATACTGAAAGTGGTAGTCGACATTTTTGATAATGGTCATAAACAGAAGCTTATTTAAAAACGTTAAGCTCTCAATTAATATTTTAAGATCCGTTGGGTTGAAATTCAAAGCAGAAACATGTTTGCCTATGTCGGCAGAATATTGAGTTTTCATGAAGACAATATTAAATCCAGACTACACAAATATACAAAATCAAACAAATTTAAATGTTACATGAACTCAAGGAAGTGTTCTTATAAACTTTTGCTGCTAATTTTCAATCTGCTTTCCAAGCAAAATTCAGAAATTTTAATTTTGTATGAAATAATGTAGGTGCAGATAAGTTTATACGGGATTGTGTGCGCGTTTCGAATAAATTCAAAGCTCGACAAGCTTCATCGATGGCTTTAAGAGGATCGCAACCTTGCTATGGCATTGTGAAAAGAAGTCTCAATGCAACTATGGTAAAGTGGACTGAGAACAGATTTGGAAGTGGTGAAATAACTCTTCAGGATATAAACAGCAAAAAGATGTTTCGGAAATGGTCATACAAATTTATAAGGGCTTACTAACAGCGCACGGCAGGGTCAGCAAACACATGAACGATATGATCTTACGGATTATGTCAAGTAGAAGGTGATACTAAGCATTTTTCAATAATATTGAGACTTATTTAAACGCGGTGCATCTTTATTCGACCGTTAATAACAGTATATGAAACAAAGATTTTCCATTGCACACAAGAAACAAAACGCAGTCCATACAGTGCATCTACAGGAAAAGTAATGGCTACAGTTTTCTGTGATTCTTAAGGTGTGGTGTTGATTCACTGCCTGAAACAAGACAGTATACATTTCACTACTGGCACAATTGACAGATGTCATTTATCCAGACTAAATATTCATACTTGACCAAGAAGTGGGTACTGTTTTACCAGGTCTCCGGTTGTTATGGCGAAACTTCATGACATGTGAATCAAAGTTCTCCTACATTCGTGATATTCGTCCGATTTTGCTTCTGGCGAATACTACCTCTTGATAGTAATCGCCGAAATAAATAGCTCATTGGCGAGAATTCACTTCGTGATGAAGTTAAAGCTGATACAATCGCTTGTGTGGTAGAGTATCGATGCGCTTAATCGGCTTAGATAGATATCGACGGTATTTAAAAATTGGAAAGTCGTTAGTATGAATGTATTGCATTACAAGGTGGCTAGAAAAGCCTTATAAATCTTAAATTTTCTTTGCCAGGCCATCGAAATTCATTCAATTCCAACAAATTTTTAACTTATGATTCTGATAAGCCATAAAAGAATGGCCAAACGAAATGTGTAGCTTAATAATGGCCTTTCGATACCAAAAGACAAATTAATGTTCGAGAAGAATATATTAAAAACGAACTAATTATAAGTTATAAAAGTTTAAATTATTTTTTTACGAATGGTTAATGTCTAACTGTCTAAAAGTTTTCTAACGTTTTTATGTATAAAACCATTACTTTTATTTATTCTTGTCAAGATCTTACCAGATAATGTGGATAAAAAATCTTAAAAATATTTCTCGATCATACAGTTAAAAAAACATCAGAAGTCAGAAATGACATCTGCAATAAACAAACTAGTTCCCAGGGAGCAGTTGTGTAAATGCCTATTGTCAGCCAAAAAAATTACTTTTTGCACATGGGGAACCGACTAACAGTTACACATTTTCAATTGAATTTATCAAATTTATGTCTTGAATTTACAAACGCGCCTTCTTTTCACAAGTATAAGAAGTTAGGAATAGCGAGAATGTCATCTTTTTTATTCAATCCCAAATTTTCTTTATTATATACAGTATGTAGACTGTGTGAAATAGAATATTTAAGAAAATAATTAGAATATCAGCTGGAATGGATTGATAACTATGGAAATCTCCTGTCGTTTATTACTTAATTAATATTAATTATGCGAGAGGTAAAGATTTGGTATTGTTAAAACTTCTATAATAAAATTGTTCTTGTCTGGTTTGCAAGCTTTTATAGTTTGAATAGTACCAAGTTTAAAAAGAGATAAGATCTATGCATATATATAGCATGTAATGGCGTTCAATATTTTGTATTTGTTTTTCGAGTGGGATTTTGGCAGTGTATTCAGGAAAAAAAATTAAAGTATCAGATAAGGGCCACGAAAGTCCTCGAAAAATTAAATAGGCTTACAAAGATGACTGCAGAGCAAAAATATTAATAATCGCAGGAAAAGCAAGAAAAATACAAATAATTGCATTGAGTAAGATAAGGAGATGTGTTAACTACAGCACTTTTCAACACTATACAGGGAGCAGGTAATCGATGGAATCATATCGTCCAGAGTGACTTAATTCCTGGTAAACCAGACATCATAATACTAATGCGGACAGAAGGGGAAACAGAAATATGGAAAAAGCACTTAAGAATTTAACGAGAGAAGCAAGACAGCGAATTAAGCAAACTTTAAATCTCAAGGAAAAGAACAGATTAACCAAGATATAATTAAAATAGATGGATACCATTTCCAAAAAGTAGACAACTTCATCTCTCTAGGAGAGAAATAGAGATCAATGAACTCTGGCCACAATCTAAAAATTACTAAAAGAAAAACATCTACGCTGCCGAGATAATGTACCTAAGCAAAAAACAATAAACATTGCGAGTACTAGAAAAAAAAACATCGAGAAGAATTTTTGAATAAAAGAAAGTAGGAGCAAACCCAAGACAATAAGATTAAGATTGCTCGAGCTCTCTATAGAAACCGTTCCACTGCTCTACCATAAGGTAAAAAGATAATCAAGTTGGGTTTACTTTCCTTTTTCACTCTTTTCTGTTTTGGGCTAGTTTTTTATCTCCTTCCATTGTATATTTTTCTCTTATTCTAGAGAAAGACTTGTGTCATTCAATTTATGTAACCTGGTCATACTTTTCTTTGATTTTTGTTGTCATTTATTTTATCTTTAACTGTTCTTCAAAGATTTAATTTCCAACTTTATTTCCCTTTGCCTTTCCCTGTAGTTTTCTTAGACATTTCTGATGCGTTTAATCGGCTTGTCTTTTTATTCGTGAATACTTTTATCTCAGGCGGCATCATTACTTTGTATCACCTGTTTCTTAACTTCCTTAGATACTTCACTTTTCCCAACTTTGTATAGTTTACCTACTTTCTATATTTTATCATTCACTTCAGTGTCTTGTTTACTACTTGTTTCTATTATAGTACTTAAAGTTTTTCACCTGTTCGACGTCATGTCCATCTAAGATGATAGATGTTTCGTTTGTTTCTATTATTATAGTTTGTATTTTCTGTACGTTAATGTCTATCCTAGTTTTCCTGAGTTCAGTTTTTATTAAATTCATATTGTGTTGCAGTTTTTTTGTGTTTGATCAATATTCTCATATCTGCGAGCAATAGTAAGTTTAACCTGTATCATTTTCAAAAACCCAGCTATAGTAATACTTAAATATTCAAATCAAACTCTCAGATTTCCGATTTAGTCGGAACTTCTTTATTTTAAATGAAACGGCTTGTATATTTTTGAGAATTTCAATAGTACTCTGCTTTGGGAGTTCACTAATAATAAGGTTTGAACCAATTTGTTCACTAGCGTCAGAAATATTAATACCGACATTTTAAAATAATCTTTGTATTTGTATAGGCAAAGGAAGTAATATTTACTACTTGACTTAATCTATCGAAATTAACTTCGTAGACGTCCAAATATTAAGAAAGGTTCAATTAAATAAAAAAGAACGTATTGAAGTTTTGTTGATGATTGATTTTTGTAATCGTGTCAGAACTTATGAAGGAGCATGAAATTTATTCAACAATTTAACAATTTGCACCAAGATCGGCATCCGATATGACGAATTGTTGTTGATAAAATTTTGATAAGGTACTTGACTGGGTGTATCAGACATTTGCCGAAAAGCCGCCAATCAAAAGTTGCAACTAATGAAGTGCTGAAGAAATTGCTGCAGCATTAGATCTACCACAAACTTCTATTACATCCCTTAGACTAAACTATGATGTAAGTTGCCGATCAGTAGCCAGAATACTGAAACTTGATAAATATCCTCTATATAAACTACATTTAGTGTAAAATTTATTGGAAGGACAATATGATATAGTTGAATATTGCAAAAGAGTAGTGGAGATTTGAACCCCGACCAATATTTTATATACAATTTGCTGTTTTTTCGATAAACTTACATTTTGTTTGATTAGTACCGTTTATTACCATAATTTTCGATATCGATCAATAAATAACCCTCATTGAATGCAAGAAGCGCATACACGACATCCACTGAAACTAAGCGTTTGTGTTGGTATTTTCAGAAACAATACTATTATTCCATTTTTTATTAAAACAGAACCGAGATATTTAGACCTTTTACGTGATCAAGTTATTCCTGTTATTAAGAAAAATAGAGAATTACCTGTAAGTGTTTGGTTCAAACAAGATGGAACACCTCCTCACTATGTGCATAATGTTCCAAAGTTTTTTGAATGAAATATTTTCAAAACGGCGGATTGAGCGAAGATGAATTCATTGAATGGTCTGCATGGTCTCGAGATTTAAATCTTATAAATTTTTTCCCTTAAAATCGACGACTGCATAACCCGGACGAGTTACGGCGGAGAATAATTGAGGAAATATAATTAATTTGTAAAGGGACATTTGCAAATATCACTCAGGAATTTGTTCACAATCTGTATAGAAGTGAAAGGTCATCTTTTCGAAATTTTTTCCTTTGTTTATATTTTTTGTATTAATCTTTTTTTATATTTAATAAAATATCTTAAAAATATACAAACTCTTATTAATCAAAAAAGCAAAGAAAACCCTTATCACATCAATGTTACGTACTTCGGAAACCAAGTTGTAATCATTATTAGGATTATTAACCATAGTGTTGCGACTGATGCGTGGTAAAACTCCCGCAGAAAAAATACCGCGCATGGGTTTTGAAATTGTTTCTTTGTGAGCTTTAGCGTGGATTCGGCTGCAATGTTGTGACTAATAATCTGGTGACGATAATAATTTATTTGTCGAAACACGTATAGAGTACGAACATTGATGTGGTAAGGGTTTCTTGCCTTTTTTGATTAATTCAATTAACCACGGTCTCTAACAAAATTTACATAGACTGTCTCATTTAAAATGAAGAAGTTCGGCTAAACTGGTCATATCAAATGCTCATGGAATCCTTTATTTGTATTTACTTAAATGTTTAATCTATGTACCGTATCAAAAATATTCTAATGGACTCACACATTTGCCTAACCCTGTACATTGGCTCTTTCCATGTCCACGAAACATGTACGAATTTCTTTTTTTAACTTTGTTAAACTGCTGAAGAGGTTATACGTATGCTACAATAATTTACTGCGGTTTCGAAGCAGCTATTGTGCAGACATATCTTTACTAAAAAAAATAACCCGTTTGGTAAGTCTTTTATAAACTTCCAAAACTTGCTAGTCCAACTTTCATTATAATTTTCCAAACTTATATTCCCTTTATATGCGTAACGCAACATATTTTTTTCGTCTTCTTTTCGTTAAAGGCGTTACAGAATACCATTTTTCATAATGTCAATCACACTAAACGTATACAATTGAGTTCTTTTCGATTTCTACCTTGGCCCGTGCTCGTTTATAGGATTAAACAATCCCACCATTTCGAATAACGAGAAAAGTAAGTATCGTTGTTGCCACCGTGTGTAACTTTATTCATTAATTCTCGTCAACATTGTACTGTAATCCTAATAAAACAAATATTTGTTCCCGACCCTGAGTATTTCCCTCGTGCGTGACGTTTCACCCAGAGCCCACGGTTTCCTTCTATTAATTCAAATTAATTTTAATTCGTTTGTCGAGTAGGTGTCCAGAGGGCGAACGATTCTGGCTTATCCTTGGACATTAAATGGTGTCTAAATTTGTGTTTTATGTTTGTTTAGGGTAACCGTGTATTTTGGTTTTATTTGAAAAATATTTTATTTCACGGGTGTGTAGCTTAAAAGACTAAAAGAACATGGCACAGTGTATATTTTTAATATCACCTGATTAATTTATATTTAATTAGACAATTGTACAGGTTCGGCTGACGAATGTTTCCACTCAAAAAGTATATATTATTCCATTGTTTTTCTTTCCTTTTGGATTTTTGTTTCATTCCTTGTTTACCTTATATATTCTTACAACTTATCTGTTTATGATAAACCAAGTTTGCCAGTGATTTCGCTCCTATGTCTTCTCGCATTCGAGAGTTATTTACGAGTATGAAGTAGCATATAGAATCTCCGATTCTATATTTTAGATAAGAAAGAACATAATAATGAAACCAGTATCAGAATGAAGTAAATTTATTGTACTACCAATATACTCAATAATTTTTCTACGTAATCACTATTTAGTGCAACGCATTTCCCCAAACGCCAAATCCATTTGTTCATAAAAATGAAAAACCTCTCTTGTTTGTTACACTTCTGATTTATATCTTTCTCTTCATCATTTCCGAAAACCCTGTATACGAGGGTGGCTGTTTATATTTCGGGAACTTCACGATGCAATCATCAGATCGGAGGTAACACTAACAGTGTTACCTCCGATCTGATGATTGCATCGTGAAGTTTGTCATTTTTGACAATATATTTACCTTGACAGTTTTATTCTACGGTCACTATTTCTATTGTTGACAGTAACTTGAAAATTTTGTCAGCGAAAAAATAGAATTCACTCGCGAACATTATCATGCAACTATTTTTCATATCTTTCGGCGTGGATTATCTCAACAAGAATGCATCGACGAGCTGAATTCTTTGTATGGTGATGAAGTGCCACCGAGAACTACATTATATCATTGGTACGATATAGTGAATTCAGACTTGGACGGCGTTCTTTGGAAGATGCATTTTGTGAAGGTCGTCCCACAAATGTTGTTGTGTCGGAAAACATTAATGCAGGTCTGAATTGATAATGCAAGACCATCATGTGACATACCGTGAGATCGTGGCATCTCTAGGTATTAGTAACACCAACGTGCATAAGATCCTGCATAAATATTTAGGCGTTAAGAAGCTATGTTCACGTTGGGTACCACATAATTTGACAACCGCTCAAAAAAGGAATGCAATGGCGGTGCTTCAAAGAACATTTATAAAGTCGTTACAGGTGATGAGTCTTGGATCTATACATATGAGCCGGATGGTAACCAGCAGTCGACTGTGTGGATATTCCAAGATGAGCCAAAACCAACAAAATTTGTTCGCGCTCGAAGCACATCAAAGCAAATGGTTACTCGGTTTTTCGGAAAAACCGGCCACGTTGCAATCGTGCCTTTAGAGAATTGTAGAACGATCAATTCCGAATAATACACAACTATTTGTTTACCAAAAGTTTTTGAAGAAGTAAGGAAAACAAACCGAAAACGACTGATCATTCTCCACCATGACAATACGAGCTCTAACAGGTCGGTTCAAACAATTGAATATTTGACCGGGCAAAACATTGAATTGATGAACCATCCCCGTACAGCCCTGATCTAGCACCCTGTGATCTCTTTTTGTTCCCACACGTGAAAGACTTCGTGGTCAACGGTTTTCTACGCCGAGGCATTCAAATGCAAAACTGCATTGATTTTCAAGAAGAATATTTTGAAAAGCAATAAAACTATTTTCGATAATAAAATTTTTTTTTTGTTTGATACTCCAGAAATATAAACGGCCACCCTCGTAGTATGTGCATTTATTTATTTGCGTAAATTTGTAATGCTTTATTGAAATATTTTGTTTCAATTCCAGCTTTAGTTATTTTCATGCAATCGTATTGCATTTCCTTTGACTGCTACTTACTTTTTCTAAAACCGTGGGAAGGACTATTTCTTACTGCGTTTTCTGCATGTCGCGTTTATCGGACCATCTGGCTATTTTACTCACGCTTACAATCGGCATCAATGCACTTGTGCATTGAGAGTTCTCTTGCCTATGTACCGAATGGCACTTCTCGAATGTCTCGAACATACATTACATTTACACCGTTGACATTTACATGTTCTTATCGTGGCTTATTCTTTTAGTGTTTTTTGCATATATACGCATTGTCGGTCTCGATACACCTCCTTGTATTAATAATTTAGTAGTATACACTGTTTATAAATTCTGGACAGACGGTTTTGAATTTAGTAATCACTTTTTAATTCACAATCAATAACAATTCAACAACAATTCAAAACAATATATTCTTCTTGTGTTAATAATTTAGTTGTATAAAGTACGTTTATAAATTTTAAAATAGACAGTTTTGAATTTAATTTTGTAAGTAACTAGTATGAAGCGGATATACGAATATTTTGGAGAAAGATTTATTGATTCAGTTATTTGTTTATTATAATTGTTACATACACAATTTTAACTTGTGCTCGTATATTCGATAAAATTGCATTTTATGCTTTATTACTCCTATCGCCCTCTCTGTCAGCCTATGTTCATAATCATTGCGATTGAATTACAGATCTCTCCAATATTTCAATTTTTATTTTGAGGTAATAGAATTATATGATTATTGTCATAATATTGATTGGAAATTATTTCCGGTTGTTTTGAAATTAATGGCCAGAATAATGAGTCACTATTTTGCTCTTTGTCGCGTTAATTTGTTCCTGAATTCGTCACTCCCTGGGTTGTACAAACCCAAAATGGCTGCTGGTATAGTTCTTGTATCGATTAACTTGTGGCCGGATATTATTCTAAATTTAATATATGTTTTATATTTTTGTCACTGTTAACTTGTTTCATCCAGATTATCACTTTTATATTTTGTTATTTTGTTACATTTAGTCTTGAAATAAAGTGCATCATTATTATTACTTATTCAACATAATATTTTAATTGAAATAACTATTATCAATTTGTAATGTTTACAAGTTTCATAAAGTTCTCGCTCAAACACATTTTTGTCTAATTCTGTGCAGAGCTTGATATGATGCAACAAGAAAATGAACTTAAAGAAACTTACCTGAAATTTTGAAACTTTGTGATGGCTGATAGTGTCGAACTGCATAAAAATTAATTTCCCTAACCTGTCCAATATCAGCGATTTGAAAATTTTTGGCACAGGTGTTCCCCTAACTCCTCTATGATATATGTTAAGAGTTACGACCGATAAACCAGAAGCAAAAGTTACTAGACAAATACTGGTACCATAATACAAACCTGAAACAAGAAAGATAAAAAATGTATTTTTTCCGTCTACTCAAACATTCAAGATTTTTGTCTAAAAGTTCAAGAACAGATTTAGCTCAAAACTTTGTCTCGTTTTCTTAATTTTTTAACTCGTCAAAGTTAACAACAAAGGCGGCACACTTTGCTATTTAATTGGACGAGTCAAATTTGTCTGTTAAGCATTACTATTATTGACATATGTTCGTTTTTTTATGGACCAAGAAATCCACGAAGAACTGCTCTTTGCGAAAACTTTGTCTACAGATACTAAAGGTGAATCAATATTGTTTTTCAACAGCATTTCACGGTAAATACAAATATCAAATATAATACCATCTGCAGCAAACGGAGCACCAATCATGTTTACGCAATATTTCGATCCTTTTGAAGGAAAGTACTTAAGGTGCTTACGACTCGCTTCGTCATTCACTGACATCATTGAAACAAATGGCATGAATATCTCCAATTCGTCGTAAAGATAAATAAGATTCGCATCCAAGCGATGAATTCTAGATTATTTGCGCAGTTGTGTGAAGAAAATAATGACGATTTATTGACTACTTCTTCATACTGAAGTACGCTGACTGTCGAAATGCTTTTGTTTGATAAAATTTCCTTCTTTCACTTGACACCATTTGAAAGCTTTTGGATGCTAAATATTCTATTTTGAAAAGCACTTTAATTAAATGCATATAAAATATTGCCTACTTAATAGATTTAATTACCAAATTTAATGCAGTTACAAAGTGATTGTCTGAATTTAATAAAAACAAAGTCTATCATTGCAGCTTTTCTTTTCAGAATTAATCTAACGAAGCAAAGAAGGTGCAAGTTTCCCCATCTCCAACTTATCATTAACAAACATCCAAGATGACGACATCTTGGCCAACATTAAATATTTATATAACCTTTACACAGATTTAAAAACCAGGAAGTCTTGAATGCTACACTGGATTATCGATTCAGATGATGACATTCTAGAATCGGTTATCGCAAATGCAAGGAAAATTGATGACAATAAGCACTGACGAAGAACTTAAGATGCAGTTCAGAATGGATATTAGCAGTTCTGACCTTATAAAGATATAGCTATTGCTTATCTTTCGTTACGGACTATTGCAAGAAAGTTTTCATTTTTATATCTTGTGGAAAGGGGTTTTAGTGCAGTGACTAATCTTCTTATGAAAAAACAAATTGGTTGAAAATGGCTAGCCGCGGAGATCTGAGGCTGTACCTCAATAAATGAACAGAATTATTTGCGTATTACTCATAGTAGTATATTTATATTTATTTATTTTTGAACTTCTGATTTGTTTCGTGAAAAATCCAAATATTCACATGCATTATGTGTCTTCAAAAAGACCTGAAAAAAGTTTACGCTCAATGGTCTAATATTATTATTAAAAATTCCAATCCGATTATTAATTTTTTGAAAATACTGGGCTCTGGTCGATATATTAACCTTAGCATTTTCTTGAGCCAAATATGTATTCTGAACATTTGATTCGTTATTTAAGGTGAAAGTACACTCATCAATGAAGCATGTCGATGACAGAAGGCAACAATTATTGAAGCGACTTCTTGCATTTTATAACAAACTTCATTCCTACGTTCTTCGTCAATACTAAAAATTTTTTGATGACATCGTGGGTATTTTTTTAATATTTTCTATATTCGCCACTAAGATAAATCAACTTCAAGAGAAATTTGCCTCAAACTATATGTTGGATCTGCATTTACCATCTTCAAAACACGCTCTTATGTGTCGTCAAGGAATTGTCTATTTACTGTGATATGATTGTTAGAACATCTTATTCTTTCAGTAAAAATAATTATTGTTACTCGCCACCCATATGTTCCTATTTTACGGAAATATTTGGACGTCTTTTAAAATTTTCCACGTATTTCCGAATAGTGCTTGCAGATGATATTATAAGTCTATTATCAAATGTAACGCTTTCTTTGTTGGTATAATTATTCATTGTTCTGCAAATAAACCTCTAGCCTTAACCTCGAATTCTTAATCACAAATAAACAAGAAATAAACAGAAATATCGAAAGACTCACGTAAACTAATTAATATATAATTCGACAAATACTGTCTGATCTTAAAATCAAGGCTAATCATATTGATAAACTGTTAAACTTTAAATAAATATATTAAAATAAAAATCGCATTTTTAGTGTTGCTAGTATCATTTGGTTCACAATAATTTTCTGCATAATGTTGTCCGTTTATTGTGGCACCTTTCTGGAGGTAATTAATGAGCAAAATGTCCTTTGAATCCCAAAAAATTGATGCCATCACCTTGTTTGCCGATAAAGTGGTTTTCACTTTCTTTGGAAGTGCAGAACCACGTTCTAACCATTGTTTCGACTGTTGTTTAGTTTCGGGTGTACTGTAATGTATCCAAGTTTCATTGCAAGTAACAAATCGCCTACCAAAATCAACCGGATTCCGCTTATAAAGGTCCAAACACTCATTGGAAATGCGCAAACGAGTGAAATTTTGATCAGTCGTAAGCAATCGCGGCAGCCATCTTGCCGAAAGCCTGGAAAGGCTCAATTCTTTCGTTGAAATCTGGTGTACGCTTTCTGTTGAAATGTTTACCATGTCTGCTATCTCTCTCACTTTGAGTCGTCGATCTTACGTAATAATATTATGGCTTTTATAATCATTTCCTTAAAAGTCACGATTTTGGGTGTTCCAGAGCGCGCTTCATCAACACAGCTTGTTCTACCACGTTTAAATTCATTTACCCATCTACTTATTGTGGCGGATGATGGAGTAAATTCACATAATGTTTCCCGTAACTCATCTTTTATTTCGGTAGCTTTCATACCCTTAATTACGAAGTATTTAATCAACACAGGATACTCTGCTTTTTCCATTTTAACAAAACGACGTATTGCTTCTTTTTCAATCAGCTGTCAAAAATAAACTAATCAACCAATATATCTAAATATCGGAACGTAGACATATAAATAGGCAACCTAAATTACAGTGCATTTGTTTTACCAATTATAGCGCCACCTATGTGTCATTCTCACTACTTGTCAAACTATCCTCGTAGTTAATTATGTTTCTATATTTAAACGAATATTTATTATATTATAGAGAGAAATAAAAGCACCAATATCCCCTAAATATATCGCTAATCCGACTAGGATTCCCACATCACTTTGTTTTAAGATTATAAATGTCTAAACTAATAAAACTTGTCTGGCGACTCCAATTAAAGAACAATGAATATGTAGCTGATTTACATATTCATTGTTCTTTAATTGGAGTCTTCTGTTGAGTCTTGACATTTAATTAAGAAGTGAATTTCGTGTTGCTAATGAAAGATATCTATACGAACTACACACTTTGCTAAAGATAGTTACATATTTTCTATTTTAAAATTGAAGAACGTTACTTAAACATATATTTTTTTCTTATTCACCACTACTGCCGAGTTTACCGCGGATGCTGGCGTCACCCGTCTTAATGTATTTCCTTTCATGGAAGTTAAATCGGTAATACGTCATTTCGAAATGTTATTATCAGGCAAAATAAATCTATCCACTAATATAGTGTACCATATTATTTAGGTATGTATGTTCTAAAATCATCTTATTAAAGAAAGTGGCGGAAATCGAATTATAAATCTAAAGAAGCGTCTAGGTTTTCTGAATCATATTAAACCATAGTAATAAAAACTAATAGAAATTATTTCACAGACTTTCTGTCTGCCAACTACTATATTAAAAAAAAAAGGCGAACCAAATTCTGATTTTATAATTTCGCGCATCAAAAATCCACAGTGAAATGTCAGAAATACATATTTTTTAAATACAGGGTTCAGTAGAAACAACTTGCGAGTATTAAATATAAATAGCAAAGCAGCCCTAGAAGCTATTCTAAAATTTATTTCGCAGTTTGAAAGAGTAATGTGCCATTTACCTAATGTATTAGGGGTTTACATTGGCTTACCACAACAACCAAATGCCATTTTGTAGACAATTTCGACTGAGTCGACATGCTAGATAGGAAAATTTTTGGTTGGAGGTCACCAATATGAGAAGGACATTTGAAAGATATCATTTCAAAACCAAGTGATGGTGTTTCTGTACGTGGAGCAAATAGCAAACATAGCCCAACAAAATAAAATTTTTATGATAATGCGGGGATGTGAGGATAGTATGATGTACACCATTTCAGAAACCAAAAACATTAACAAAGCTTATGAAAAACTAAAGGATGTTCAATACTTCTTTTTCTGGTCTGGCGATATTACTCAAGGAGAAAAAGTCGCTGAGATAGTATGCAATGTAGAAACACAAATTGTAAAAAATAGAATTTCAGATTTTTTTAAACAAGTTAGTTTTAAGTATGTTGTAAGAATAAATTAATTAAAAATAATTTTTTTCTCACCAATGGATATTTCTGAACAATGGACAGTTTTATATACACCGCTACTGTCCGTTTCTCAATCATAAGCGGTAACGGTTTGAATTAAACAAATAATTGAATACTTAAATTGTAAACTTGTGTATCAAACAAAATTTGTAGATATCATGATTCGGTAGAGTGGTTCATCAAAAATGAATAGCCTCGTATATGTATTATAAGAAGATTTATTAAAATAAAATGCTATGACCCTATAACTCTTTTTAGACAAAAAGGAAAAGATGACAACAAATATGTTTTAGGAAAATAGAAAGCAGACCGATTGGAATACCCTGACGTTTTGATAATATATAATTGAATGTATAACGCTTCTTTTTGAAGATTGCCTGTAGGTTTTTACATGTTAATATTTCAACTATACCTTAACTTTCTTTTCTAAAATTCTTTTGGAAAAGTATTGTTAACATGAGTTCAATAACAGGGTATACAAAAATACATTATTCAATTAATTAATTTCCAGTATAGTCTTTTACAGTATTTCTGTGCTACCCTAGTACAAAGTCTTTTGTCAACTATTGTATATATTGTGATGTACGAAATTCAAAAACGATGCCAGGTAACTAACTACGGCGACAGTGATTGAACATGATATTACTTATACGATGTATTATAAACAAAACCTATATTTTTTTATAATCTAGTTTTTTGGATAAAATTTAATATTACGTAATGTTACAGTGACTTTGTTTATTAACACTGCGAGTATACGAGGGGATGAAATGAAAGACAAGAACTTGCGATTTGAAATTGCGTTGTTTTCCCAATTTAATCCACTACCATCTCGATACATTTGAACCGGCGATGATTCAGAGTCTATGCCTTGATCAAATTAATAACCCTCAAGTTAATAAACATCCATAGCAGCTTTAGTATCATTTTTGTGACCTGTAAGGTATTTCTTTACATGTGCAAATAAGGCGGATGCGGCAACAAATCGAAATCTAGTTCGTTAATTTCTGCTATTGAAGCAATACTTTTTTTAGCATTTGGAAGGTAATCAACAAGAATAGTACTTTTGCATCTCAGAAAATGAAAGCCATTACCTTTCCTGCAGATGGAACATTCATAGCTTTTTCTAGGAACGAGAACCATAGTGTAGTCAATGTATCAATTGTTGTTGAGTTTCGGGCATATAATAATGAATCGAAATCTAATTTGTGATGGGTGTTTTGTTACAAATGTATAATGATAAACGCAAACGTTACCTGTGACGATAAATCGGCGCATAATCTCTACTTTATTTTTTCTAAAACGCTCCAAGCACTCATAGTTTTTGCATAACTAACTCTTATAATGGTCACTTTCTCGAATATTTTCAAATGACTTTTAATACCATAACATGAACTTTTTGAACGATTTCCGGTCTAGTGTTCAATTTTGAAGGTCCTACGTTGTGAAACGGTTGTACGACTACATTTGAACTCATAGACCCATTTATCAACAGTGGGAAGCGAAACAGCCTAGTTCTCATTCATCTCATTATGAATATTTGTTGCTGATAAACCTTTAAAGAAGAAATACTTAATGAGAGCATGGATTTCAACAGTATCTATTTCGCTAGAAACTCCGGAACGTTCTTAATCAAACAGTCGTTACAACGAAATTAATAAACGTACTCATCTAAAATTCGACAATTGATGTCATTAGGGAGGCAACTTTCCGGAGCACCACAAAAGTAACTTAAAACTGAGTTATCTATCCGTCACTCCACGAACTTTTCGATCCAGCCTTTATATAGAAACATGGTAACTTCACGATGTAACGTAATCATTCGTGTTTGGTAATGGTAACAAGACGAAAGTGAAAAGTAATTACAAATTTTATTTTTAAAAGTTAATTTCGTGTAATAAATTAGAGTTGAGCACTTTGTCTGGAATCCAGAGATATGATATATAGACAACCTACAACCTACAAGCTGCATTATGACTTAAAATGTAGGGATGTATGTATTATGAAAAGCTCGACCGAAATCAATAACAGCCGTGAACGACAGTTTGACTCGATTTATTCAACGGTACAGATGAAACATATTTTCATCGCGAAGAATAGCCTTGCTGAAACAAATGTCCAAATATACCTAATGTTGCAGTTCTTTCTCCGATCTCATCCACTATGGGGCAACGAATCTTAAGCGTTATTATAGTACGCAGGCCTCATGATATAGCTTTAATAATTATTATATTTACCGCGTAACAGTTATCGTTCTGTGAAATGTACATTCGCATAGTATTATAGCTCGAGTCTAACTACTTTCACTGTTGCTATTCGAATCGAGTTGTCCGAATAAAGCGTGCCAGTTTAGTAATAATATAGCTGTAGCTTTTGAAGAAAATATGTCGTCGTGTTTTTATTATATTTATATTCCATGAAATGCTTTCTCTCCAATTTAAAATACCTCGTCTGTCTATCAGAAATTTTCGACTGTACTAACATTGACTTGTGAAGAGAAAATAACATCAGCTTAATATTTTCTCATCGCTTAAATTTTTAATGAGTTTTTTTACTTTCTTTACGTTTAGTATATTGTGATTTACCCTTCCCGGCAAAAAAGAGAAGCTATAAACTTGAAAAGGGATAACGCGATGAGTTTTTGTTCGTTTTCTGAATATCGCTTTCTCTAATGTCAATTATTTCGTATTAATACTCTTTAGACTTTAGTAATCTACATGTAGAAATTTGTTTTTGAGTTAGATATTTTGTACTTCTATTTCAGAGTTCAAAAATAATAGAATTTCAACGCTACATATAAATTAAACATAACTGGATTCTAAAGTATTCGACGGAAGATTACTATATATTGTATATTAATAGTGAATACAATAAAACTTTGATTCACGGATGATCTACATAACTTCTGACTATTAAATTATGTAATAAGTATCATAGATTTCAAGACTAACTACGATAGAGTAGCTGTCACAACTATAAATTTGCAACACCATTTACTTATTCTTTAGATTACTAAATAAAAGTAATCGTTGGGACCAAAATCTGAACTGCTACGAGGCTGATATAATGTCGGAGCCCACGACCATAAATTGTATATTGAAAAATGAAAGAGATGCAAACATTTGAATTTAGAAACAATAGTCAAATGTCTTTCGTTAATTTTTCCATGAATACAATTCATTATTTTTTATTGATTGAATTGTATTTCTTTTTTAGAGAATACATATTCAAAATCTAAAAGATAAACAGTAGATGGAGACATCATAACCTGTCTTGGTTGGTAACCACTAGATTGCTGCTATCTCTGGTTAAGAGCAAAGTTTTGGTTTTCGTTACGATGGTCCCTAATGTCAATTATTATTGTATATCTTTGATTAATTGCTCCTTTCATCTCAGTTTTGATGCTCCTCTTGATCTTAATCGCAATTTCTAATTTTTCATCTTTGTACTATGTATTGATTCGTTTCCTTTTCGAATTATACCATGCAACATCATCTTATTCTCTTTTCCTATACCACTCTAATTTTCTTTCTTTCGTCTTTTTAAAATTTCTTAGCTTGTTAATCTTCTACATTCGCCATCATTTGTTTTCTTCGCTGCATATACTTTTCTTAGTGTTTTCCGTAACGATATATTTATCTTTCGATTAGTAAAGGCGGGATGCAGTTTGTTCTCAATAGATTCTATTTTTATTCGGAAGTTTTACATCTACTTTTCATCATATAATATGAAGAAAACTATTCCTATATTTGCAAGTTAAGTATTAATTTGATTTGTTATTTGACTTTCCTTATCATTTAGCATATTTTATTCGATTTAGGATATCCACAGCATTGTGATGATTATTCAAGAGTTATTGTCATAATAATATCATAAGCATCAAACTTTTATTTCATTATATTTGTATATTGTGCAATATGGTGCGATGATAGTTGAGGCATTCAAATCACATATTTTGGAGATACCGCCTTCACAGTGGTAGCAATGCTTTTCGAATTGGTTTAAACGAATGCAAAAGTGCATTAATTTTCAAGGAGAATATTTTGAAACGCAATAAAACTATTTTAGATAACAAAAATGTTTTTTTGTTTGCTGTTCCCGAAATATAAACGGCTACCCTCGTATAATAACCAAAGATTAATCACGCTAACTCAATTGAATATAATAATATTTGGTAGTACACGTAGTTTTCTCATTCTATTGGCTTGACAAACAATCGTAAATAGTTCAGTTTCTTCGTAGAATTCAGTCAAATCTGTATGAGGACAATTTTTCGAATATCATTTCATATTATTGTTTTTTTTTTTAGTATTTCATTTAAATTTTACAAAATACAGATAAAGTATTGCAAATAATGTTAACAAAATATTTGCACTAATTTATTATATTATAATTGAGATATATTTTTACAAATATTACATTAGATAACTTTCTAGTATTTCAAATACTACAATGCATTACATTTTAATGTTCCGTCTTCGTCTCCAACATTTATTTCACTTCAAATTTGCTTTATTAATAAATTTTCTACTTATTATATACTGAGTGTTCTTAATTGTATGGACTTGTGACCTAACGTAGAAAATAAGGCTATTTGTTATAAGTGGAAGTAAATCCCTTGAGATATTTTTTAACAGTTTTGGATTTTTTAAAATTCATGGCGCTCATTTCAAGAATTTAAGCTTTAGCTTTACCCTGATTTCAACTTTTGTCAAATTAACCAATTCACTTTCACGAGTGCCGATGAACTGCAGTCTTTACCTGTCGACCAGTAAAATAGCGCTTATAACGGGTGAGGCAGAATAACGAGCGATTTTAAAAAAGCTGTAAAAAACAAGAAAAACAATATTTAGGAATAAATTCATTATTTTCTCAAAGAACATAAAAAAGCATTAATTTCCGTTCAGGTGTACACATTCTTCCAATCGTGTTTTGAAACTATTCATTACATTTTGCAGCATTGTTAGGGGAATGTTTTCCACTTCTGTCGGATCCGTTCTTTCAGGGCTTGAATTGTTTGTGGTGGGTTATCTTGAAACACTTTGATTTTTAAGTACCCCCACAAGAAAAAGTCGCACGGTGTGAGGTCCGGTGAACGAGAAGGCCAGGTGATGTCCCCATTTCGAGAAATCACATGATTTGGAAATAATCTGTTAACAATATTCATGCATACTCTGGCTGTATGGGAGGTTGATCCGTCTTGTTGAAAAAATGTATCCTCGTTAACTTCATAGCGTGCAAGCTGTGGTTCGATTTAGATTTTGTATGGATGAAGGTGAAGATCCTTGTGTAATATTCGTCTGACAGTTCGATTTGAAATCCCAAGTGTAGTGCTATGCCGGCGAGCTGAACGACGAGGGCTTCGCTCAATAGCAGTTCTTACACGGTCGATATTCTCGGGCACCGATTTTGACCGACCAGGTTTCTTTTTTGTCGTTGACGTAGTTTCCTCAAAGTTCCTAACCCATTTTTTAATGGCACAGGCAGACGGCACTGGTTGATTGCGATTAATGTTAAAATGATTTCGAAAGGCACGACGCGCGCGTATGTAAGAATTATCATTTTCATAAAACGCCTTAACAGCGTACGCACGCTGTTGAGGGGTCCAACGCTCCATTGTTACTAAATGCTAATATCAAGGAAACATGGCCGATAGCGTCCCTACCACCTCCGAATGACACGGCGCGAATCGCTCGTTATTCTGCCCCACCCTGTATAGGGTTAAAGAACACATCATCTTTTGTCGACAAAGTCAGAGGTTGGTCAAGTAGTGAAAGTGAACAAAATGAAGGCGATGAAGATGAATTAAATGGAAGTTCAAAGTATTGCTTTGTGATTGTTTAGATTTAGGGAATTAAAGTCCTTCATCTTATTCTTGCTATTTTCTGAAAATTTGTCTTGGTACATTAAATGATAAAATAAATTTAAAAAATAATTGTTTTGTACTCAATTAGCATGATAATCGAAAATATAGCTTTTTCTTATCCAATAATATGTTTTCTTTTCATGAATATTATTATAATAGGTCAAATATCTATCTTATCTACTCTTAAGGAGGACGCAAGCACTATTAATATTGGGGAATTTTATAAAAAACATTTCAACTTAGACAACTCTTGCTGACGTCATTGCTAATAATTTCCAATAAAGAGAAACTTTAGTTTGATACTTACTAATGAGGGGAGTTTTCTCCGTAGGCGGTAGGGTCTCTCTTATAGTCATCAAAAACACAGTCATTGATAGCAAGGCGCTTATGCCGAGAGTTACTTTTTCACCAGAGTCTGATGGCACGTAAAAAACTAAAAGAGCTGCAAAGAAGATAATATTAATTACTTGTAAGCTCCCTTAAATTATCTAAAAGTTTTTTATATAAATTAGGAGTCTATCTTATTCATAAATATTGATTTTACTGCTATACTTTCCGAGAAAAATCTAATCCACGTGACCATCGTTATTTTGATTGTACGTATAATACACTGGTAACAAGCAAATATTAGTCAATTAATATTCTCAAAATTACTTACGTCATGTAATCTAGGTATTTTATTTTTGGGTTGCACATCTTCTGGAAACATAAAGTTTACCAATAAAAACACTCCTTTTGGATAATATTCCGTCAAATTCATCAGAGGACAAACTACTACGTGAGGATGGGGAAGTTATAACTATGTACCTCCACCAATTGAAACACCTGTTCAGCT
Source organism: Dermolepida albohirtum (assembly GCA_031893035.1). Classification (NCBI taxonomy): domain Eukaryota; kingdom Metazoa; phylum Arthropoda; class Insecta; order Coleoptera; family Scarabaeidae; genus Dermolepida; species Dermolepida albohirtum. The sequence continues at coordinate 17,717 of JAVIWB010001753.1, read as the reverse complement.
CATGAATCAACATGTCAAATTATATTACAGAAGTTGTTTTCTTCGCGGCATCATTGCAAATGGCTCGAAAATAGGAACATTAAAAGAACTTTCACGAAAAGATGCTGTTGTTATTAGTTTGATGTTTGCATGGGATTGATTACATTTTAGAAAATTTGCTAAATGCTTTTACTCAAGTATAAGAAGTAAGAAGATGAAGATGAATGAATTACTACTTGATATAATACAGAAACATGAAAAGAAAACCAGACAGGAACAATAAATGCATCATGTGATATTTTAAACACGTTATTATCAAGTGTATTAACCAGCATAGGCGTAATTACATGGAATGAAGTGGATGCAAAAAGGAAAAATAATGACGAATACGGACATGAAGAAACCAAAACCGAGGAAAATGAAAATAAAGAAGAAAGTGATTCCAGGCAATGCAATACATACCCTGAAGTGGGGTTGATTATAATTATATGTCATTGCTAAAGAAATAAGAGAAGAAGATATAACGTAAATGCCAGTAAACAGCAAAAATAAACCAAAATTTCGATATATCGTAGAGGACGTTTTTAATTAAGAGGTAGCACATGTGTATACAGTTTTGTTATATTCGATCATCGCATAATTTAATTAGATTTTTATCGAAGCCGTAAACTTTACTGCATGGAAGAGCTCTATTGTCGATCAGGTTGCGTGAACTGTATATGTGACGTCAGCCATCGTATAAAGAAATTTTTCAAAATAAAGATCGAAAAAGTACATTTGCGACATATAATACTACACTAGTTTCGAAAATGAATGAGTGTTGGGACTCCACGAAGAAAGCATTTAATGCGTTTATTTGGGCTGTGATCCTACTCAACGTGGCAAATTAATTTCGCTCTATATGGCCTTTTGGCATTGATAACGACATCCTGTATGCTTTAGTGGCCAAAAAGGATTGCAACTGAACTGACATTACTGAGGATAAACATTAATATTTCGATCGCGTTTCGTTACTTAAAAAGACCTGCATACATTCTCAACCTTGATACATGGTTTTAGCATTTCTTAACTAAAAGGAATCAACTAGATTGCATGAATGTGGATATTTCTCAGTCTGCCTGCATTGAAAAAGAACCTTTTATGGATCGAATTGTAACAGACGATGAAAAGTGAACCCAGTGCAGTAATGTGCAATAAGAAAGGATTTAGAAAAAAACATATGAATGCGTAAGAACTGTCCTGCATCCAATGAAGAAGATATTACTGAATGTTTGGCAGGACTATACGGGAATTATTCATTTTGAGCTACTTGAACGCAACAAAATAATTACAGCGTATAATAACTGTAAACATATCATTAGACTCGATACGACTATTTGAGAAAAGCGTTCGGTTTTCACCAATTGAAAAGGCATCGCCTTTCACCAAGACAATGCTGGACTACATGTCGCCCAATAGATGCTGCGAAAACTGCAGAAGTTGCAATGGGAATTTCTGCAACACTTATAATATTTTTCAGACATCATGCCTGCAGATTTTCAGCTGTTCCAGCCATTGCAGAATAGTTTGAATGTCTAGAATCTTAATTCTATTTCTTCAAAAATTTAATAAACAGGTTTGAAGGTTGATGGAAAATAATTGTAGAGAATAATATTGACTATATAGTTGATTAAATGAAACTGTATTTTTTAAAATTTAACTTATCGAATTTTATTTTTAAATTTTTGGATCGGATTTTATATGTAAATATTTATATGTATACGTAAAGCATTATTTTTACCAATAGCATTATAGCATACAGTGTTTAATTTAATCTCATTTTAACATGAGTAAGTCATTAGTGTATTCTGTTTTGTTTGTGTTCTTGATATCGAGTGTTTACTGTACCAACAATTTGATACAAATTTTAAAACAACTTAATTTTGACTCAAGCTGTATATTATTTATACGTAAAATAAATGCAACTTACCTATGCAGTTTATTAAAATACAAGGTAAGATCAAATTAAAGACGTAGAACATCGGTCGTCTCCTCAATTTAATTGTGTAAGTTATATCTGGATAAGGCTCTACGCAGCAAGAGTAGTTGGCGACATTTTTCACGGCGTGAAAGCTGACCAGGTCGAATTCCCCGTTAGCTTGATAGTTACTGACGTCACCTTCCTCCGTTTGCTTGGTCAGTTCTAACTGAAAATAAATCGTCTTCATGTAAGTACTACCGACGTTTCTTTTTCTTTTTCAAAATGATTGTTTTTGACTCTTCTCTGAAAAGATTAATGTATTTTTTGCTGCATGTGGTAAACGTACGCGACGTAAGAGAAATATAATTGTCCTTTTTGTTGTAAACCAGTATTCTTTCTTTGAAGTTTTTATTAAATCGCGAATTGGATATAAATTCGGTTCGACAATTCGAAAACAATTCCAATTGGGTTCTTTTCTAATAAATTTCAACGGAATCTTTGTCGTATTTGCTGGGGAAATGTACTGTAAAGGATATCTTTAAGAACATTCTTGTCTCGTGTACTGTATAAAATTACTAAACTTATAGAAATTATATGCAAAATATCTATGAAGAGGTACCGATATTGCTCAGATGTTAATTATAGTAATCACACTATTCTTAAAATGATCAACAATAACTTCTTGAAATAAAAGAGAACTACACTCATTATACTGTGTGACAAAAAAAAACGGATCGCAAATAAATAATTAAATTTTTATTGATAAATTCATATTCCTTATAGAGGACGTTTAATAATGAATTACCGCTCTACGTAAACAACTCCTGTGGAAGCTCATTCCAAGTCACTTGATGTTCTCTAAAAAAACTTCTAATCTGAGTTAGTGTAAAAGAGAAAATTAAAATTATTAGTTGCATTAAATTCATTGTAATGCTTATCGAAAAGCTTATATTTATAAAAACAATTTTATTATACTGTTAATGTCTTTTAACAAATTAATTTTACTCGAAATATAATAAAATCTGAAACAACTTTACGATTTTAAAATTCGTCTATTAAAACTAATCAAAATTGTTATGACTTGTGAAGTAATTCTGTTTAACATTTTATAGACTACTTACACTAGCCTATAAAGTACAAGTACAGGAATTTGCTTAATATCATTCTAGTTAAAGGTAAGCAGATAAAATTTCAAGAATGATTTTAATAGCACATTAGTGTCCAGTTCTTTTACATAAAGAAGGATGAAACGATCACCAAAACTTAAATATTATAACATATTTAATTGTTCTGTTTTTATTTCTTGTTTATAATAACACTATTATTCAACAAAAAGACTTTTGGGCACAATATAATACACTATATATGTATAAACAATTATAACAAAATGATTCCAATAAGTACAGTGAAGCGCACCATAGGGGTGCGCTTGATACTAGGTAAATAAAATAAACAGTTACATACAACTTATGAAATGCGAAACACCTTTTTAAGCAGCGTTTTCAGTGTACTCACAAACAAGATAAGATCTATTAAATATTTGGAACATCGGATATGTTCTTCCATCGATTTCGCCGTGAGGAAAAATGCTCTTGCATGAATAACGACCATTCAACATCTAGTGGTGTGTACGTGTGATGCTGCATTACCACTACAAACTTGTTTTAGTGGTAATGCACATTATCTACTCACTTTGGTCGTAACACTAATATTTTGTCGTCATTGATAGCATGTAGCTGTGCTTGGATAGTGTCTAATACTGTCAGTGAATTCACTGGCGGCAACGAAGAATTTTTTAGTTTATTAATTGCTTCAACTACTCCTTTGTAATTATTATAAATTATATTTATTTGTTTCACCTTCAGCATCTTGGAATTTCTTTTGGCTTTCCTTTATGACAGTTGCTTCTTTAAGACCAAATTGTAAAACCAGAGACCTAATTTTTGGAAATTTTGGAAAATAATAAAACGCTGTTTTTAACCCTATATCTCAAAGTGTAAGAGTCGACTGTGGAGGTTTAGCGGTGAGAATATTGCCTATGTAATTCTCAAATATGTTTAGGGCATTTGAGGAAAACTGCATTTGCGTGCAGTCATCAAACCATTTACCTCTAAATTCAGCGTCGAATCGCTTCTGTCACAAGATGTAAAGAAAGAATTTTATACGTAACATATACGAAAGAATCACAGTCGTTCTTAGGACATCGACTTGTAAAATGCATGGTTGAGGCGTCTTGATTAAGACTTGGTCTCTCGAAAGTTTAAATTCTTTCAATGTATTTAACATAAGTTTTGAAATGACTTCAGCAGTACATTCATGTTCTCTTTTGGAAGCTAGTAAGATTGAGGATGACAGTTTAAATGGTTCTATTGTACGACCTATGACATTAACAATATAATTCTGATTCCGATTTAATTCCACGTTCAATACGATCGCGAGCAGATGGTATAAAATTTCGTAACATTTTCGAACTGGGTAATTTACAGTTCGCGTATTTATTCCTGAATCATTTTACTCATAATGATTAGTTATCTGATAAATAAAGCGGTAGATTGCTGGACAAAAATCGAATAGAAATTGCTTATTCACCCGTACGCCGATTTTTTTTTGCGCTGTCCACTACCATGTGTTTTTTGCAGTTATATTTCATCCAATACATGAGTGGTCTACTAAGCATTTCACTTTTGCGCCATCGTACATTAAATTCGGAAATTTCCAAATAAACTTATTTCCTCTGAGATAATGATCGTTTTTTCAACCTACGAAACCGCGAAATAATTCTATACAACGTACAAAACTTCGTTATACAAGTGAATTCTTCCGAGCGATAACATACACTGCATTACATACATACATATCAGCGACGAAACCGCTTGTGTATTCTCGGCGCACACCTAATAAAGCACCGATCTAATTTCCGTATTCTTCCAACAAGATATTACACAAACTCTGAATCTGTCCACCTTATTATGCGCATATATACATATTCATCAAATGTGTTACATTGAAAGTAGTAGTAGTTTTGTGTGTTATAAAATACATTTCTTTTTAACTGTTTAATTAACTTTTGAATTTTTTCGTTATTAAACTTTTGTATGCTGTGGGTAAACGGTTATATATTTTTAATATTAGAAAGTCATCACACTTTTAAGTACACTAGCTTTTGTTGTTTGTGGAATTTTTAGTCTTGCTTGTCCTATTATCACGTGTACTGTGGAGGTGGGGTATTTCATAATTACTAAATAGTTCATTACAGTGACTTTTTATAAAACAAAACCGATGTCAATTCAGTATTCTTCTTTGTCTGAAGTTTGCACACATGATTCTCTTCATTGTAGTTTATATATTGCTCGTATCCATGTCTTGAAGTTCGACTATTCAAGGAGCATCCATAAAATTACAGCAAAATAATATTCAATTTTTGACTCTTTGATAAAAATATCCAAAATAAAAAGCAATTGCTGCACTTTTACTAAATGAAACTGATAAAACACGTATTGCATAAACAAAAGGACACAATGTTTTTGAAAGATTTTTTATGTGTTCCTTTCAATAGGTTTTTCAATCCAATATAACTCCCAAAAGTATATCCTACAATGGCAATTTCGATGAAGCATGTGGTTGATTAACTCAATCACTGAAGGTCGATATATAATCCCTTTCCACAATGATTAAATTAAGTTGTCATCATCAGCAGATAATTAAACAGAGTCGCATCTGGAAAACTACGGTAAAAACCCGCACGAAACAAATTTCGTACATGATCTGTACCGTCGGAAGCCAAAACGCACACTATCACAGTACACGGTACAGTGATAAAATTTTCATAATAATTATTTGCTTCTCTTGCATAAATTATATATATGAAGTTCTTGCGAGAAAGTTTTTTTGTCACCTTTGCTTTTTGAAAGAAAATCGTAGGCAATAGAGAAGAAGCCATTAGTAAACCATTCTTCTTCACACCGTGTGCGATTTGGCTTTCCTACAAATCGTGTGCGGGATTTGTTTCGCACGGATATTTTGCCGTAGTTTTCCAGGTGCGACACTATTTAATTATCTGCTGATGATGATAATTTAGTTGTCGAAATACGTATACAGAATACGAAAATTAATGTGGAAAGGGGTTATATACCCTATAATATATGTTAATTTTTTCTTCTTTCATTTTCAACTGTTTCCTATCGTCTTCTTAAATTATTATAGATATGTGTCTGCAAATATTCCTACTTTATGTTACAAAACATAGGACAAGTCTATATCACAGGTGGGAAACGCACGACGGTGAGTTTTTTGTGCGGCCTTCCATTTTTTCTTGAAAGATATTAACTAGGTTAATAATAGCTCGGTAGGCAGTAATAGCAGAAATGTTATCTTCCGGATCGGCATGTTTTGGCTTCTACACTTCAACAATTCATGTCCACTAAATTAAATTTAGAATACTATTTATCTATTTTGTATTATGTTCCTGTTTAATGGAATAAATTTATTTAAAAATACTTTTACTGTATTATTGTTATTTGAAAATGTATTTAAACATGTAGTTGTTTAATCAAACTTACGCCGCTTTTATTACGGCCTAATTTAAATATGACCTCTAATGGTCAAAACGTTCCCCATCTCTGGTATATATTATATACAGTGTTGGATCAAAAATAGAGCTCTGCAGAATACCACTTTCTATCGATATCCAGGCCGACATATCTTCTAATTCTGAGTCAGAATTTAATGTTCTCTTTGATTTGTGTTACTTGGATAGGATTCAAGTAGGTAATATATTGAGGCTCGAAAACCCATCAAATATAGTTTCTTCAACCAATTCTCACGATACACATTACTAAATGCATTTGATAGATCTAAGAACACTCCTGACACTTATGCGAGGTATATTTTTCAAATAAAGTTCGTTTCAGATTACTAGCTTTACAAGTGTCCCTACAAAAGTGGGAAATGTCACCTATAGCTTCTTTGCTTTCTTTCTTATGAATGTCGTGGTGCTGCAGCTTATCTTTTAGTATATATATTTGCACTTATCAAGTTCCATTTTTTCATGTTCTTTACTAACAACATTCATCTCAAATTTCGATTCTGACAACAGAAACTATCTATTACAAAATTTGCTCTTTTTAATTGTAATGTTACTGCCACTCCAAGAAGAAGGAATCACACTTTGTTCAAAACAATTAATGAATATTTTATAAATATGGTAGTCAATTTAGAAAAAACTGCTTTAACTTTGCTTCATTTCATTATATTTGTGTATTCGAATTTATGATTGTGATCTTGTTGTACTATCTAATTTATCATTCTTAAAAAGGTATTAATGCATATGACCTCAGTAAGAATACTCTTGACACTTATACGAGGTATATTTTTCAAATAAAGTTCGTTTTAAATTACTAGCTTTACAAGTGTCCCGACAAAAATGGGTAACGTCGCCTGTAGCTTCTTTGAAGGAAAAAAATTATGAATGCCGTGGTGCTGCAGCTTAGCTTTCAATATATATATATATATATATTTACACTTATCAAGTTCCATTTTTCATATTTTTTACTGATTTTATTGTCAAGGACGTTTCAAGTTTATAAGAAATTTATCGAAACCTCTTCTTTAAATCTTTTAAAGCAGATTATTTACTCGTAGACCATAAAAAATGAGCACAGGTGATTCTTTCATTTATTAAATGGTTGGAATGTGCACCATCTACTTGTCACGTCAAAAGTAAGTAGTGTATAATACAACGACGATTTTGAGTTCTTATAATTCAAAAAAAGGAATGGTGCCAGTCAGAAACGCAGACTACGTGTCTCCTCCAGAAATATGGCATAATTTCGCTTAGTTCGTGCCGCTTTTGTGAGAAATTTAATTAATAAAAAAATAGATTATTCTTCATTATTGTTTCAAATCAATATTAACGAACACAGGCTTGCTGCAACAAGTTCTTCGACGTTTCAGATTCCTAGATGCAGAACTGTTGTGATAGTGAAGAGCCCAATTTATCAAATGTACAAGATGCGAATAAATATTTCGAATATATTCCTCGTATGAACGGCTTGTAAGCATTAGATTTATCACTTCTTCGGCTTTTTTTTAAATTTTGAACTTAAACAAACTTATGTTTGTAATTATTATTGTGAATATACTATATAGGAATGTCTTGTGGAGAATTAATATTAACTGTTTATTCTGGTATCAACCGTTGCACGTATTAATAAGCCATTATTACTATCATTGTTATTATTATTACTATTGTTATTATTTTTATTATTATTATAAAATACTATTCATTTCGAGAAGGATAAACGAATATTCGTGGCAGATAACATTACGGCCACTCGATCACAGCTAATTCGATTAAAAAAGTAGACGAAAAAATTCATGAAAATAGTCGCTCTACCGAACTTTGTATTATACTCTTGGCGAAGTATAGCCGCTTTGAGTGTTATTCCTCTTTCGTCAAGTGAACAATAGAGTAACGACGATACAAAAAATATTGGCGGTCACATATTGTTATTATGGATACACAAATTTGCCACCTACCAATGATATAAAAATACATTTTTTAATTTTTCATATAATCGCTTTCAGCTTCTACACATTTATTATTTATTGCTTGATTAATAATTTTATATGCTTATGAAAGTATTCAGACCACCAACAAAATAGATCAACATAATTGTCTATATTTCGTAGTCCTCTTTTTTGATATTAGAAATAAAGCGGCTGCTAGGAGCGAAGCTTATTGAAATTGCTGAAATCTATAGGAATGAACGGCATCGTGAATGACAACAGTGATGCGGAAAGTTACTTTACCATGCGATATTTTATTCTTCTTCTAATAAACACAATAAAGATGCATAATTCATCTATTGACAGCTGCATTTCTTTCTTTAAAATCTATTAACAAAACTCCATCAAAAATTTTGATCCCAAGAATAGAAAAAATTGTCCTTCTTAATTGTAATGTTCCTGCCACTCCAGAAAGAAGGAATCACACTTTGTTGAAAACAATTAAAGAATATTTTATAGATATGGTCATCAACTTACAAAAAAACTGATTTAACTTGGCTTCACTTCATTATGTTCGTGAACAAGTATCTGTATCATTATTGTGATCTTACTGTACTAGTTTTATTGCAATCATTCTTAAATAGATAATAATGCATGTGACCACCACGGACATCTAAACACGTTTGATGTCTTAATGCTATGGATAGGATTGTCATGTCGACCATTTCCTGGGAAATCATATCTCACTACTCCCTGACAGCAATTCGTAATATTTGAAGTTCTCTTAACATATTCGATTGGATTACCATCTGGGAAATTGGCTGGTCACTTCATTCTCTTTTAAGGAGAAAATCAGTCGCATAGTCTTCTTGAACATGTTCAAAAACCCTTGGGGACTCCAAGATCGAAAATTTTTCCAGCTCGCGAGAATTTTAGCTAATTTGAAATTTGGTAAAATGGCGTTAACACTAAATACGGGGCGCGAACGTATTGAAAAAATTAGAAAAAAATATTAATTTTATAAAGAATTGTTTAATATATAGAAAGAATAGCAGTAAAATACATTCCGACATTAATTACAAACAGGTTTAATAATTATCAATGACACCCTTGAGCCTGTCTTGTAGAGCATAGCTTTTCGAAAAAAGATTTAATATTTTAACACTCTTAAGTTATTTTTTATATTTAGTTGAGACCTATATTTTCTGTTCCCACAATGTGTCAAGACACATTGTAGAGATTTTTATTTTAGGTGCTTGCAACTTTGACGTGTTTTAGATATTATATAATAGGAGCAGCATCGGTGCTTATTCCAACGCAATTCTTTCACTATATTTTCGCCTCGTTTACAAAATTACTTAATATATTAAATAATGTAACTGATGTTGCTCTGAGCTCTATTGGGTTTCTAGACAAGAAGTTCTTCTACTGCTTATATACTATCACGAAATCGAACATTAATTAAATGAGCCTTTTTATTATCTGTTGCGTTATCAAGTTGAATTGAAAACAATTTGTCAGACAACTTCCCAAAGAGCTGCTACTCTACAACTTCAACTAAATTATCGATTCGACAGGAAACAGTATCATTTGATAGAAGTATGGACTGAAATTGCTTGACAAAATTATCTCCAAACATATTATAGTTTCCTCCACAACCTCAATTTTAGCTGGCAGAATTAGGTCTTCACCAATGGTTTCGGACTTTTGTATCTAGCTACTTTATATGAAACTTTATAACAGGCAAGTGAGGTTTCTCATTCACAGACAAGGCCTTTCCGAAAAATAATTTTTTACTTTTCACATGACTTTAATTTTAATTCAAAGAATTTTCGGGATTTATTAACGTAGTCACTATGAAGAGTCTCCAAATGTTTAATTTTATTAGGTTTCATGCTGTTTGCTGCCATCATTTCTGAGCGAATGACACACAGGGGTCCCTCTTCTTACTTCAGTGCTGATAAACCTAAAATTCAAATATTTTTGAAAATATTTTCTTGGCTCTATCTTCAGAACGACACTCGTCTGTGTAGTTGTTGATGCTTTCCTACCGTTTAACTCGCGCTTGCTCCCACTTAAAAATATTTTCATCCTTCTGTATAAACATACTGCTACTCGAATACTAATATTGTATTCAACATGCAAATTACAATATATACTCGTACAATCGAGGATCGATTCGTCTGAGACTGGCTGCAGTTGAACGAGGTGTAGTACGAGGGTAGCCGTTTATATTTCGGAAATAGCAAACAAGAAAAATTTATTTTAGTTTTATTGTTCTTCAAAATATTCTCCTTAAAAATCAATACACTTTTGCATTCGTTTAAACCAATCCGAAAACCATTGCTGCCACTGTGAAGGCGGTATCTCCAAAATATGAGTTGAGTGATAATAAATCTGTCAAGGTAAATATATAGTCATAAATGACAAACGTCACGATGCAATTATCAGATCGGAGGCACACTAGCAGTGTTGCCAGTTCCCGAAATATAAACGAGGCTACCCTCGTATTTATATACTTCATATACGCATGCGTCACGGTCACGACAGACGTTCATGAATGTTCAAAACTTCTCGGGAAGCTATGAGAATTTCAGCTATATCGGACATAACGCAGAGAGCGATAGAAAGACGCTAATTCTGGTTTTAGCATACCACGGAAGGGTAAATCTATTGATATTTGGCAACACCAATCCGCTGTGTTGCCAAATATTAATAGATTTACCCTTTCGTGGTAATGTAGTTGAGGCAGTATCGTAGTGTTGTCTTAGCATCAAAACTCATTCAAATGGCAACTAATATTATAATTATAGCACGATTTAAATATAAAATTATTGTATGATTGGGAAGGACGTGGGAGAGGGTGGGGGTGACGTGATGAGAATTGTGATTGAAAACAGACTCGCAAATATTAAAAAGTTAAGAGCTTTCCAAAGTCGGTTAATATTTGATTTATTCGAAATATCAATACCTATATAGACATCACTGTGTGGCGGAACGTTTGTGCGCGAAAATTTTTTAGGTCCTAATGAATATTACATAAACTAAATGTCTGTAATTTTTATTTCAACAAACTCGAAAAATTTCAATATTTTGAAACACGATTATGAAGACATACATTGTTGCGTTAGTTTATTTTGCCAAGGGTAAATAAATTTGAAAGCGTGTGATGAAGCGTTAGATAAAATAGGTAGTTGAACAACAAGTGGTCGGTCGGTTCGACATTTCAACTCGACTCGGTGTCTAAGCCGGCAAAACTTCCGCAGACTAGAGGTCCTGCATTATAAATTGCCGGGCTTCATTCCGCAATTGCCGAGTTAATTTATATTTATCTAATACTCGTGCAATCACTTTCCTTGACGAGAACGGGAGCCAGATGTAACAATTTCAGGAAATTTATCAAGAAGAGGATTTACGACAGGAAATGTATCCGTTGGACATATCCTGGCGATTGTTTGAAATTAGCATTTGTTTCGTCAAGTTCTAAGTTCTAGGTAAAATCTTCTCTGTTCCCTTTGCTGTCGCCATTGGCTGTTGACATTTCTGTTTTATAATGTACAGAGGCTCAAAGTTATAATGGAACAGTAAAACAATTATAAGAACTATAACAAAAAAAGAACTTAATAAACATTAGATAATAAAAGAGTTTATTTTAATTTTAACTGTTGTAACCTACATTTGAAAACTCAATAAGAACAAACACTTAAAAAATAACAGAAACCAAAAGAAACTAAAAATTCATGTCAAACATATAATGGAACACATGTGGTTTCTATCACAAAATTTATAAATTTTTGGTAGCTAATATTTTGTAGGTAACCCTTTTGACTTTAATAAGCATCCTAAGCGCTTAGGCATTGATTTTACTAGGTTTTCACAATACGAAGGTTCGTTTGACCATTCCGTAATAATAGCTGCCTTTAGTTGTTCGCGAGTGGAAATTGTATAATTTTTCAATTTTTCCTCAAGATAACTCCAAACATGCTCAATAATATTTAAGTCCGGTGATTGTGGTCGAGTTTCCAAAACGTGGGGGCAATTATACAGGAGCCACGATCGGACGTTATGAGTTTTACTTGGGATCGTTGTCTTGATAAAAATAAGATCCCTCTTTAATACCTAGTTTTTCGACACATTCGTTTAAATTGTTTCTTAGTATATATAAATACATAGTGTGATTCATAATCACATCAATTATCTGTAAATTCATAATCACATCAATTATCTGTAAATTCCCTGGTCCACCGGCAGATACAGCGAACCATACCATCATTGAACCCATACCGTGTTTTACTGTAGGTTGCAAATTATTTTTATGGATCTCTTCATTTCCTAGTCTCCATACGTATGAGCGTCCATCAAACCTAAAAACATTATTTTTACTTTCATCAGTAAACAACACCTGTTTCCAGAAAGAAAAGTCCTTTTCTCGGTATTTTTTGCGAACTCTACACGCTTTTTTTGATTAATGTCGCTTATATGTTTTTTTTTTCTAGCAACTCGACCATTAAAATTGCGCTTCCATAGAACGATACGAACTGTTTCTGCATTTGCTTTCTTCCCAAGGTATTTTTGAGCTTCAGCTGCCAAGTTTGGTGCACTTAGATGATGATTCCGCTTAATTTGGAGCACTAGCCACTGCTCGTCATTATGGGAGAAGATTTTATTTTTACTGGGCTTTGTTGCTAAAAACAGTTGTAGGTGCACGATTCACGATTTCTGCGATTTCTCGAACAGTTTTACCCTGCTTGGATAATTTTTTTATTATCTCCCTGAGCTCTGGTGAAGTCTGAACACTACGCGGCGCTATTTTAAATTTTTAATAAGAAAAATATGTTTTTTGGTTCATGCTATCCGCTTCTGGGTATCCGGGCCGGAACCGCGTCACTTGTATATATGCCGATGATTCGTACCCATTTGTATGGGTCATCTTCAGGGCTGAACTACTGCGCTGAAACTGTCAGTTTCAGTGAAGTAGTGTCCCTAAGTGTTATTTTTTGTTCATTTTACAAAAGTTCATATAATAAAGACTTAAATTTCTTTAGCAGTAGTTTTATTTGTTTACCTAAAATTACCATTAAATCTCTTCGATGGTAACTTCAATTGTATAAAATATTTTTATTTTCTTTTTCTAGTAGGTAGTTCTACACTAGAACTTCTTGATCGAACCAATAGCCTATTTTTTATAAAGATACCTCGTTTACATAATTGTTTGACAAGGATGATGATGAAAAGTAAAGGCACCGCTTTCTCTTGTTTCCCAAATTGTTTCTTGACTTTATGATCAAGCAACCAAACATTGACCACTATAGCATCCGGCATATATGCGTAACAAGTCAACATCGCAGTAAAAATACTTGTCACTACCTCACTGGAACTAGCCACTATAGAACACTGCAAAAAAAACACAAAATATTCGCAAGACATTGTTATTAAATGTATATAAAGTAAATTTAATACAACAAGCGGAAATGCGGGAAAAATTCATGAACCCAAAGGATGCACTTTTACTCAATACTAAAGACACCACTGGCAAAATGTGTAGGATATTACAAAAGCACAATATAAAGACAATAGTCATTACAAATGAGAAGTTTGGCGATATTCCTAGTAATTATAAAGGCAGATTTAATTATTTTACAAGACCATGGACTAAGCAGAGTACAAAGTAAACTAAAAGTGAAACTAAAATAATAGCGAAAGCCTTTCAGTACAGACTGGAAAGCGCTGAAAACAGAAAATGTTATCCAAATAGGTTTCTTTCATTTTTCAAAGTCATAATTGTCAGTCAGCACCGTGCTGATTCACATCAGCTTTTCGACGTTAAAGGCAGGTCATTGGACGAGAAATTATGAAATTCACCGAATAATGGCAGAAGATTATGGAAGAAACGGACATCTGAAATTGATTATCTTTTCTTTAATATTAATAAATAACATGGAAAACAGACAAAATATAAATTTCTCGATATTCAATACTACCAAATTTATTAATTACGCTACTATACCTCAGGGTCGATTAAGAGCGTCTTGACGAGATTGATAGTGTTGAAATTTGTGTTGTCGCATTAAGTACTTCTTCTTGTGAAGTTTATCAAGAACATATATTCATAATCAGATGCAAGATGATTTGAAGAAGTCGACTCTTTAATTTTCCATTATTGGTAAATGGGCTTAAGTTCAAATATTGTAGTACAATTGTTAAAGCTGCACCACATACTGGATGTTTAAAATTTTCCACTACACTAGAAATTGCCAAAAAAGTTCATTCTTTGATGTTAAAGGACCTTTGTTTGATCACTTTTGGCATAACGGAGGCTGTAAACACCTCTAAAGAATGCGCAACATACATCTGTAATAATGAGTTTGCTACGAAGAAACTATCCGATAGGAGAATGATATGATTGGTCTTCATGAGTGTTTGAAGTGTTTCCAAAAACAATTAGGTAAATTTTATGCATCGATTTATCACCACGGATGGAATTTGAGTTCATCATTACACGTCCAAAGTAGACCAACAATCTAAACAGTGGCAACACAGTAGTTTTCTATTCCCAAAGCAGGCAATACCTGTTCTATCTGCAGGAAAGACAATAGTGAAAAAATGTATTCTAGTTGTTGATTACTTTTCAAAAATCATCTCAGGCGCATAGTATGTGTTTTGTATGGAAAAACGTAATGAAAATACCTCCTCCCTGGTTCAGCCAAAAAGAAAATTAACATACACTAAGGCAATGCTGCACACAATTGTTATTGCTAAGGCAAAAATTAACGAAATAGGCTTCGATTTATTACCATATTCACCTTATTTGCCACATTTTGCACCGTTGGAATATCTGTTCCTCTTGCAGGACACTCGATGTGTGTCTCAATCGAAACTATAATAACAATTAATAAAAGAGCAGTAGATGTCCATTTTTAGAGCGACAGGGAATAGAATACATCTAGGTCTCTCTTCTTAGTTTATATTATCTATTAGATTGATTGTGATACCTACCAGGTGTTTGGAACTTCCGAACAAAGCTGGAATACATGACGAGCTCTAGAATTAAGCGAAACGATTGTCGTTTGATACTGGCCGTTTACATGCACGCGTCGCTATTTGACAGATATTCTGTTCTATTGTATTTAAGGCGATAAAAGTGCTTTTACTGTTACTCGAGAAATGAATATCTAGTTACCTCTCACTAGTTTGAATAATTTTTATATTTTTCATTAAGACTAATGGTCCATCGATAGCCCATTATCGATTATCTGGCCGTAATTTCGTACTAATGAAATGAGCTGGTATAAAGGTTGTTAACAAGTACGTGTTGTATAGAATGTCATGTATTACTTGCGAAGAGTCTTTTCAATCATAAACGAATAACTCACAGTACTATTCTAAATCTCCGGTATGATTCCAAATTCATGCAGACATGCACGCTACTCTAAATGTAGGCAGGATTATTTCGATGGAAGTAGTTTATGGTTATCGAATCCATTACAGCATGTGAGAAATCGAGCGTATGTACATGTGTATAATGCTGGAGCATTGTTCAACGTCAAATATATCGTACTTTTACGTATCATGGGAAACGAGAATGAACATCGTATATTGAACGAAGTTGGAGTTAATTCCCTTTTTATTATCTCCACCAAAGACAAGTTTTAAAGAACAGAATACGTAATGTTTTCAGGATTACATCGATAGCGGGCGAGTCGTTTATTCGTTATTTATATAGAGGAAAGTAGCCATACAATATCCGTTTTATTGATTTAAAGAGGGTTATCGTAAAGATATGTTTTAGTGTTTCGGACGTTTTTAGTTCCTTAATGTTTATGATAAGATTCTTACATAAGAAGATGTGAATTTACAGACGTGCAATAAAGATGTATGCAATGTTAATATGACTATTATTTTCAGTAAAAATGGTAAAATTTATAACTCATGCATATAATAAGTAATGAAGGTATCATAAATGATAGCATTTCTGGGTCGTTACTTTCCATTTTTTTAATGGAACAACCTAGAGAATCAAATAATACATAAAAGTCTAACAAAAAAGTTATTATGTGCACCAAGTAGAAGGAAAAAGACCACGCATTTGAAAAGATACAAACACTAATACTGGTTTATGAAAGTTTCTCTACCTGAAACAATACTAGTAATGCAGTTTGAAAACACAATCGAGCTGGTGGAAATATATCTAACCTCCCGAAATTGGGCCAAGTTTCGGATACAAAAGAAAAATTTACAAATTTAGAATCTATGTAATTAAGTTTACTTTTTAAATTTTATAATTGAATTAATAAAAGCAATCTAAGAAATCTAGAAAATTTCAATTGTTGGAGATAGCAAAAGCTATTTTTAAAATACGTAATAAAACTAGATAATTAACATCAAAAAAAGATTACGCTAGATGTGGTTATCAAATTTCACGAAGAAGGAAAGAAGAAACTTAGCTGATATCGGCCCTGTCGACGAAGTTTCTAGTAAGGGCTCAACACGTGGTATCGCCCTTAATAGGTAAATTTTACACTTAATAAGGTTCAATTTTCGTACTTCATTAGCTTTTAAAATATAATACTTAATTAGCACTTAAAATTTGTGCGTAATTCGGACTTAACACATTAAAATAACTATAAAAAAGAAGAAATTAGAAAAATCGTGTTGAAGATGGTGAAGGCTAAAATATATTTTTTTATCCTTGTCATCATCGAAGAGTACAAAAAGTAAGCTCTTTTTAAATGTTTTGAATCCAGTCGAATCCAGTTGACACTGTGAATAGTACTTTTAAAACCATCCGATATTTATTTCGCAAATTTACTACTTAATATTGACAATTCATACAGACGTTACAAATCTAGAATTACTCTGAGAAAAACAATATAATAAAACCCGTTCGTATTCAAAAAGCTTGATGTAAAATGTCTATAACTCTCAAGTTTCAAAAGTCGGACATGCGCAAGTACAAGACGCATTATTATAATAGATAAAGGAATAGATAATACCTCAAAATATACGAAGACAACCACATAATAAGGATAAAAAATTAACGAAAGAAATAATCAAATAAACAAATTTTAAAACTAATCTTTAAACAACTCTGAAACGAAACAATAGCAAGAATGCACCTTAATTCAATAGAAGAATGATAAGAGAGAACACATACTAAGCTTGAAGTCGACATCTAACTCTTACACAACAATAATGATAATATGTGGATTGAAAGTAAAAATTGTTACATTTAAAAGCAACCAGAAGGAAGTAGACTCAAATAAAATATAAG
>JAVIWB010001752.1:0-248943 GCA_031893035.1 Dermolepida albohirtum | reverse complement strand
TTTAATAATAATTATTGGTAAAGATTTTATGTAAGAAAAATTTAAATATTTTATGTTTATTTTACACTATTGTATTGGTACAATAAATAAATTTTCAGTACACATTTGATAGTTTAATAATTTTGTCTAAAACTAAGGGGGGGGGCAAATAAATATGACCGATAGTGTATATCATCGTCATCAATGAGTGCGCACTCGTTTCTGCAGGCTTAGTGTATACACGATACTGCTATTAAATGCATATTCAATACCATGTATCTTTAATACAATTACTTTTCTCTTTCTTACTAAATACATATCATTACGTATCTCGAATCTAATTCTATCTCGCGGGCACTAAATTGAAACGTTTTATCGCTCATTCGGGATTGAGCAATAAATATTAGCATCATATCAGTGGTCGTTTATCTTTGCAAACGAACGTACAAAATATGTAAATTTATGCACACTATGGAGACTTTTATTAGATTTGTAGACGCGTAAAACGAAAGTAGTTTGAAATATAATTGGCTGGGACAATAATATACGCTGACCTCCACCAAACAACGTATCCTGATCCGCAAAGATAACACAACAATAACCGTTGTCATTTTTGGTGTTCTTCTTCGAATTACATGGCAGTGGGTCAACGTAATTTTACAAAAAACAAGCGTAATAATTATTGTCGTTATACGCGCTGGTTCTTTCCAAGAGGATACTGCAATTTGTCACGGCGGGCGATGCAAGTTAATTTTGCGAAATAAGAAAAAGTTAGTAAAACGCTGACTAAAAACTTTTAAAAAATTTAGGCTTCGTAGCTTCAGTAATGAAATACAGTAATTAGCGAAAACGCATCGACTTAGGTGATTAAGTAAGAAACATGTATGAGTAAAATTCATCAATTAACATTTAACCTTTTCACCTTCACATTTTGTAATTACATGTTTTTAAATATTAAAAGTAAAGTAAAAAGTAGAAAATAAACTAGTGGTCTTGTCGATTTGAGCGGGTATTTTTAGATAATTTGCTCATTAAATGTGTACAACGAAATTATGCGAATGTTCATAAATACGTTGAAAGACAGATTTTTGCTAAATGTTCCTATTAAAGTCTATTTTTCAGAGTTCTTGAATAATACAGTATCTGATAATTAGCCCAGGTCTTAATTATGATGAATATTATATTTTAAATATATTATTGTACTCCTCTGGAGAGATGAACGTACATATTGATTAAATGCATAGCCTATTAGCTTACAATACGAGGGTAGTTTGACAAGTAGTGAGAATTGAAAAGAAAAACGAATTTTTTAAATACAAAATAATTTTTATTTTTCAATATATTCTCCTAAAAGAGCAATACATTTATTCCAACGGTGCTCCAATGCCCTTATTCCATCTCTAAAATGCGATTCCGGAAGGCTTGCAAAATACTCATTTACGAAGATGATAAGCGCGTCGTTAGACGAAAATTTCTTTCCACCTAGTGCCGTTTTCAATTTTGGAAAAAGGTGGAAGTCGGAAGGGGGCTAGATCCGGCGAATAAGGCGCATGCGGTACTAATTGGAAATGCAACTCGTGGATTTTGGACATCGCAACTGTGCTGGTATGCGAGAGAGCGTTGTCTTGGTGAAACAGAATCTTTTTCTTTGCCATTCCTGACCGTTTAGCACGAATCTCAACATTTAATTTTTGTATAAGTTCTGCATAATATTGTCCGTTTATTGTGGCACCTTTCTGAAGGTAATCAATGAGCAAAATGCCCTTTGAATCCCGAAAAATGCCATCACCTTGTTTGCCGATAAAGTGGTTTTTACTTTCTTTGGAGATGCAGAACCACGTTCTAACCATTGTTTCGACTGTTGTTTAGTTTCGGGTGTACTGTAGTGTATCCAAGTTTCATCGCAAGTAACAAATCGCCTACAAAAATCAACCGGATTCCGCTTACAAAGGTTCAAACACTCATTGGAAATGCACAAACGAGTGAATATTTGATCAGTCGTAAGCAATCGCGGCATCCACCTTGCCGAAAGCTTGGAAAGGCCCAATTCTTTCGTTAGAATGTGGTGTACGCGTTCTGTTGAAATGTGTACCATGTCAGCTATCTCTCTCACTTTGAGTCGTCGATCTTGGGTAATAATATTATGGATTTTTATAATCATTTCCTTAGAAGTCACGATTTTGGGTGCTCCACAGCGCGCTTCATCAACACAGCTTGTTCTACCACGTTTAAATTCATTTACCCGTCTACTTATTGTGGCAGATGACGGAGCAAATTCACCTAATGTTTCCAGTGACTCATCTTTTATTTCGGTAGCTTTCATACCCTTAATTGCGAAGTATTTAATCACCACACGATACTCCGCTTTTTTCAATTTAACAAAACGACGTGTTGCTTCTTTTTCAATCGACTGTCAAAAATAAACTAATCAACCGATTTATCTAAATATCGGAATGTAAACATATAAATAGCCAACCTAAATTACAGTGCATTTGTTTTACCAATTAGAGCGCCACCTATGTGTCATTCTCACTATTTGTCAAACTATCCTCGTATATGTTAGAAAAGTTTAATTTAAATGTTACAATATAAAAGAAATAGTTATTGTTTGCAAGTGTATGCCGTGAAATTAAAAACGGAAAAATACTATTTAAGTACTTTTTATGAAGCAGTTAACTGTAACGTGTAAATGTGACGATTGATTGTAATTCAAGTTGTTGTTTGGGCTGTTCCTATCGTTTGTGAAATTTAGGTATTCCGACGTTTCGACAGTTATTCTATTGCCGCCTTCAGGGTAGTCTCGATAAGGACTATTTCTTGCCAAACTCATTGCTAGAACTCTATAGTTTATTTAAACAAAACGAATGATTATTGTCCTGATATTGATTGGAATTTATTCCTGGTGGTTTTGTAATTAATGGCTATCATCATCCTGAATATGTCACACCTTGAATGCCATAAAAGCAAGATGGTTGCTGTTATCGGCTTCTTTTAATCGGTTACCTTGTCTGAGTTAACAAGTTCTTCGTTTACGCCATCGAAAGTTCAAGTTTGGATTATTGGTCGTGCCAAATTTATATTGGAAATAGTTACTACAATTCCTGCAATGAATTCGTTCGAAAATACAGGTAGACTGATTGTTTGATCGATTAATGGGATTAGGCGACTAAGTCGATATACCCTACACCTAATCGAAAAATTCAGGTTGGATTAATACTGGAACTTTACTGAAGGGGTAATCTTAATCCTGTTAATTAACCCTCAAAACCAACGAGAGGTATGTAATCTAAAATCTTTGTATTTCGTAATGGTCTAATTCTTCCCTTATGTTTTTTTCTACATTAACTTTAAGATCTTCTTTTTGCAATACTTATTTAATATTAAAATCTTTTTTGTACCGTGTATTACCAAAAGTAAATGAACATACAATAAACTTGTATGGCATTTAACTTTTTTTCTTACTGCCAAGGGGCCCTTTTCTTTTTAGTTAATTAAATATCGAACGCTTTTTTTATCCACCTCTGCTTCTATGTTGGATTAAGGGCTTTCAGAGTAACAATATAGTGACGTTCTTTCAGAACTTATCAACAGGGAACCCTCCAACCCTCCAACTCTCCAAATCTATTTCTTGAGTTAGTTTAACACCCCGAAAGTCAAGCAAAAAGATTATTTGTTAGGTAAGGATACGGGTGTTTATTTATTGCCCTAATAAGCACAGAGCGGGGCGTTACGACCTGTCCAAACAAAAAATACAATGTTCTCAGATACTTACTCGCAAATATGTATACTTGAACTAAAATGTTTTTATGGAATATTCATCAATTGCTTTAGACAGTGTAAATAAAAGCATTGGGCGACATACTTGTTACGTAAGTATATTAAGAGTATGGAAGAGTATTGCTAAGAAAATCGCTCAATATTTAATGCATTTTGTGTTTAAACAAGGAAATGTACCACTTAAAACAATCGGTCTGTGCCCTCTTTCACATGAAAAAACACTTCGCCTTACTTCCGCGCTGAAATAGGATAATTTCGCGACTAACCTACCGGAAAAATGTTTTTGCTCGTTTCATTCTACAAACGAATCGAGTTTCGCAACCAGTCATTGTGCAATACCGTTTCGAATACAATCAATATTAGGAAATGTGTATGTTCGCGTGTATTTACTAAGAGGGTATTGGGCTATTAATAAAATAAATAAAATCATATTGAATTTTTCATGTACTTGAAATACTTTGAAATCATATTAGTTAATGTTGCATAGGGAAATGTAGGTGTATAAATTATGTTCGTACACAGTTCCTGGTCAACATATTAACGCCACTTGCAAATACATCGTGCCCAGTTATATAGCGAAGCAAAATAAAGAGTTTGACGAAAGATATTTATTGTGAGTAATATAAAAGTAATGTTTGTGAAGAAATTAACTTATATTTCGTAATTCCACTGTTTACTTTTACCACTGCTCGCACCCTCTTCGATATATCTTTACAATACCGGCGATCTACTGACAGTTTCTGTATTTTATTTTTGCGAAAGCGGAATTTTTGGCGGAAGCTACGTTGGAAACAAAATATAGGCCTCACCTTAAGTTGGCAAGAAAATTTGAAATTTAAATGGTAGGTAATTTTGATGAAACCTGTGGTTGATTAACTTAATCTCTGATGGTTGATATATAACTCCTTTCCACATTAATTTTCGTATTCTGTATAAGTATTTCTACAACTAAGTTGTCATTATCAGCAGATAATTAAACAGTGTTACACGTGGAAAACTACAGCAAAAGTACCCTTGCGAAAATAAATTCCGCGCACGATCTGTACAGTTGAAAGCCAAAATGCACACTGTGCGCGGAAAGGGGTTATATATCAACCTTCGGTGATTATGAATTTCAAATATTAGATCTCTTTATGAAAAGATTTGCTTTTAAAAGATAAGCTCAAGGAAGCCACTAATTTATGGAATTTTATATGATCAATATTAAAATATCTTTTTGTATCTGTTACATTGAATGTATTATATATTTCTATTATTTATTATTTTGATTTTAATAATTATAAATTTTTTATATTTTTTTCATGTCGTCGTTCCCCAGCCCGCTAGAGAGCTCCTCCTTATTCTGTTAACCTTACAGTTTGAAAATCACTAGAGAAAATAAATATGTTATGTTCAGAGCATTCATCTCAAATGTATTTCTAATTTTGATTACTTAGAATTTAATTACACAGTCTGTCACAGAGAAAACATTTTTGAAATAAAAACAAAAGCGTACTATTTTGGTAAAATTCACTTATTTTATTCAAGTAGTCACTTTCGGCTTCAATACAATGTTTTGCCCGGCCAATTAACATGTCGAATGAATTTTTAAGTTCATCTTTAGAGATGTCCTTCGACGTCGGCGTAACGCTGTCCTTTTATCATCAAATATAGTTTGGAGAACAGCTAGAAATCACAGCAGGCCAAATCTGATGAAAACGGTAAATGGTTGATAGTTAAAATGCCATTTGTAGTTAGAAAATCAGTGATAAGCGTCGAGCGATGAGATGGTGCATTATCATGTAACAAACGCCACCTACCGTTTTCATAATATTGAGAGCGCGCACGACGAAAACGCGCCAAAAGACGTTTCATAACACCAAGATACTATGCAGCATTGACTGACTAGTTGGTGCAAACTCTTTGTGCACTATGCCTTTCGAATCATAAAAATAAATCAACACTGTCTTCGCTTTTGACTTCTCTTCGGTCTTTCTGCGCTTGGATGCTTCCATTCAGAGTTTTGACGCTTGATCTCTGGTACATAAGAAAACACCACGTCTTATCGCCAGTTACAATAGAATACCTGAAACTTTCGTCCTTTTTTGAGTCTTTATTCAAGTCTGTACAATGTTGAATTCAGTTAGCTTCTGTGGTACAAACTTTGTATAAATCTTTCTCAGACGCAAAGCTGTGTCAAATTGCGATGAAATTGAATCTTTGGAAATATTTAATTCCATTTCCACGAATCGCAATGAGGATTTCGGCTCATTTCTGATAAATTCACGCGCAAGTTCGATGTTACCTTCCGTAACCACTGATTTACTTGCGCCAGAATGTTCGTCGTCATTTATGTCTGCACGACCGTCTTTAAATCGTTTATACGTGATAAACACGCATGACCATACACTTGCTTCATCAAAACAAACGTTTCAGTAAACGATTTACCAAGTTTAAAAAAGAATTTGATTTTTGCTCAAAATTCATTTTTCAACCACACTGTTACTTTATACGCAATTTCTCTGGTTGTAATGATGCAAATGTCATAATATTTTGACATAACATTGGTGAAAGATCTACCTTACCGACGCATGCATATTTTTTTAATAGATGGCGCCACTAAGAATTACTATTTTAAAAAAGTTCAGTTTTCTCTGCAACAGACACTGTGTATTTCCAATTTTGATCAGTTAGAATTTAGTTATAATCATGATACAGTACATAGAATGAAATACATGAACGTCGTCCGAAACTTGATACGGCAAATAATGATTAATAAAATATAAAAAAAAGATACTGTAATAAGAGAAACACGTGAGTTACTCTTGTAAGCGCGTTGTACAAATTTCATATGCATTAAGAACAATGGGATTAATAATTTTTTGTATATTGTTAGAATGTAAATGCCGTTCCGAATGCTTCAACCAAGGACGCATTTATATAGATAGAATTATTATTACATCTAGAAGGTGTGGTGGTTATTTATAGAAACACCATTACTTTTTGTTAAATGATCTGAAAAAATATAAAAATATAATTGGTGCTCTATATACATTAAACTGTAATATGCCACCTCATTTTAATGTCGACCCCAATACTTGATTTTTTTCTTCTCCAAAGATATTTAACATTGGTAACCGGTAACAGTGCAACTGCGATTTTATATTTTTATTTATTTTTTATGCTAAAAGTACTTTATATTAATTACTTTATTGTTAGGTGTGGAAGCATGCAAATATCAAGGTCGCTTCAACCTGTATTTAACACCTTTCTTTGATTTATAAAAATTTTTAAGAATTTTAAAATATGTTCTTTTGGCAAACAAGAATTTTATATTATTGTTTGTAAAATTTTTATTTTTACTTTATATAATTTATGTTACGACCAATTAATTAATGCAGCACTTAATAATTGGTGTAAGTCTGAACCCATGCTGGATAAAATTGCAAAAAGACAACCTGATTTTTTTCATATTATGGTGGACAGAGGAAG
This sequence comes from Dermolepida albohirtum, assembly GCA_031893035.1. Classification (NCBI taxonomy): domain Eukaryota; kingdom Metazoa; phylum Arthropoda; class Insecta; order Coleoptera; family Scarabaeidae; genus Dermolepida; species Dermolepida albohirtum. The sequence goes on along the minus strand of JAVIWB010001752.1, from coordinate 241,716 downwards.
GCAGATTTGGAAAGTAAAACTGAAGTAAAAGCGTAGATATGGAAGACAGGGTATAATTTGGCATAAAATTAAAAAGATCTTTTAAAGAAGGTGAAATTATAATAATAATTATATCAATGGTGGTGTGTATATTATTGTCAGAATCGATGGTCAAAATATATATATTCTTCTCGTCCACCCATTCACTTGTTCTCTCTTGATTTTCTTCACCACTTTCTACGGCTTCCTCTTTCAAATCATCTATTTTCTCGTCGTCCGAATCACTTTTAATTTTATATTATGGTGGGCAAGGAAGGAAGACAGATTTGGAAAGTAAAACTGAAGGAAAAATGTTGATATGGCAGACAGGATATAATTTGGCATAAAACTAAAAGGATCTTTTAAAGAAGGTGAAATTATAATAATAATTATATTAATGATGGTGTATATATTATTGTCAGAATCGATTGTCAAAATATATATATTCTTCTCGTCCACCCATTCACTTGTTCTTTCTTGATTTTCTTCACCACTTTCCACGGCTTCCTCTTTCAAATCATCTATTATCTCCTCGTCCGAATCACTTTTAATTTCATATTATGGTGGGCAAAGAAGGAAGGCAGATTTGGAAAGTAAAACTGAAGTAAAAGCGTTGATATGGAAGACAAGGAATAATATGGCATAAAATTAAAAGGATCTTTTAAAGAAGGTGCAAAACAAGAGATCTGAACTTAAAACGAAACGCCAAGAAGGAATTTCAAAGATAAAAAAATATTTATTATATAATATATTGTTTATTATAAACAATATATTAAATACATAATAGATATTCTTTGATATTATATTGTTTATTAAAAACAATATAAAGAAACGTAAATCCACTTAATCCTAAGTAGTCCGACTATTAGAATAATATTGGTCGATAAGATTTTTTTACCCAAAAGTAATGGTTTTGATATAATTTAAAAGCATATAAAAAGCAATTTATTGTTAAAGTAAAAGCAACGAATTAGGTTGACTAAAAAATACCATTTGAATCTTATGACAAACATGGTATAGAAGCAGTCTGATTATCCGACAGATTTTTGATCCAGCTCCAGTTCTTGATACCCGTATTTTTTTAAATTTCTTTAAAAAATCTTCGCACATACATAAAATTTTAAAAAACTTGCGAAACTTACCTGCCCTCATCCCAAAGAGTCTTTTGTAGCGAAATATACAGTAGTTTTTAAAATCTTGCTAGCGTACGCATCACTAATATGACCGTATTTTTTATGTGAACTTGAAATGCCGAGGGGAAAACCAACAAGTTTAGAAAAACGTTCGGCAAGTATTGCTTTTCATCAAGAAGGTTATTCAGTGCGTTAAATTTCCGAAAAGACACGTGTTAATAAATCGACTGTTAGTGACATCAGCAACAACAACTTGCAGGAAGTTTAAGAAGTTCGGCACGTACAGATCGTAAGCGAATAACATATCACGCCGACGACGAGCGTATAAAATTGCTGAGTAAACGAAATAGAAGACTGACAGCACCTGAAATCACCGCAAAAATGAATCGCGACTGTGCAAGAAAAAGTTCTGTTCCTACGGTGAAAAGAAGATTATATGCTGCACGCCCGCATTGCTGTAAGAAAACCCTTACTTCGACGGGGAAACAGGCAAAAACGTCAACAACGGATAGAAACACACAGAGATTAGATAATGGATGACTGGAAAAGGGTCTTATTGACTGATGAAACAAAGTTTGAAGTGTTCGGACAATCGAGGCGTGTTTTTGTAAGAAGAGCAAGTGGTCGAAGAATGCTGCGGGATTGTATAGTGCCAATCGTCAAACAAGGATGAAGTTCTGTGCTTGTTTGGGTTTGTTTTTTCCACGCCGGCACAGGGGACTTGAAGCAAATCGAGAGTATTTTGCGGAAGGAGGGTTATTTAGAAATATTTCAAGAAAAAACCGTCGGGGCTACGTTCAATCGGTGAAAATTTTATGTTTATGCAGGGCAACGACCCTAAACACTCAGCAGTAATATGTAAGATTTTCTTTAATAGCGAACAAAACAATAATACCTTACAAATAGAATACCCATAGAATTGTTATGGGATAAATTGGACAGGAGGATCCGAAAAGTGTGCCCTATCTCAGCAAATCACTTGTGGAACATATTGCAAGCAGAATGGAATAGTATACCGAATAGGATCCTTGAAAAACTCGTGAAACGGATGTCTGGAATTGGACTGGCTGTTCTTCGTGCAAAAGGGGGTTTCTTCGATGAGCGGAATGTTTAAGATATCGTTGTTTATTTAACGTTAGAATTACTTTAATTTTTACTATTATAATTTATAAACATCTATAAACAATAATGCAATAAAAATTTAAATTTTGACATAAATTAATTTAACTGTTTTCCCTTTTTTTAATTAATTTGAGTGTCAGAACTAATATGGACGGTAGTGTACATAAAATTTTAATTAAAACAAGAAATACGATACGAAAATACTGCGAAATATCTAATTTTAGACACCAAGTTAAGAAGAAAAAAGAACAACTAACATTAAAATATAAAAAATACTATTGGCTTCTGGGCGTGCATTCACAGTTGTCAATAAATAATAAACTAATGATATACAATCAGATATTTAAACCTATTTGGATTTATGGTGCCCAACTCTGGGGAGAAAAAAAAACACATTGTGGCAGAATAATTTTTAACCTTTCCGCGAAGTGCAACACATTTTTTTTTTAAGTTTAAAGTAAGTTTAAACAATATTAGTCAGACTAGCTTTTTTACAATCTTGACCGGTTCTTAGTTATCACATGGGCTATGATCGATTACCTAATTTAACCGGTTTCGTGCTTGTCAACACTAAATTTCATAATGTCATTAGATCGCTTACCTTGTTCAAGAATTTCATCGGATCCGGATTCATTAACCTTAACTTCACTTATATTTGCGTAATTCCCGTAACTAACACTTTGTTTATGCAAGTTACCCGTCCGTCTTTTTCTAACTGCATAAGAATGTATAGGCACGATTAGTTTTGGTCTGGGTATTAAAAAGTCATTACCACAATCTGAATTACCCCCATTGCCTCTATACACTTTACTATTGGAATGTTTTTTGGAATTAAAACTCTGATTATATGGTGGACTTTTTAAAGGACTTGTTCTGCCATTTTTATAAATGTCGAAAGCTTCGGCGTTCTCACAAGAGCTGCAAGATTCCGTGTCACTCTTATTTTCACTCGATGCAGTTTCGGAGAGTTCCGAGGAACTCGGGTATATTTTCCTGGGAGGAATCCTCTGTCTAATTTTCTTGGGAGATTCATAATAACCACTATCGTTGCGGTTCAAAGTATTTTCGGGGTTAATTTCGTTTGAACTGGTCGATTTTGGTAGATCTTTCATCTCATCTATTTTCTCATTAATTATATCGATGGTGGTGTGTATATTATTGTCAGAATCGATGGTCAAAATATATTTATTTTGCTCGTCCACCCATTCACTTGTTCTCTCTTGATTTTCTTCACCACTTTCCACGGCTTCCTCTTTCAAATCATCTATTTTGTCCTCGTCCGAATCACTTTTAATTTCAGATTCTATAAGCTCATTTTCTGCGTGCCCAGTAACGCCTTCCCAATTGTACACCTCGCTATACACTTGTTCCTCCTCCTCTAGAACAATCTCCGTTTCAGGTTCCTCGATTGTCGTCTTCCTTTCGTTAAACCTAACCGATTTTTTGATTTGCTTTTCTAAATCGTTAATCACATTTTTATATTGTTCAGTGGGATTGTTGACTTGAGGTATTTTTTTCCTGGGTTTCGGCTCCGGCGGCCCGTCTTCGGTTTTTCTATCACAGCTTTTGGGTTTGATTTGCGCGTAAAGATGGTCCTCTACGATTTCCTTCTTCAGGCTCTGCTCTCTTTTCAAGCGAGTCTGCGAAGGAAGATAGTAGTCGTCGTTGTAGAGATCGTTAAAGTCTTTTTTGCTCTTCGAGTTAATCCTAGACAGGCACTTTTCGCTGTGATATTTCAAGCGGATGCTACCCGATATATTCTTTGTGCTCGTGTATATAGATTCTTCGATTTTGCTTTTTTCCGAAACGTCGTTTAGAAGTGTTTGAAACTGACTTAACTTCGTTATTCCTCGTATACTCCCGTAGTCGTAACTGGAAGTAGAACTGCTGGATAAGTTGCGTTGAGTGTCTATCCAATTGGCTTCATACATACGCCCTCTGGCACTGTTGGGTATATCCATTTCTAACCATGCTGGATCGTCTATAACGGCCTTACCTGGATAATGTTTAATCCGCATTTTTTAAATCTTTTTTATATCGCCTTTTGATTTTCCATGTAGAAAACTGCAAAATAAAATTAGCATTTTACGAAAATATTTAATATAAATAAAATCAGTGCATATAAGGAAGGAAAATGCTCTATTTTGTAGAGTTGCAGACTTAAATGACAGCAAATACATTTGTATATGTATTCGAGAAAGACCATTAAGAAGTGTGCGTGCCATCTGTTGTAAATTCACTTGATACGTCGATATAAACTTCTCAGAATATAAATTCTTTTCTCCGGTGGTGTCTATGCCGATTTCATCGAAGATTTTATCGTGTAAAATGAACATTCGCCTTTTGTGCACGGTCTTTATAGTAACAGCTGCGAGATGTTTTCTTCGTGGTGATTTGAAGAACGATTCGTGAATATAAACGTACATTCCTTCGCTTAATTAATGATTTTTTTTACATAAAATTATAACTTTATCGTAAATCTTAATGGAGCCTGCAGTTGATTGAGTTAATCAAAAGCAGATAAATAAAACTCTTTCCATATTAATGTTCGTGTTCTGTATTTGTAGTTCGACAACTAAGTTGTCATCGGCAGATAATTAATCATAGTTGTTATACACTTTGAGCGTGTATTTGCTTTTTGTGCGGTGTGGTTCTGCCCGGGTTTTACCACTGATCCAGGTGTGACACTGTGATTAATTATCTGTTGATGATGACAACTTATTTGTCGAAATATGTCTACGAAATACGATTACGAATGTAGAAAGGGGTTTATTTACTTTTCTTGATTATAACTTTATTATTGATTCTTGTTATGGTTAAGCATTGCAATAATGTACTTTAAAAAAAAGATGATGAGTGAAGTATATATAGTACCGCTCAAAATATCAAATTTGTTACGTACAGTACATTTAATAGAGTCCAAATATAGTTTTCTGAATATAATAAAGGAGAAATAGATGATCTAGTAATTAAGAGATTACGAGGGAAATCCCAAAAGTATTCCACCTGATGTATAGGTGGCGGTTATTGATTGAAAAAAATAACTATGTGAATATCGACATTATAAAGCTTAAATTTTAAGTTTGACGACGCTACGTTGTTTAGTATTTGTTCGGCAGCCTTTAATAGTGCATTTGTAAACACAGAAAATATTGGTCAACGTTATGTGACACAATACTTTCATTTACAAAGCCTCATCCCAACCAATATCAAAGCGGAGTAAAAAAAAAACCTGATCAATTTCAACCTCAATGAGGTCCACAAAAGATCTGGTAAGATTATAGTGTACAAGATAATTAGCACACAAACTAGGGTTGCTTCACAGTCGGAATTTTCCGAGATTGCTGCTTCATATCGCATTTATAAAGGCTGTTTCAAATTGCGCGGTTTTTTTAAGAATAAATAAAATATAGATGCGTACTGAATTTGTCTGGGTATGTGGGCATTTAAAAAGTATGATGTATGACATTTATAAAAATGGCTTCGTACACGGTACAACGACGCGTTCAAATTGTTGAATTATTTTATGAAAATCAGCGATCTGTGAAAAGACTTTTTAGAAAATTTCGTGAATTTTATGGTTTACATAATCGTCCACCTGAACGCACTATTGGTCGAATTATTAAAAAATTTCAAGAGACCGTGGAAGATCAAAAAAGTGCAAAATGCAGTCTTGTGGTCGTTCACAAGAAAATATTGGTTTGGTTCGTGAACGTGCTGCTGAAGATCCTGAAATGTCCATTAGACGACGTTCACAACAACTTGGGCTTAGTGGATCAACAACATGGCGTATTTTACACAAGGATTTAGTTCTGAAGGCATATAAGGTTCAAATAACACAGGAACTGATGCCATTAAGTCATCTAAAATGTCGTTCATTTGTCAATTTCATCAATGAACAACCAGCTGATTTTTCTCAAAAAATAATGTTTTCCGATGAGGTACATTTTGAGCTTCGTGGCTATGTTTATAAACAAAATTGCCGTATCTGGGGTGAGGAAAATCCACGAATTATCCATGAGAAACCTATGCATCCTAAACGAGTTACTGTTTGGTGTGCATTATGGTCAGGTGGTGTAATTGGACCTTACTTCTTTGAAAATGCTGCTGGTGAAGCTGTAACTGTCAATGGTGATCGATATCGTCGGATGACACCGAATTTTTGTGGCCTGAATTAATGAATATTGATCTAGAGGATATGTGTTTTCAACAGGACGGCGCTACACCTCATTTTGCACACGAATCAATTGATTTATTGAGAGAAAAATTTCTTGGGCGTATAATCTTAAGAAACGGTGGTGTTAATTGGCCACCAAGATCATGTGATTTGACACCGTCAGACTATTTTCTTTGGGGTTATGTGAAAAGTCAAGTTTATAAAAACAATCCACAATCAATTCCTGCTTTGAAAGATGAAAGTATTCGTGTCATTGGTGAGACAGAGCCTCAATTATGTCAAAATGTCATTGAAAATTTTAACAAAAGAGTGGACGTCTGTGGAGCTGCAGGAGGCCATTTGGCAGATATTATTTTTCGCATATAGATGTCACAACTGATACTTCAATTACCAATAAAAAGTTTTTGAAAGTGAATGCAAATAATGGGTTTTATTTATTCTTTTAAAAAACCGCGAAATTTGAAACACTTTTTACATATAAGTTCCGGCAACAAAAAATTAAAACACAAAAACTACTGCTAAGTGTACATTCTTAAAACATATGCCAACACTGCTAAAAGCACAGCGTCGCTAAAAACTGCTTTTGTTTCACATCAAATACTTCGCTTACATAGGTTTTTTTTACAATTTAAAACAGTTTAAAAATCCTGATACAAAAAGAAAATGTCTTTTTTTAGATTTTTATGAGACCTTATGAAACGTAAACCACATTAAAATTTGTGTCTTGGATACGAATTTGGCAATAAAGTTGTTGTTAAAGACTGAATGTTAAAATTAAAATGTTTTATTTTTATTTGGAATGCATAATTGTGTATTATGCGTTTCATGTGTATTATTATTATGTGTTTCATGATGTTATTGTTTTATGTAATGTCGTTTATATAGTAATTATATTTATTTTTTCTTATACGCAAATCAACGCACGTATGCTGACCGGCAGCAACTTTTGTTGTCGTGTACACATTGTATGTCAGGGGACCGAGATGGGCCTACGGCCGCGCCACTGTCGTTGCCGGGTAGGTGCATCACGCATCCCCAATAGGTGCACGATTGACAGTGTCCAACATTTCCACTCTGTTCGGGGTGCATGGGAATCTCTATGCGTTGAACGCGAAGCCAGGTATTTTGAACTGTTTCGTTGCGTACGTACTACTATGTTTCTGTTTATTACTTGAACTGTTTTATTTATACTTGTAGAATACATGCAACACCATATACAGGACACGTTCAGGCTCGAAATAAAATTGTTTGTAAAACATTTATGTGTTTCATTTCAATTAAATATGGTTCTCAAATTAAGGCGTAAGTTAACAGTTTTTATCAGCAGTAAAAATTAAAATCTGTGAATTTTTATACCCTAAAACAGTGCTGACCTGGAATATCAGTCGACTAATGTAGGCAATCTTAACATACATATATACTACTGTGGGCAAAAAATAGTAAGACTTTTTAATTTAAATTTCGCGCGAAAACTCATTCGTCGAAATATTTTTTTTCTAAGTTGGTATGACTGTCAGTGACATCTGTGCCAAATGTCACATCAAAATAATCCTTAGTGTTTAGTATACGCTTGTCTTTCTGAAGTACAAAAAGTGCATTCGGCGATTTTCACAATGAGTGAAATTATTCAACAAAGAAGTTCCATTAAATTTTATGTACGGAATCAAATTTCTGGTGCCGAAACGTTCAGAATGTTGCAAATGGACTTTGGTGATAATTGTTTGTCGCGAGCAAGTGTTTTTGATTGGTACAAATTATTCAAAGAGGGTCGAGAACGCGTTGATGACGAACCACGTCCAGGACGGCCATCAACATCAACTGATGATCAACACATCAATAGAATCAAGGAATTGGTGCTTGAGAATCGACGATTAACAGTCAGAGACCTTACTGGCATCGTTGGAATATCGGAGGATCAGTGAAAACTATTTTGAAATATCATTTGGGCCTAAGAAAGCAAGTGAAAGCATGATTTGTTTCAAAATCACTCAATTTTTTCGAAAAACAGCGTCGCGTTGACGTCTGTGAAACAATGCTTTCCGACCATCAAAACAAAATGAAAGGCATCATAACTGGAGATGAGACTTGGATCTACGCTTATGACCCGGAAACAGACGATCAATCGGCCGAATATCGTATCAAAGGTGAGCCGAAGCCCAAAAAACCACGTCAAAGCAAGTCAAAAATCAAGGTTATGTTGACAGTTTTCTTCGATTATCGAGGTGTGGTGCACTCCGAATTCCTTCCGACCGCCCAAACTGTGTTTGAGTGTTATGCGTCGTTTGCGCAATGCTATTCGTAAAAAGAGGCCAGAATTATGGGCCGACAACTCTTGATTTTTGCACCACGATAATGCACCGTCGCATACTGCATTTGTGAGTTTTTCGCCAAATTTTCAACCAATATCGTGCCGCAACCACTGTATTCGCCTAATTTAGCTCTGTGTGAGCAAACTCAAACGGCCGCTCCGGGGAAACCGTTTTGAGTCATTGAAGACATTAAACGTGAATCGCTACGTGCATTGAAGGCTATTCCTGAAATTGACTTTAACAACTGTTTCGAAAATTGGGAGAAGCGTTGGCACAAGTGTATTTGGACCAGGGTGGATTACTTTGAGGGGGTTGAAATAGATTTGGAAGAATAAATTAAGAATTTAAAAATTATGAACAAAGTCTTACTATTTTTTGCCCACAGTAGTACACTACGAAATGTGTTAGCAATAGAAAATGTAAACTAAATAGATTTTCCAATCTAAATTTTTAAAAAGATCATTTTATTTTAATAATATCCAATTAAAAGTCACTTCATATGCATTTATGTCTTCGCTCCAATAAAACTAAGGTATTGTAAAACTTTCTCCCTTGGCAAAACTTCCGCGAATGGTAGCATATGTACCTAACTACCTAAAAAGTATGTCGTTAAAAAAAAAAAGAGAATTTTGTTACCCTAAAACAGTGCTGACCTGGAATTTCATCGACCAATGTGGCAAACTTAACACAAATACATTGTACAAAATGTGTTCGTATTGAAAAAGATAACCTAAATGAAACGTTTTTCAATCTAAGCTACTAAAAAGATCATTTTGTTGTAACAATATTCAATTAAAAATTGGCTCATGTATACATTTATGTAGTCGGTTCAATAAAAAATAAAGTAAAAAAATCACGTCTCTGTAATGTCCTCCAGAGCATCCTGTACGCGTGATTTTCGTATTTATATTACAAGCATTCCAAGAACTTCCTCAGTAAGTATGTAGTTCAACGGATACCATCTATTTTTATTTTTAATTAACGCGTATACAGAACTTGATGTGTTAGCTTAGAATAATATGCATATTTTGTTGCTCGTGAAATAGAGTGTGGATGATATACTTTTCCTTTTCTCCGAATTTCATAATCTGATGCGTTTTCTTCTCTTGAATTTGTCGAGCAGGTGGGGTGGTTCAAGGTTAGCTTTGTTGTTCGTAGGAATGATGATGATAACATCGATTTCGCCTATGTAGACTGGTTGAGAAATTTTGAGAACGTTCAGTGCAATAAGGCGTATTTAATATACGAGGGTGGATTAAATGAAAATCTTAAAGTTTACATTGTAGATTTTGTATCGGGTGCTTTTTAAAAACCTTGAGAACTTAAAATGGTAATACAAGACAGACATACTGTTGGAATGAAATTTTTATTATAATCTGGTAGATAATTTCATGGCATTTATTTTTTAAATATGATTTCCGGCATATGTCCGTCGCGGCTACGAGTTACATGGTCCATTCGATCAGTCCAATTTTTGACTACTTTTTCCAATAAATCTGGCCGTATGGCGTCAATGGTGACTTGAATATTGGCTTCCAATGCTTCTAGAGTTGCTGGTTTGTCGGCATAAACCAATGACTTAACATAGCCCCATAAAAAGCAATCCAGGGCCAAAACAGGACCACTTCTGGAAATAAAGTTGTCACCAAATTTATTTTGCAATAAGTCGATTGTTAAGCGCGCTCTATGGCAAGTTGCGCCGTCTTGTTGGAACCAAATGTCGTCGATGTTTAGCTGATTCATTTTTAGAAACAAAAGTTCAGTGAGCATGGCTCGATAGCGCTCGCCATTCACCGTAACAGCAGCTCCTTCCTCATTTCGAAAGTAATAAAGACCGATGATGCCGCCAGCGTGTAAACCGCACCAAACAGTCATTTTTAATGGATGTAATGGTGATTCTTATTCTTTAACGGCTTGAGGATTGTCTTCGCTACAAATACAGCAATTTTGTTTATTGACGTATTTATTTAACCAGAAATGAGCTTCATCACTAAACACAATTGTTTGATAAAAATGCTGATCTTCGGACAGTTTCAAATGAGCCCAATCAGCGAAATCGCGACGCAAACTATGGTCGTTTGGCTTCAATTCTTGCACAAGCTGTATTTTATAGGCACGTAAGCCAAGATCCTTACGTAAAATTTTCCACGTAATCGAAGGACAAAGGCCAACAAGTTGAGATCGACGACGAATCGACATTTCCGCGTCTTCTTCAATTCTTCGCGTTACAGCGGCAATATTCTCTTCGGTACGCACATTTCCTTGTCTTGTTGATGGTTTTGAATCGAGAAGAGCAAAATTAGTGCGAAAACGATCAATAACTGCACGAATTGCTTGCTCACTAGGCCGATTATGTTGACCGTAAAATGGACGAAGTGGGTTGGTGTAGTTCCTATTGATCTACAAGTTGTTTAAATGCGCAAGTTGTTTGGAATGCGCAAGTTGTTTAGAATGCGCTACCACAGGAATCCATAGATCATCTGATAAATTTTCTGTATAAAGGGTACGAATTTTTCCACGGAAGATTAATGCATATATAAATAACCCATAATTAACACCTACACAATTTTCGTGGTAAAAGCAAAATTATTACATATAAGTATTTATAAATACAAAGATATATCTTAAGATAATTGAGATGAAATCGCCGCGCAAATATATAATTAATTCTTTACTTAATTTGAGAATAATGTAGCTTGATATTATGAAATTAAAATTATTATAATGTAAATGGTATGTATACAAGACTCTAAGTAACATGTAATAACATATTCAAGCAGGATTTCACTTTTCATTAATCGTTATTATTCACTCATCCATCTAGGTCAAGACTGGAAAAACTCAATACGTGGGAGAATAAGTTTATCGCGATTACTTGGCGTAACTTTGTGCGCAGACTTTTAGGAAATTCATCGGCCCATGTTCCATAATTGCTTACCTACAAGATTAAATTATGATTATGCTAATAAATTGAAGAAAGTGAATAAATATTTGAAAAGAAATTTTGAAGACATAGTAAAGTCACTTAAGGAGAATGACGATTAGTAAAATTAATGATTTAGGTAAGTAATATTGGCAGCTGAACCAAAATTAACAAGTAAACAGTATCATTCAAAAAACATAAATAAAAGTTACATTTCATTGATATTGAGGCTCTTAGGAAGTTTTGTTAAGGTTAAATACTTTCTAAGATATTTTCGTAATGACATACAATATACGAGGGCTGATCCCTTTGGTCCGCCTCTGACCCATTTGTAAAACAAAATAATTATTTATGTATAGACTAACGCTACAAACTTATAAGTTTGAACCTGATAAACTGTGCCTACAGTAAACGCCCGAAGTCAAGAGAGTTACATGTCAGTATCGAAATGGATCGTGTCGAGCAACGAGCGATGATTAAATACTTATGTTTGAAAAAGATGACCCGAACTCAAATTCATCAAGATTTAGTGGATACATTAGAGGAATCTGCAGTATCATATGACATAGTTAAATGGTGGTGTCGTGAGTTTAAATGTGGTACACAGTCGTGTGCAGACGAACATGCAGGTGGAGCGTTCATAACCGTCACTACTCAAGAAATTAATAAAAAGGTCCACGATTTCGTGCTGAAAAATCGACGTGTGACTATTAGATAACTAGTTGAAGATACTGGTCTCTCATACCATGTGGTATATAATATAATTACTTCCGAATTAAACATGAAATTGTTTGATGGGTACCACGAGTGTTAACAGATGCACAAAAGGAAACTCTAAAAGGCATTTGCAGTTGTCTTTTAACGCGGTACAGACACGACAAAGAAAATTTTCTTGCAAGATTTGTGACAATGAATGAGTCCTGGATTCATCATTATGATGCAGAGACCAAAATACAGAGTAAGAAGTGGACACATAGGGGTTCACCACCGCCGAGAAAATTCAAGATGCAACCTTCAGCAAGGAAGGTCTGATATCCGTATTTTGTAGGCGTAATTTAAGTAGATTTCCTGCAGAAAGGGGCCATAACAAGGTGCTTATTATGCCAGCTTAATTCCCAAATTATTTGACGCGATAAATGAGAAACATCGGGAAGTTGCGCATTGTTGTATGAGGATAACGCATCCATTCACAGGTCAGCAATTGCAACAGCTGCAATATATATATATATATATATATATATATATATATATATATAACAGAAATTTATGTTTCCTGCGTGGCTGCATGTGTCTTTAGTTCATATGAAAACTTTCAACTTGTTCTCTCAAGTAATTTGTTTGCAAGAATTTTTGTAGTAGACGTCGTGCGTGTTATTTTTTTAAATGGATAAACTTGAATATCGTGCTGTTATAAAATTCTTTGTTTTGGATGGTTTAACCCCTGGAAATTCATCCGAAGTTGACAATAATGTCAACCGTTAAAAAGTGGGCAGCTGAATTTAAACGTGGTCGTACGTCCCTCGAAGATGACCCACGTGAAGGACGGCCAAAAACCGCAACCACACCAGAAATCATCGAAAAAGTACATGATATTGTGTTGGACGATAGGCGAGTGAAAGTGAGTGAGATAGGTGAGGCTGTGGGGATATCGGAAGAAAGGGTGCGAAACATTTTGTACAAAGAATTTGAGATGAGAAAGCTCTGCGCAAGATGGGTGCCGCATTTGCTGAATGTCGATCAAAAGCAAATGCGCCAACGATTTTCGGAGCATTCTTTGGACCGATTTAACAAGAATCCGACCGAATTTGTGCGGCGATTTGTCACCATGGATGAGACATGGGTCCACCTTTACACGCTAGAAACGAAACAGCAGTCGAAGGAGTGGGTGGAAGCCGGTGGTTCAGCGCCAAAGAAAGCGAAGTCGATCGCATCTGCCGGAAAAGTCATGGCCAGCGTGTTTTGAGATGCAAAAGGAATCTTGTTAATTGATTACCTTGAAAAAGGCAGAACAATTACAGGCGCATATTACTCTAACCTTCTTGACCAGCTGGATGATAAAATTCGCGAGAAGAGGCCTGGTTTGAAGAAGAAAAAAAATCATTTTTCATCAGGACAACGCACCCGCACACAAGGGTGCGTTGGCGATGGGAAAATTGCGGGATTTGGGGTACCATTTGCCCGGCTATCCTCCCTATTCTCCTGATTTGGCACCCTCAGACTTCCATCTATTCCCAAATTTGAAAAAAATTGTTTCTGGAAAGCGATTCACATCCAACGAAGAAGTTGAAAGGACCGTAGAAGAATATTTTGACAGCCTTCCAGACTCTCACTTCTGGGAAGGAATATTGATGTTAGAAAAACCCTGGACCAAGTGTGTTGAATTCAAGGGAGATTATGTAGAAAAATAAAATCATTTTTTAAATTTAAATCGCAGTCTTTCATTGTCAGGCCGAGAACTTTTCACTTTGCCCATACATGAGAACACACACACACACAAAACTCATAAAAAACATTTGACGTTACTATTTCGTTTTGTATGAGCTAGTAAAACAAAGTTTATTTTATATATACTATATATTATGTATAATTCACTCTGCTTCTGGGACAGCCTTTGCACATCATATTATTTGTTCAAGTTATTGTTTTTTCATCAAATAAACGACATGCAAAGACAATATATTGTTAAAGTTTGTTCATATTCATAAGCTTATTACATCCTGGTAGTGGATTTATATTTGGAAGCAGTATTATTATACTGAATTTAATAACAATAACAGTTATTCATAAAATTCTTTATGTAAATATGGTTACGTAAGTTGTCATTCTATTTTTTGTCTTTTAAAACCTGTATTGATTTATGTGAAAATGTTTTCTTCATTTATCAATATCCGGATGTTAAACGTTTTCTTTTAAACCCTAACATATGTAATAATGTCTATTAATAATACGCAAAACGAGTATTCGAATAAGAATTAAGCTGTAAGAACATACAGGCCGTATATTCTGTAATGAGGACATTGTTGCGTCACCTCGCAGGTGACGTACGACTAATAAAGCGAAGTTGTAATGTCACGCAAGAGGTGGCATAATTGATAGGATTTAATAATAACAATAATAGTAATATATGCATTTAAATCTACATGGGGCATTGGCAGATCATGTTAAAGCAGCAGAAAACCCAAAATCGAAACTGCTTTATTATCTTCGCTTCAAAAGAAGATTACATGAACATCTTCATCTTGGTTTCTGGACTGGATTGTCTTCGTCAATACGTCGGTGCCAGTATTAACGAAGATGCGGTTCCAGCCCAGATTCCAAGATGAAGAAAGTATAGACAACGATCGTGAAAGTCTACGAGCCAAGATTACATCGATATTAATATAAAAAGTTTAATTTAAAATTATAATTATGGAGATTGTTAATAGAGGAGCCTTTCTCTGAGTTTTAAAAGCCGACTTATTCCTGATTTACAATATTTTGATTAAATTATTAAAGCTAATGTTAATTTTTCGTTAATTAGCTTCTATTTTAATATATTTTAGGGTGTTATTTTCGTTTTTCAACCTCAATCATACCACCTTTATAATATTTAGAAGAGTTTCATTATATACTCGTAAATAAGATTGAACTGGAAAGAGTAAAAGAATATTTGCGATCGACAAATCTATGTATGTTTCAAAGCTGCTTTCAATTTTCGAAGGTACGTTTTATGAACAGAAACAAAGATCATCAAGTGGCAATTGTTTTTCTACATCTATAGCGGATTTATTCATGAGTCATTTTGAAGTTTATTTCAAATAGAACACTAAATATTTTCCAAGAGTTATGGATTAGATATATGCATGATATTTTCGCGAATTTTGACACAAACAAGTGTAACTTTCGTCACGATTAAATTCACGGTAGAAAAATAAAACAATGACACCTTTCTTAGATAACCTAGTTATTAAAAACAATAGTCAAATAGAAATATATATATTCCGGAAAAAAAAAACTAATCTTAATAGCTTCATCACAGCGGATTCAAATCATAGCGAGCAACAAAAAATGGCTTTCTTCATTTTCTTATCAATCGTTTGCTTCGTCATACACCAACAAAAGTCAGATACGAAAGAGAATTAAATTTTCCACCTAGTTACAAAAATTTAAATAGGGTTTTTAAAGAACGCGGATTTCAAGTGTTAAATCAGAAATCGGAAATTTACGAAACAAAATGCCTAGAGTGTAATAAACAATACATAGGTAAAACTAAAGGCTCAATAGGAACCCGGTATAAAAACATATTAAGTTTAATCGGCCTGAGAAATCCAGTTTAGTGAAACACGTGCTAATAAATAATCATAGTGTAACCGCGGATTGTCTGTATATAATCAAAAATATAAATAATTACCATGAATTAGACAGTTACAAAACCATATTTGTTGTGAATAAAAACCATGTGTTACACATACATAGATAAAGGTTCGACAACATATTCTTGTCTCTATGAGTTCTTGGAAGATACGATCTTGAGAAAAGGTCCATAAGTGGTGGCGGTGACGTTCTATAATATAAGTGGTACTTTGAAGACTTGGAAGTATATTAAATTGCGCCTGAAATAAGTCAGTCTGAGCTTGGTTAATGGAGAAAGTTGTGCGGAATTATTCTGTGCAAGCTTTATTGGGGATATAGGTGTGACACTGTGATTAATTATTTGCTGATGATAACAAGTTAGTTTTCAAAATACGTTGAAACGAACATTGATGTGGTTTTGATTCAATTACTCGCAGTTTCCAATAAATTTTCAATAATTTTTTTTACAAAAAAACATTATTTCTAGGGAAAAAAATGTACGCTGTCTTAATTGAAGTAAGTCAATGCTTTGCAAGACGTTCGAGATTTTATTTGTAGATTCAGTAAGCCCGCCTAATGTGAATGCATTTGTCTGTCTCTGGTAAACATGATGTTAAAGGTGCAGTATAAAGCTGTAATTATCAAACCACGTAATACAGACCGACGATAAATGCAGCATGCTAATGTTCGGCTAATTGCACTTATCGTTTCTTTTATCTCCGACACTGTAGTAGAACATGTCACATCATTAGGCACAACACGGCGTACGGCATAATAATGAACAATCAAGTTATAGTTAGTGTTAAGCGATCAGTAGGTTACGTACGAGCGAACGTAAAAAGTTATGTATTAGATGAGCAAAGTATTAAAAGTTATTTTAAGGTACACTACCTTCTATATTATTGGGTTGGCAACTAAGTACTTTCGGTTTTTACTGATAGAGAGCGTTGCTTTATTTTTTGTATAACGTATGTTAGTGCTGTACTTTACTGTTTGTCGCGTGATAGTAGTCACATTGACGTAACTTCAGAAGCAAGTAGTGCGTGATTTTTATTAAAACTATTAGTTGTGGGTTAATTTTAAATGGAGTGCAGAAACGAACATTTTCGACATATTTTACTATTTTATTTCCGTAAAGGAAAGAAAGCTGGCTACGGCTCACAAAAAGATATGTGAAGTTTATGGTGCTAATTGCTTAACAGAGCGCACGTGTCAGAATTGGTATAAAAAATTCCGTTCTGGAGATTTCTCCCTCAAAGATGAGCAACGTTCTGGTCGGCCTACTGAAGTTGATGACCAAATCAAAGTCATAATTGAAGAGGATCGTCATATAACTGTTCGAGAGGTTGCGGAGAGGCTACATGTATCGCACACAACAATTGAAAAACATTTAAAATGTCTTGGGCTAGTTAAGAAGCTTGATATTTGGGTACCTCACGAATTGAAAGAAATTCATTTAACATAAAGAATCAACTTTTGCGATATGCACCTTAGACGAAATGAAACCGACCCTTTCTTAAAAAGAATCATCACTGGTGATGAATAATGGGTGCTGTACAGTAACATAGTTCGAAAACGATCATGGAGCAAACACGATAAACCAGCTCAAACCACATCGAAAGCTGAATTGCATCCCAAAAAGATCATGCTGTCAGTTTGGTGGGATTACAAAGGTGTTGTGCTTTTTGAGCTGCTTCCAAGGAATCAAACGATCAATTCTGATGTTTACTGCCAACAATTAATAAAACTGGATGACCCAATCAAAGAAACACGGCCAGAATTGTCAAATCGGAAAGGTGTAGTTTTCCACCAAGATAATGCAAGGGCTCACACATCTTTGGCAACTCGTGGGAAACTATTGGAGCTTGGCTGGGAAGTGATGCCACATCCCCCATACAGCCCTGATCTAGCACCATCTGATTACCATTTATTTCGAAGTTTGCAGAATTCTTTGAATGGTAAAACTTTCACAAATGACGACGACCTTCACTCGCACCTGGTTCAGTTTTTTGCTGATAAGGACCAGAAATTTTATGAGCGCGGAATCATGCAGCTGAAAGAAAGATGGCAAAAGGTCATTGAGCAAAATGGAAAATATATAATTAATTAAAAACTATTCTTTGTTTAAAAAAAAAGTGTTTCATTTTATACTACAAAACCGAAAGTACTTAGTTGCCAACCCAATAGTTCGGACACTCAAATAAAATTAAAAAAAAGAGAAAACAGTTGAACTAATTTATGTCGAAACTTAAAATTTTTATTGCATTATAGTTCATAGACGTTTATAAGGTATAATAATAAAAATTAAAGAAATTCTAACATTAAATAAGCAAAGTCTGTCTTACATTCCACTCATCGAAGAAACCCCCTTTTAGCGCAAAGAACAGCTCATACAATTCGAGGCAACCGTTTCACAAGTTTTTCAAAGACTCTATTTGGTATACTGTTCCATTCTTCTTGCAATATGTTCATATGTTCCACAAGTGATTTGTTGAGGTAGGACACACTTTTCGTACCCTCCTGTGCAATTCATCCCATAACAATTCTATGGGATTTAGGTCGGTGTTTTGCGGTGGGCATGTCATTATTTGTAAGGTATTACTGCTTTTTTCGCTATTTAAGAAATTCTTACATATTACTGTGGAGTTGTTCTACATAAACACAAAAGTTTTCGTTGATTAAACGTAAGTCCGATGGTATTGCGTTCTCTTGCAATATTTCTAAATAACCCTCCTTTCGTAAAATACTCTCGATTCGCCCCCCCCACACTGAGGTAGCAAAAATAACCCCAAACAAGCACAGAACTTCTTCCTTGTTTGACTGTTGGCACTATACGAGGGAGCGTTTTTATTTTCGCGGAATGGGCGGGTTGTAGAGGGGTGAGTAGGCGCATTGGGGGCGTGGCCTGTGCAGCGACTCATGATTAGTATAAATACGAAGTTTCATTGTTATTAGACAGTTAGTCTTTGAGCTATCGTCAACCAAGTAACATAATCAGGAGTGAAAAGTGAAATATGGAAAAAATCGAATATCGTGCCGTTATAAAGTTCCTTACCAGGCAAGGAAAATCAGTCGCGACCATAATGAATGAGATGTCATTGGTTTACGGCGACTCTTGTTCAGGAAAAACCATGGTGTACAAGTGGCATAGTTTATTTAAACAAGGAAGGGAATCCCTTGAAGACGACCCGAGGCCGGGCAGGAGCATTGAGGTGACCACGCCAGCACTTATCCAAAAAGTTGAACAAATTGTACTCGAAGATGCTGGACTAAAGAAGAAACAACTCGCAGAAATGATTGGAGTATCCGATACAATAATTTTTAAAATCCTACACGATCATCTCGGCATGTCTAAGGTCAGCGCAAGATGGGTGCCGAGAATGCTCACGCCGCCGCAAAAACAACAGCGCGTAGAGTGTTCGCGTGCATTTTTGGACCTCTGTAATGAAGACAAGGATGGTGTATTGAGTGGAATTGTTACTGGAGACGAAACTTGGGTTCATCATTATGAACCTGAGTCCAAACAAGACTCCATGCAGTGGCATAAAAAGGGCACAGCACCTCCCAAGAAATTTAAAGTGTCACAATCAGCTGGGAAACTCATGGCAACGGTATTTTGGGACTCGGAAGGAATATTGTTGATTGATTATAAAGATAAAGGTGTTTCTATAACCGGAGAATATTACGCTTAATATTAGAGCGACTAAAAGAAGCCATTAAAGAGAAAAAACGGGGAAAATTGACAAAAGGTGTTCTGCTTTTGCACGACAACGCGCCCGTCCACAAGAGCCGCGTTGCGTTAGCTGCCCTGCGTAAGGTGGGCTTCGAAATTGTGAATCACCCACCCTACAGCCCAGACCTGGCCCCATAGTGATTATTACCTGTTTCCGAAAATGAAAAAAGAGCTGCGGGGTAAAAAATTTACTGCCGATGATAAAGTCATGGAGGCAGTTTCGGCGTATTTTGCAGATAAAGAGAAATCATTTTTTTATGAGGGTATAAATAAATTAATTGAAAGATGTGAAAAATGTATGCGTCTTGCAGGTGAATATATTGAAAAAGAAAAATAATTTGGTTTTTTTATTTCCACCCCTTGTCCCCCATTCCGCGAATATAAAAACGCTCCCTCGTACAATACCGCAGCATTCTTTGACCACTCGCTCTAGTAGATATATTTGCCTGCAATTGGTTGTAAAATCTCGTAAATGACCTAATGAAAACATATTATTTATATTTAAACGCAATTATATTATTTTTTAGAAGAGTTTACTAAATTCCATTAGCTGTCCGAACTAATATGGACGGTAGTGTAGAGTCGTGTTCTTATCTTTTGGGCATTGAATTAGTCCATGACAAGAAAATTGAAAGAACATAAATAATTTTATTATAATTTGTTTATACACATGTTGTATTAATACTTTCTTGTTCTTCAATGGATTTTGACACGATTTGAACTCGTGCAGGCATCGACGTCTTCAATGTAGAACTTTTGGTGTTATTTTCGGCTTTTCTTCAACAATTATTTGTTATTAATTACACTTAGGTAGTGCTGTATAATTTTATTTGACAAAACAAGATATGGTTTTCTTCAAATTTCAAAAAATTCGAAATATTGATCTGGTACGTAGACTTCCGCGGTCTGGACCAGGACCGCTATCTGCTGCTGGGCTTCCGCACTGCACTGAAACCAGTTTCAGTAGTTGAGCCCTGAAGATGTCCCATACAAATGGGTACGAAACGTCGGCAGATATACAAGCGACAAGGTTCCAGCCCAGAAGCAGAATTCGAAACATTATTTGTCGCACATTTTCAATATTTATAGTTTCGTGTGCTTTAAACAATAAAAGATTTTCGTATTAGGAATGTGGACTCAAAATTAATCATAGATTTGTCCTACTTGACGATTATCCATGAATTCTTGGCCACCATACATAATGTTGTCTTTGGAGGCGAAGAACTTTCTCAGTTATTTTGGAGTTAGTTTGACTTGGCAATTCATCATGAATCGACTCACGAAACATTTACATTTTCAATTTTTCATTTTATTCTACTAACATCACGCTTCAAAGCCATATATGTTATATATTGCGAAAGTAATTCTGTTATAGATTTATACATCTTTAAAAATGTCGAGTTTCGTGCCTGAAAAAGCGCATTACTTTTTTTATTTAATCAAAAAAAAAAAGCCGCTGAAAGTCAGCGTTTGCTGGTAGAAACTTACGGTGAGCATGCTCCAACCATAAAAATATGTGAGGCGTGATTTCGACAATTTAAAAATGGTGATTTCGAAGTGTAAGACAAAGAACGTTCTGGTCGACCGAAAAAGTTGGAAGATCCGAAACTGCAGGAGTTATTGGATGAAGACCCAGCCCAAACTCAAAAGCAATTGGCAAAAGCGTTAAATGTGGCCCAAGATACGATTAGAGACCAATTACGAGCAATGGGAAAAATTCAAAAAATGGGAAAAATAGATGATTATTTGAATGACAGGCAAATGGAAAATCCAAAAATCGTCTGTGAAATGCTGCTTCAAAGGTATGATCGGAAGTCAATAGTGAATTGAAAAATGGATTTATTTCGAAAACCCTAAGCGCAGAAAATCATGATTATCGCCTGGCGCAAGCGTTTTGATCACAAGACAATGTTTTGTGTTTGGTGGGACCAGAGTGGCGTGGTGTATTACGAACTGTTGAAACCTGGTGAAACAGTTAGTACTGATGGCCTCTGACAACAAATTATCAATTTGAACCATGCATTAATAGAAAAAAGTCCAGAATGCGCTCGAAGACACGGTAAAGTAATTTTACAGCACGATAACACGCCGTGTCATACAGCAAAACCAGTCAAGGAAACGTTGAAGGTACTTGGATGGGACATATAATAATATCGCACCCGCCATACTCTCCAGACCTTGCCCCGTCTGACTATTACCTTTTCGCATTAATGGGACACGTGTTTGCAGAGCAGCACTTCGCCAAATTCTAAGTTAGAAAATGGCTCGATGAATGATTTTGATCAAAGGACAAATAGTTTTTTTGGGATGACATTCATGAATTGCCTGAAAGATGGGCAATATGTGTAGAATCAAATTGTAAATACATTGAATAAATAAATTATTCCATTTTCTTGAAAATTGTGTGGTTTTTTTTATGAAAAAAAACTTTCCGGTACACCTGGTAAAGTTATATTGTATTTACGACATACATTTTTAAGTTTTTTCCATCAACAAGAACTGAATAATTTTAAAGATATATCTTTAATTTCATATATGTTTGTCTTTAATTTACATTTTCTCACCGTAATTTAAACTTGATGGTACTCGACGTCCACCTATTCATAATAAATTTAATAATAACGATTCATTTCCTTCATCATTAATTTCTGGAATAGCGAATCGCCGTCTATTAGATACTATCGTACGATAAGTAACGATACGGTTGTTTTAGACCCGCGAACACGTAAATGTCGTGTTCTTTATGCTGTTTCACATTTTTATTAGCGTGTTTGGTATTTATGCATGCACGCCAAGAGAACTCTAACTCTGTTGTTGCCGTTTGTGGGTTGGGTTCAGGCAGTGTATCTAATTCTGCACATTTCAATTTCATGCGATTCCACGCCTATTATGTTTAATGTGAAAATATGTTTTTTACATTCATTTTAGTGTTTCTTACATAATACGCAATACGAATTTATTGTTTATTATATAAAAGGTCTGACTTTATGTACTAAAACGAAGAAATAAAAATTTTATTTTAAAGAATATCAATAAAACAAAATGGGATAATTTTCTTTCTTTCCAATATTAAACGGAAATCAAAATAAAATTCTTATGCTTTTAACTGTAATAATCTATACCTCAACACCCTCAACAGTTTAATGTCCATTGCGGGGGCAATTGCAGGTACGTAATAAGGACATTTATTCTTAACTACGAACACGGTTACATGAACAAGTCGTTGAAACATGCATGATGCTGTAAATATTTAACCGATCTTATCCACTTTGAGCATATACATATACTGAAAACGTTGCTTAAAATTGTAAGTATTTAATTACATTTATTACCTACTAAACCCTTTTCACTTCTTGGAAAGACGCGGTGCTGATCGAACTCTCGCAGTGCCAACTCCATTAGTTGGGAATTGTTTATTGTTATTGTTTGGTTTCTTTGTTGATTTTTCATAAGAGCGGTTACATGAAAGAACTATTAAAACATACGTGATGCTACAGATATATAACCGAACTTATCCATTTTGTACTCGTGCATCTGCATACTTAAAATGCTACTGAAAAGGGTGTCTATTTACATTTATTATTCGTTAAACTCGTTGCATTTCATCGAGTACGCACTGCTAACAGAATGCTGGCGGTGCCAATATACTTGTCAGGAATTGATGTTGTTTGGTTTCAATGCTGTTTTTATATTATTTGGTGTTTTTTCTTTCTGTATTTTCACTGACGCGTATTTGGTTACGTTGTTATTTAGAATGGGTATTTTAACTAATTAATGAATATACCATCTTCTTCTGGGCTTCCGGGCTGGAACCGCGTCGCTGGTATAACTGCCGACGTTTCGTACCCGCTCGTATGGGACATCTTCAGGGCTCAACTACTGCTACTGTTTGTTGCACTGAAACTGGTCAGATGTCCCATACCAGTGGGTACGAAACGTCGCCAGTTATACCAGTGACGCGGTTCCACGACCGCGGAAGTCTACGCACCAGATTAATGAATATAGTTTTTAGATTTGTTATTATATTGTCTTTTAGTTGCATGAAAATATAATTTGTAACGTCGCTTCCTAGCAAATGTAATTAGTAATTCGTCCCACCTTAACGGTGACTAAATAAACATTATTTCTGTGACAAAGGTGTAATTTCTGAAAGACATACGTAATTTACCCGAAGCTCTTTCTCTCTATCTTTGAAAAATATCATCAAAATTAAAACTCATAAGTCTGTACAATATGGAATTCAGTTAGCTTGTGTGGTACAAACCTTGTACAAATCTATCTCAGTCTCGAACGCTGTGTCAAAATGCGATGAATTGTATTAGGTGCGCAACTAAGTTCTCGCTGTTTTTCAAGAGATGGCTCCAGTAATAAGTGCTGGTCGATTGTGACATAACCAAAGCGTCATGACTAAGCTTAGACAAATGGTAAACAAACCGCTTTGACACATTAGTGATTTTGTTTTTGCGTCATATACTTTTGGTTGTGTGAAAATGTCTGATTTTGTGCCAAATAATCGTTATTTGCGGAAAGTGTTGCTTTTCTTCTTTCATTCGAAGAAAACGGCGGCTGAAGCGCATCGAGAACTCCAAAAAGTTTACAGAGATGCTACTCTAAGTGAAACAACGTGCCGTGATTGGTTCCGACGCTTCAAAGACGGTGAGACCAAAAACCTTCGAAGACGCTGAATTGGAGGCATTGCTCGATGAGGATCCCTGCCAAACGCAAAAAGAGCTTGTTTCAGCATTAGGAGTTACCCGCCAAGCTATTTCCCAGCGATTGCATGCGTTGGGAATGATTCAAAAACAAGGAACTTGGGTTCCTTATGATTTGAAGCCAAGAGACGTTGAGCGTCGTTTTTTCGCCTGTGAACAGCTGCTCCAGCGGCGAAAAAGGAAGGGTTTTCTTCATCGCATCGTTACGGGTGATGAAAAATGGATTCATTACAGCAACCCAAAGAGAACAAAATCATGGGGACTGCCCGGTCATGCTTCTACGTCGTCGGTTCGGCGTAATATTCACGCTGCGAAAGTTTTGCTGTGTATTTGGTGGGATCAGGGCGGTGTTATTTATTATGAGCTGTTGAAACCGAACGAAACCATCACTGGGGAACGGTATCGAACTCAATTGATGCGATCGAGACGAGCACTGCGCGAAAAGCGGCCACAATACGAGCAGAGGCACGAAAAAGTGATTCTACAGCATGACAACGCTCGGCTTCAAGTTGCCAAACCCGTTAAAACCAACTTAGAAACACTCAAATGGAAGGTCTTACCCCACCCACCATATTCCCCAGATATTGCGCCGTCCGATTATTACTTGTTACGTTCGATGGCACATGATCTGGCTAATCAGCAGTTCCGCTCATATGAAGACATCTCAAAATGGCTTGATTCGTGGATAGCCTCAAAAGACGAACACTTCTACCGTGACGGTATTCGAGCTTTGCCAGAAATATTTTGAATGATTCATTTGTAAACATTTTTTCACAATAAAGTTGCATTTTCATTAAAAAAACAGCGAGAACTTAGTTGCGCACCAAATATTTAATTCCTTTCCCACGTATCGCAACGAGGATTTCGGCTCATTTCTGATAAATTCGCGCACAAGTTCGAAAACCGCCGTTCGTTCGAAACCACAGAATTCTTTGCGCCAGGATCTTCGTCGTCATTTATGTCCGCACGGCCGTCTTTAAATCGTTTATACCACTCACACGCACTCGTATGTGATAAATACGCATCACCATACACTTGTTTTATCAAATTAAACGTTTCAGTAAACGATTTAAATTTTAAAACAGAATTTGATGTTTGGTCTTTGTTCAGAATTTATTTTTCGACCAATGCCAAATACACAATTACTTTATGCGCAATTTCTTTGCTTCTAATGATGCAAATGTTATGATATTTTGACATAACATTGGTGAAAGATCTACCTTACCGACGCATATTTTTTTAAATAGATGGCGCCACTTAGAATTACTATTTTAAAAAGTTCGGTTTTCTGTGTATACTAGAAACTGTTTTGCCTCAATTAAATATTATAACTTATTTAAATACTCCATCATGCGAGGTCTAGAAATAAAATCAGAAATTGTATAATTGATTTAACACCAAGACTTCCGACACGGGAATTCAAACCAGATAGCCTTTTTTAAAACACAATTCTCTTTCCGCAAACACTAAAATTGAATTAATTAATTTTTTTCCTATCTCATAAACGCGCGAACAAATAAATTGACTGGTCGCAAGTTATTTTTATCGTCGCTATTAGAAAGTTTCACCATAGGCGAGGTAAAATCATTTTTACTTTTAACGTTTAATAACTAGATATTAATTAAGAACATTTTTTGAGGTTTTGGCGCAGTTAGTGGCTCCGCAAAGATACTATTACCGCTTTCGCTTGTAATAGACACAAGTATTTTTGAGCTAAAATGTTTTATTAAGCATTCAACATCGGATTTTCCTTAATTACAATCTCCACGGAAGCATGCATGTAAGTATATTTTTAATTGAATAACTGAAGAATAGTCGCCGCTTCGGAACAAGTTCTTTTAATCATTTCCAGCTTGGTTAAACGCTTGTATTTCATTTTACTCATCTGTGCAGCGCAGCTCCTCACAAAAAGCAATTAATTGGTAATTGCACGGTCGGTAATGATTTTAGTTAAACACAGTTCCATTTTACGTCCATTTGCGACAAGAAAATAATTTTCTATTGATTATTGGTTTCACAGTTTAAAGATGGTCAAATTTGTAATTGAGTACGTGAAGATTATAATGATGCAGCAGCGTGTCAATATTTTAAAACGTTTTTATAAGACAAACGTTGATATTAATTATATTGATGTTAACTAAAGAATGCAATTTCTTGTTAAAACAAAAATGCGATCAATCATCGTATCTAATATACGTAAACGAATTTATTTTTAGTTCTTCGAATTTCCGCAAGACGTAATTATACATATGAGGAGGTATTGATAAGTACATCCGATAACTAGTGTTACGAGGATAGTTTGACAAGTAGTGAGAATGACACATAGGTGGCGCTCTAATTGTTAAAACAAATGCACTGTAATTTAGGTTGCCTTTTTATATGTTTACATTCCGATATTTAGATAAATCGGTTGATTAGTTTATTTTTGACAGCTGATTGAAAAAGAAGCAACACGTCGTTTTGTTAAAATGGAAAAATCAGAGTATCGTGCGGTGATTAAATACTTCGTAATTAAGCTGGTGGTAGAACAAGCTGCGTTGATGAAGCGCACTCTGGAGCACCCAAAATCGTGACTTCTACGGAAATGATTATAAAAATCCATAATATTATTACGCAAGATCGACGACTCAAAGTGAGAGAGATAGCATGCATAATAAACATTTCAACAGTACGCGTACACCACATTTTAACGAAAGAATTGGGCCTTTCCAAGCTTTCGGCAAGATGGGTGCCGCGATTGCTTACGACTGATCAAAAGTTCATTCGTTTGCGCATTTCCAATGAGTGTTTGGACTTTTATAAGCGGAATCCGGTTGATTTTTGTTGGCGATTCGTTACTTGCGATGAAACTTGGATACGCTACAGTACACCCGAAACTAAACAACAGTCGAAACAATAGTTAGAACGTGGTTCTGCACCTCCAAAGAAAGCGAAAACCACTTTATCGGCAAACAAGGTGATGGCATCAATATCAATTTTTTGGGATTCAAAGGGCATTTTGCTCATTGACTACCTTCAGAAAGGTGCCACAATAAACGGACAATATTATATGCAGAACTTCTACAAAAATTAAATGTTGAGAGTCGTGCTAAATGGCCAGGAATGGCAAAGAAAAAGATTCTGTTTCACCAAGACAACGCTCCCTCGCATACCAGCACAGTTGCGATGTCCAAAATTCATTCTCACTCCTTGTTAAACTACCCTCGTAGGTTATAAGCTAATTAATTTTGGTCAAACTCTATCCTACATTTTTTGGCGATGTGATTTAAGATCCTCTGTTTCACTAACTAGATGCTTTTCTTAATAATAGTACGATACTCACATTTCGCTTGTCTTTCACTCTTTTGTACAGTTTTGTGCAGTCTGTTACATGGTCATTTTGACCTCCGTTTGTAGCCGCCTTTGTTTATGGTCGGTTAATTTAGCCTTACTGCTGGGAAACGTTTTTTCCTTCGGCTAATTGTTGGATTCTGGTATACTTAAACGTTATTTCGTCAAATAGTTAGTGAAAATCTATTCTCGACGAAATTCGCGAGCATGTGGAATAAATCGCTACCATTTTGTGGTACGCTCGTCATAGGAAATTTCTTTTAGGGACTCTCCGCGATAATTAAGGTAGGATTATTAAGTAGTTATTTTATTCGATTATTTTCTATCGTTTTTCTGTGGAATTTTTAGGGTTCTTTGCAACAGCTGGATTTTGCAGATAATTAATAACAGCACACCAAGCGGTGTTAGTTTAAGTAGCTGGTCTTTCTTATACCGGGACCATGAAGCCCATTGAATATCTTCCTGCATTTATCGAGACCTATCTGAGCATCTTTAATCGCTACAGACCATTAGTGACTCGCGCCCTCCGGATTACATCGATGCATTCTTGAGCATGTTTAAAGTTTAAGTTAAAAAACGAAATAAATCATTCATGTAAAAGTCAAATAGAAGTGGGCTCAAGTTAGAGCCCTGAAGAAGCCCAAACGTAACCTGAGTTTCTCAGAACAAATCATTGTAGAAAACTGAACATCTGTTTTCTACAATCGCTTTAGTTCTAAAAATTCATTATATTTAGAAACAGGGGCGAAAAACGAAAAGAAGAGAGTTTATACAGTAAGATATTGACATTCGAAGTATTGAATACGCGGGAAAAATTCGTATATATAACATCTACCTGAGTCTGTCTGTCCAAAACTTCACAAGTGGATTGTGAAAAACAAGCAAGATTGGAAACAGTCAAAGTAAAAAAAAACTATTACCAAATTAACGTTTGCATCGCAGATACGTATTTCGACAGTTAAATTGTGAGCTGTTGAGCATTTCTCTTCCTGAAAATTACAACTTAGTTATCGAAATACGCTTTTTGTCATATATATTTGGAGTCCTGGATGAAATACATGAATTATTTTCTGATTTATATATTTATGCGTTGGTTCGTATTTGTTTTGACAAATAAGGGAACTAAAGCTATCCTAGTGAATATAAATAATTACAAAATCTAATATGAATTAACAATATTTCTGTCTTGTATTATCATTTTAAGTTCTCAAGATCTTAAAAGAACACCCAATACAAAATCTAATATAAATTAACAATATTTTTGTCTTGCATTACCATTTTAAGTTCTCAAGCTCTTAAAAAACACCGGATGCAAAATCTAACATAAATTAACATTGAAAATTTCAATTTGTCATTTATGTATATTATTCGAAAGTGCACTTTTAACATTTATGCATCTCATTCGCCGAGAAAGTTTAGTTTTTCTTTTATATCTAAAATATACTGTCAATATAATACGATGTGCTTCTACAAATAGTTGAATTGAATCTAATACGATTGCTATGTGAAAATTACTCCTCTGGACGTATAGTTAAAATAAGTATGACTTTCGTTTGCAAATACATAAATAAAGATTCCATCGTTGATTCTGCGAAAGTAAAATTATATTCGCCCACAATATAGCATGACAGTCATTACTTGGACTTTCACTAATTCTATTCTTATTTTTAAAAATGAATCATTAGTTCTTTGCCCTATTCTCACGACGTCCATACTTCACAGTGCCACTTTTATCGGAATCGTAACTGAAAGTAAATCGTGACGACCGGAGGATCACGCCGCTGTTTTATATATTTAGAAAATATATCATTAAATTGTGCAAATTGAATGTAACAGAGTTTTAATTACAAGTTTTCCTAAGCATAATATACAGAAAATAATTGTTTCTTACAGAAAACAATTCTAGGAGTGAGTTATTTTTAATTGTATGCATTACAAACGAAGGAAAAGGAAAATACGAAATTTCTATTATATTTGAATTTCCCGCCAAACGAATGAAATTTAAGTAATTTCCGCATATTTGTTGGGGTTGAGAATTGATCACTATGGTATGGAGATCACTTCTATACAGATTTGATGCTTTCGCGCCTTCTTGTTTCCAATATTTTCATCAATACAATGAACACGTATTTAGCTTCTGCTCTTGCTTAATAGGATTCTGTTTTTTCACAACAGTGTAGGAAAAACATTAAATGAATTAATAATAATGAATTTTTATTACCCGACAGATTTTAAGTCTAAATAAAGAACAAAATTAGAATTATAATAGCAAAACATACGTACGTACATATACATTGATGCGTTTTGATGAAGGATACGCTGTACGCGTATGTCAATCACGTGACTACATTACCCTATCAACGATTGCGAAATACTTAAAGTATGTCTTGCGCGTAGAGTCGGCGTCACTTGTTGCTGGAAAGTCCCTAGAACGCGCCTTCTCGGTTTAGGAAGGGCTGGGATTATTGAGCAAATACCCCGAAAACAACAGTATAGGGAACCCTTTTCGCCGGTGACGAACAAGACGTTATAGGTTTCTATTTATGTACTTAGTTATTGGATTCGAAAAGCTTTGTTACTTAGTAGTGTCGTGATAATGGTTGACATAAAAATCGAGCAGTGAATTAACTTGCAATTCCTTGTCAAATTAAAAAAAAATCGCGAACAGAATGTTTACAAATGTTAAAGGAAGTGTTTGGTGATAATGTTATGTTGCGTGCACGAGTTTTTGAATTGAACAAACGGTTTTTTGAAAGTCGGGAAGAGGTCGAAGATGATGAACATCCTAGTCGACCTGCGACTGCAAGAATTGAAGGGAACGTTCAGAAACTTAATGAAATTGTGCGGAAAAACAGACATCTGAGCATTCAGATTGCCAATATGGTAAACATTAACAAAGAAACAGCAAGACACATTTTGCATGATAAATTAAAGATGATAAAAGTTTGTGCAAAAATGGTGCCGAAAAACCTCACTCAGAACAAAAAGAAAATCGGATGAACATTTGCTTTAACATCATAGAACGACTCACAGCAGAACCAGACTTACTCACGAAAATCATTACATGTGATGAAACTTGGATCTTCTAGTATGTCAATCGATGGACTGGAAAGTCGCCGGATCACCAAGACATAAAAAACACGAATAAGCAAATCGAAATTGAAGACAACGCTGATCGTTTTTTCGATATCAAGGGTGTTATCATGACTGACTGGTTGCTTGAGGGTCAAACCGTTAATCAGAAATACTATTATACAAAGAAGTCTTAATCAAGCTGAGGGAAAGAGTAAGGAAGAAAAGACTGGATTTGTGGAAAAACGGACTCGTCGATTTTGCACCAGGATGACGCACTAGCTCACAATGCTCCTAACTGTGAAACAGCTTTTAGCGGACAAGCGTATTGTTGTGCTTGCTCATCCTCCGTATTCGCCAGATCTCGCACCATATGACTTCTACCTACTCCCAAAAGTGAAGTCTCATCCGTTGGTCATGTAAAAGCAAAAACGACAGAGTTGTTGAAGGGGCTCACAACTGATGAATTACAGCATCGTTTGTAACAATGAAAGACACGTATACACCAGGGCATAGATAGGGGAGGAGAGTATGTTGAAGAGGATAAAAGTTAAATATAAGTTTATTGACAATAAACAACATTTCTCATTTCAGTCCCATTATTTAATTGCCACACCTCGTATATCTTTCAATGAGATATAAAAAGTATCTAAGCTCCCATCAATACAGATGATAAAAAATAGACAATTTACATACATAAAACGTAAATATTCTTTTTCCTGTAAAAAATTTTAACCTAGTAAATTAGTCTTCCGTATCTTTTGGATAAGACTATTGTTCAATAGACTATTTTAATAATATAGTATTTGAATATTAATACTAGACGAATTATGTAAGAATTTTCTTGTATAACCGATGTTTCATTAAACAAACTTTCTTTTTAATGTTAATATATGCCATCCAATATTATTATGATTAAATATTACATACATTCTATATTGTCTTTTTTTTTGTATAACGCGCAGGTTTGTTTTTTTTCTATTTCTATATTATAAGTTTGAACTAAATATTAAGAGATACATAAATTTACATTTAAAAAAAATTAAATTTTAAAGTAATACGAATAAGTCTGTCTAAATTTTGCTATATTTTTGTTTGTTAGAAAATAGTTATTAAGCATTGATTCTTTAAAAGTTTTTTAAGGTAAAAATAATATGTTCTTATGCTTAAAGTATAGACAAACATTCACAAGACAGCCTTCAGTGCGTGCTGATGTTGCAAACCAGTAAATGCCTGGTAAAATTCGTTTGAGACAGCATGTTATATACACTACAGGCCATAAGTGAGGGATCAGTAGACGAAATTTAAAAAAAACATGCACGCTTAGTGAAACAAAACGTATATTTCTACAAAACTATATCTACGAGACAAATGAACAGTTTTCCTTATAAAATAAAATAATTTCAACATATTCTGTAGAATTTCTTATCATATTCGACTTTCGTCGAAGTATCCACCTCTGCGCTTAATGATTTCTTTACAAATATTAGGCAACCGCGATACAAGTTTCTGGAACGTATCCATTGGTAAATTATTCCGCACCCTTGTAAGTTGCTCCCAAAGCTGTTTCTGCGATTGTGGACAGCTTTCTCTCACGTTTCTATCTAATTCATCCCACAGTAATTCGATAGGGTTGAGATCGGGTGATTGTGGTGGCCAAATCATATTTATCAGCACCCCTTCCTCCTCTTTTTGATTCACACAGTTTTTACAAAGTTGGGAAGTGTGTTTGGGATCATTATCTTGTTGTAGGTGAAAACCTTCACCAATTAACCTTAATCCAGACGGAATTGCATGTTACTCCAAAATCTTCAGGTACCCCTCTTTTTTTAAAATGCCTTCAATGCGGTACAAATCTCCGACACCATCAAAGGAAAAGGATCCCCAAACAAGCACAAAACCTCCCCTTTCACTCACTTGTGGGTGAAAGGTTGTTACCCGAATGTGTAGTGCCTCGTCGATTACTACCAAACACTTGGAACTTTGACTCATCTGTCCATAACACCTACTTCCACATTTCCATGTCCCAGTGTTGATGGTCCTGGGCCCATTGTAACCGTTTTTTACGATTTCGTGGATTCAATAATGGTTTTCGAGCTGCAATACGCCCATGTAGTCCCGCCTTTGTCAAACGTCGTTTTACAGTAGTCAGTGACACCGGCTTTCGACGGCCTTCATTCGGCTCTGCTCGAAGCTGAGGAGCTGTGAGGCGTCTATTTCGTTTTGATAGTATTTTTAGGCGCAAATCCTCTTGTCTGGTAGTTACCCTTGGCCTTCCGCAACGTTTTATTGGTTGTAATGATCCACTTTGTGAATATCGTTTCACTGTTCCTTGCACCGCGTGATAAGATAAATTTAACTTTTGGGCTATTTGCCGCAGTCAAAATTTTTCACCATGTAGCGTTATTATAGAACTACGAGTTTCTGTGCTAAGTTCCTTTCTTTTCGGCATTTTTATAAGTTACTTTTACATCTGTTCTCAAATACTCGTATTGCAACTTACTCGGACAAATGCTGCACGAAAACTAATGTTTAAATTGTTAAATAGTTTACTATGAGTTCCTAATACCATTATAATAATATTGCGTTGTAAACCCTATTAAATTTATTGGGGTATATAAAATATTTCTATTAAATAGACGCAAAAAACTATTTAAAGGATTTACAATATTTTTCAGAAACAGATATATTTATCTAATTTATAATAATAATCCGAATAATCCTTCTCAGAATTACATTTACAACTGTTATTTCAAATATTCTCACCAAAACAGTTGTTATTTATGATAAGTGGTCCCTCACTTATGGCCTGTAGTGTATATTTGAAAAGAGACAATGCGTTGATTGCGATATATTTTTAGTATGGATATTAACATACGTAATATTAAAATAGATCAGATTCGAAGATTAACTATATTTCAGTTGTCCTTCGAAGACTGATAATCACGATTTACGACTAGAAGTAAAACAAAGTCTATCTTTAAAATTATGAGTGCTTGAAGAAATGGTCAATCGAATTCAATAATAAGGGGAGATATTCGCAGTTTCCAACTGGTTTTGGTATGTGCCAGCTTTGAAGAAATTAACAGAATTCGATTTGATGGAGTAAATTGAAATTTATTCCATCTTTACCAATTATATATACATACGAAAATAGAAATCATCGGTAGCCATTTTACGAGACGGATACCGTGCCTTCGTTGGTGTAAATAAAATTTTGCCAATTATTATCTTTTCTAAATGGGCAAAAACTGGCAGGTTTAGTTCCAGCAACCGGTACAAACCACTAATTTTGGTTAACAGGAAAGCATTGCTTTTCAGCATTGTAAGATTGAAACTATTTGAAGTGATTGTAAAGCTTTGTCCACCGTGGCATCTTTAGAACTAATGTGATTCTGGTGTCTCCTACTTTCTTTGAATATGCTTGGGAAGCCGTTACTACGTCCTTTTTAGTCTTTATGTAATCTTGGCTCTGTTTCTTCAGCTTTTAGACTGTAGCCTTAGTAATTCGAAATCACTTAGTTGATCTTTTCGTTAGTATGGTAGGAAAAGTTTCCAGTCTAACACAGAAACAAGTATTTTTTGGTCAAATTCAGCTTTATTTTTCAACATAGGCTCCTCGTAGATCTATAAATTTTTTCCAAAAAATTAGTTGGCATCTTATTCTGCAACATTTACATTATATTATTTTGACTGCGTTAATTTCAGAAGTATAGTGGTGTATCCGACTTTCATCCACGGCTATTAATCAACGCCAAAATTGTGAGTATTGAAGTGAGAGATGTCTTGGTGGAACAAAACTTTCTTTTTCTATAAATGCGGCCATTTTCTGCAATGTTCGCCTTGAGCTTGTTAAATAATGATGTGTAGTATTCCCTAGTTATTGGTTTTTCTTTTTGGAGATAGTCGATTAACACAATTCCATGCCTATCCAAAAATAACAGTCGATATCACTTTCCCAGCCGAGGGAACACTCTTTGCCTTTTTCGGAGCCGATTCATTGCGGCAAATTATAGAGCACAATTCACGTAAATAGTGTCAATCTCCGCTTTAATTTGTGTAAACGTATTACCTTTCAAATGTAAGAATTTATTTAATGATGGTTACATATTCAATTGTTCCATTTTCAATATTGATTGACACAAATGAATGTTAAACAACAACTGAATGTCCAATATGCGTAATTCATTTACCAGAATATTTTTAACCAGCAACGCCGTCTTCATGTTGGGACTTGAAACTTTTCAGACAACCCTCGTATATCGTTCATATTTATTTTTTTTTCAATCTATGCAAATTTTTGTGATTAAAAAACTTTCTTGTATTCAGGATGGGTTCAAAGTAGCCTTAAGCGAGTATTTCATTTTGAAACCAGAAATTTTTTGAGCAGGATAATAATCAAAAAAAATAGTTAGCAATACATTGATGATTACTTTTTTAATAATGTTAGAACTTTGCCTTGATTTTATTTAAAAAATATGACAGAATAATCTAAGAGGACTAACAAATATAATGGTTCTTACTTTAACATAATTTATAGAAAATAAAAATAGATTTAAGTACAAAGATTTAGAAAAATTCTACAAATTTACACAATCTTAGATCTTCCGAAATATAAAGATATCAAAATTTCATTCAGTAACGTCTCGGAAAGTTAAACAAATGTACACAATATATTAAAGAATCTGTTAACTTCAAGGATAAATCGCATATTGAACAAAATTCAAGAATAATTTGATTTTATAATTAATCTACGATTGTAGGTTGTAACAGATCGCGTACATGTTAAACGCCACGTTAAAGTGAACGTGTACATTTGAAAGCTGTTTTATTCATACGTGAACTTTATTGTTGTATAAAATAAACCTTGATTGCGGTCCGTTATATTTAAATTATGAACGGTGATTTTAGAAATAATGGTAATCTGGATAGACAGTTAAATCAGATAACAATAGATCTGGAAGAAATTTTAATAGAATTTCGGTTCTAGATATGCATTGTCTGAATTAAATGTTAATTTTTTTCGTAATTTTTTGTCTTTTCCATGTTATTTTTGTTTTCTGTAAAACTAATTTTGTGTTGTTCAAGATATTTATGCATATCACGATAATTACTTGCTCGAAAACTCGTTTTTAATTGGAAAATTGGTGATGTTATTGGTGTGGTTGATAAGATACATACATATTTCATTTGGTGTTTATTTAAATAAAAATATAATCAGGTTATTGCCGATTTTATGGTTTGAATATATCGCTGTAAGATGTTATTTATTAATAATTGGTAAATGGAAAAATATCATAGCTTAATTTGTCTTAATTTGTTTGCAATATTATTGCATCCCGAGTGATATATGTATGTAATTTGTACAAAGGGTACTAGGAAAGTTTTACAATATGACGCAACAATGAATCGTAGGAAGCTGCTTGTTGCTACATGTTGAGACATATTCATACGTGCGTAGTAGCCGCCGCGCCATGTCGATGGTCTCAGTTATTCATTAGCAGTGAGAGTGTAAAGTGCTTGCGATGGCATCGTGGTCACGAAATTAGATAAGAGCAGTTTTGCGTTATAATGTTGCGCGTGGTTTGAACAAAGACCAGTGCTTCGAAGAAATGACTCTTGCACTATGTGATGTTTGTCCACATCGCTCAACGATATTCAGGTGGTATAGAGAATTCCAAAGGGAAAATTTAACTGTGAGGATGCTGAGAGGCTGGGAAGACCACGAACGTCAGTTACGAAGGAAAACGTTACTATTGTGAGAAAAATGCTTGGCGAGGACAGGCGAGTGATCTATCAACAGATAGAGGGTACTTCAGGCCTGAATGCACCAGCAATTCGTTCGATTCTACATGATGATTTGCACGTGAAGAAACTTTGTTCTTTCCGGGTGCCACATCGACTGACTGAAGACACGACATGTGACTTGGTGCCGGGAGATGCTAAAAAGTTTAATAAGGAACAATCTCGGTATGTGAACAATATCGTGACAGGTGACGAGACTTGGCTGTACTATTACGATGTGCCGACCAAAGTTCAAAACAAAGTTTGGGTCTTTGATGATGAGGACACACCCGTAGTTGTCAGAAAGTCCCGATCTGTAAAGAAGAAAATGATAGCTGTATTTTTCAAATCGAGTGGAATTGTGGAACGCGTCGTTTTGGACACACAGAAGACAGTCACAGCTAAATGGTATACTGAACGGTGCCTACCTAAAGTCATTGAATCTATGAAGAACCTGCAGCCAAAGTTAAGAATGGACACCTGGTTCCTACATCACGATAATGCTCCAGCTCACCGCGCCACAGCCTGCACCGAATATTTGACCACGACAGGATTGAAACTTCTCGAGCACTCTCCTTACAGTCCAGATCTTGCACCCTGCGACTTTGCACTGTTCCTGTATGTGAAAATGAAGCTAAAAGGGAGGCGGT
The DNA here is from genome assembly GCA_031893035.1 of Dermolepida albohirtum. Classification (NCBI taxonomy): domain Eukaryota; kingdom Metazoa; phylum Arthropoda; class Insecta; order Coleoptera; family Scarabaeidae; genus Dermolepida; species Dermolepida albohirtum. Next base: position 204,421 of record JAVIWB010001752.1, on the reverse strand, counting down.
TTTCCTGTGATTAGGAACTTCTGAGGGCTTGGGACGAGTACGCTTTACTCCCTAGTGAAACTTGGCAGAACTGGTTTAAAGATTGGTTTCGGAGGATGGAGAGTTGTATTGAGTGTAGAGGAAATTACTTTGAAAAAATTAAAAAAACAAAGCTGTATTGCAAAACTTTCCCAGTACCCTTTGTATTAACCTTAATTGATTAGCGTAGTTCTTTGTTAAAATTTTTGAAAACTAGGTTTTTATTTGATAATTTAAAATGAATTGTTTACGTATTATTTTGTTGATTAATTAAAAAAAAATATGTTTTTTCTGGTTCTTTGTTCTCTATAAATGAAAACTATTGTCGTTTTGAAAATATTCACATCTTTTAATTAATCTGATGAAATGAAGCAGTAAGTATTCCAGAAACGTTTATTAAACGAACTGTACGATTAAAATCAGTTGACATTTTGAAAATTACGAAAGTAAAACCAAAATATATTGAAGTAATATCAATTACGAATTGAACCCAGTCAACTTTTAGTCTTACTGTCTTTTTACCCAGCGAATAACCAGAGCGTAACACTAAACATGCATTATTCAAGTAGTGGTAAGAGCTGGTTGCTCTGATAGCTGCATTGTTACATTACAGGAAAGAAAATCGTCTACCAAACCCAGTATTACTTATTCCAACGTTTTATGGATCTCAAATTATATGTGCGGAAGGCACTAACGATTTTAATATGTTACGAAACTATACACCATCAATAAAATGCAAGGAATGCTTATGTCTTCGTGTACTTTGCCCATTTAATCGCGTATGTTTTACATATGAATGCATGCAAACTTATCGGATAAGTACTATTATTACTCTGACCATAATTGCGTTTAATTTTAGATTGGGAATTTTGCGAGTCTCAGCACCAGCCTACTGTTGTTTGCTTGAATTCACAATATATTTGTGCACGTAAATCAGACATCTTTAGCGTTTACATCATTATAAACGAAGATTACTATATCCACTATATTTTATTATGTTCAATGAAATCATAAACTGTGAGCATATTTTCCCGGTCGTAAAATGTGAAGTACTCATACACAGATAGTGATTACCAATGCAAATTTATAGTCATCAATTTGCGACTATTACAGTTAATTTTAATTTATGGACGATTGTGATGATTACGAGGATAATTTGACAAGTAGTGAGAATGACACATAGGGGGCGCTCTAATTGGTAAAATAAATGCACTGTAATTTAGGTTGCCTACTTATGTGTTTACATTCCGATATTTAGATAAATCGGTTGATTAGTTTATTTTTGACAGCTGATTGAAAAAGAAGCTACACGCCGTTTTGTTAAAATGGAAAAAGCAGAGTATCGTGCGGTGATTAAATACTTTGTAATTAAGGGTATGAAAGCTACCGAACTAAAAGATGAATTACGGGAAACATTAGGTGAATCTGCTCCATCATCCGCCACAATACGTAGATGGGTAAATGAATTTAAACATGGTAGAACAAGCTGTGTTGATGAAGTGCGCTCTGGAGCACCCAAAATTATGACTTCTAACGAAATGATTATAAAAATCCATAATATTATTACGCAAGATCGACGACTCAAAGTGAGAGAGATAGCAGATATGGTAAACATTTCAACAGAATGCGTGCATTATATTTTAACGAAAGAATCGAGCCTTTCCAAGCTTTCGGCAAGATGGGTGCCGCGATTGCTTACGACTGATCAAAAGTTCACTCGTTTGCGCATTTCCAATGAGTGTTTGGACCTTTATAAGCGGAATCCGGTTGATTTTTGTAGGCGATTTGTTACTTGCGATGAAATTTGGATACACTACAGTACCCGAAACTAAACAACAGTCGAAACAATGGCTAGAACGTGGTTCTGCACCTCCGAAAACCACTTTATCGGCAAACAAGATGATGGTATCAATGTTTTGGTATTCAAAGGGCATTTTGCTCATTGATTACCTTCAGAAAGAAATGTTGAGATTTTTGCTAAACGGCCAGGAATGGCAAAGAAAAAGATTCTGTTTCACCAACACAACGCTCCCTCGCATACTAGCACAGTCGTGATGTCCAAAATCCACGAGTTGCATTTCCAATTAGTACCGCATGCGCCTTATTCGCCGGATCTATCCCCTTTCGACTTCCACCTTTTTCCAAAATTGAAAACGGCATTAGGTGGAAAGAAATTTTCGTCTAACGACGAGCTTATCATCTTCGTAAATGAATATTTTGCAAGCCTTCCGGAATCGCATTTTAGAGATGGCATAAGGGCATTGGAGCATCGTTGGAATAAATGTATTGCTCTTTTAGGAGAATATATTGAAAAATAAAAATTATTTTGTATTTAAAAAATTCGTTTTTTTTCCCATTCTCACTACTTGTCAAACTACCCTCGTACTGCTGTATCTTCTATATCTTTGCCTTACAGAATTCCACTTGATTTTGACAACATTCATGAAACAATTTTTTGTATATTTTGCTAAACGCATCATCGACAAAACAACAAATTCTTAATATTGAAATATGTACGTATGTACATCCACTCCAATGTGAACGTTGAAATATTCACAATAGCCACTGGTCGATAGGCCAACGTATAATTCCATCTTAAAACACTCGCCCACCGTCTTATAATCCATTCCTCTATCACGTGTCGCTGACCTTTTTCACAAATTGCCTGTAATGTATTTTAAACGCGCAAGCCTTCCAGAATCGCATTTTAGAGATGGTATAAGGGCATTGGAGCACCGTTGGAATAAATGTATTGCTCTTTTAGGAGAATATATTGAAAAATAAAACTTATTTTGTATTTAAAAAATTCGTTTTTTTTCCATTCTCACTACTTGTCAAACTACCCTCGTATATATATCTATATATATATATATGTCATATATATATATATATATATATATATATATATATATATATATATATATATATATATATATATATATGTCAAGTATTTAAAATAACATTTTTCTTTGTTAGGATAAGTACGAACCGCAATATTAGACTCCAAAACAAACAATTAACATATGAATTAATTTTTTTTAATGGAAACAAAATCCAGACAAAATATACGATATCATATTACGAAGTAATTACATGGATGTCAAATATATGTTATTTATAGTTGGAATTATAAACGATTTTATTCAAATCATGTATGTAGCGACGACGCCTGAGATGATTTCCTTGCAAAAAAGACTAGATGATAAGTGGGTTAGAGTTCAGTTCGACTTTATAATACTCGAGCTAGTTTAACGTCCAAATCAACACGAGCTGAACGAATAATTGCATATATTTCGTCGGATACTTCTGAAATTTCTCGCACTTTCGCAAATTAATCTGTCGGATTTAATTGTATCTGCGCTGATTTGTTTTGGGCGTGGATATTTAAGCACATATCAATCTTATTCTGTTATAAATGAAATAAATATATGCATATAGGTGGTTGTAAAAATTAGATGACTGCGGGGTATTTTTTTACGAAAAATATTTTCATGCAATCCAGTTAGAGCGACGTAAATCTTTGCGAAAATTTAATTATAAAATATATTTTGTAGGAATTTCTCATTACTTCTTTAATAGATATACAGGGATGTTCTAAATAATGAATCGATTCACACATTATTCATAACGAAGTTGTATTTTATCCTACAAGTTTTCAGTGTGGCCACCACCTGTGGTACGAACAACATTAAGGAGATATGAAAATTCCTCAGAACGATCCACTGCGTTGTCTGTTGTTACTTAATATTTAACTTTATCTAGGCTATTTTGTAATGGAGACGAACATACTTCTTAACAAGCTTGATCTTTTATATATCTCCACATGAAAAAAATAGATATGGTATGTAAGGCTTGGGGACCTAGGCTCTTGGGCTCTCTTCATATCAATCTATCACTGATGCACTTCTTCACTTAAAAAATGGTCTAACCATCAGATGCCAACGAGATGGTGCTCCGTCTTGTTCAAAAATGAATTGATTCAGACTGTCTGGGATTTCCCTCAAACGTAGCACAGATTCTCTGCTCTTATTTTTCCGAAACTCGGGGTCGACGTAGACTTTTCCCTTTACACAGATACCAAATCTATGTAGTATACCGTACATTTTTCGGAGAGGGCGGTGTAAAGTCGAATAGTCTTCGAAAAGCCTTCTGCATCATAACAATTGAATTTGTTTTCGCCAATTCGAAAATGCAGAATGCTTTTTGTTGTCGATTTACTATTTTAAATGTAAACAAAGAAGTGATGCTACAGCGCCCGTGGAGTGATTATTTGAAGCTTAGGAACCGCTTCTTTCAAATGGTTAGCGATTCATTCTATGACGGTGCTTAAGAACCCAAACAATGCATCATGAAATCGGTTCATTCTTCTAGATTAACCCTGTATTTGTAATTGTCCGATATTTAATCATTTTTCAATCAAATATCTCCGTCTTGTATTTATAAAACATTTTTTATCAGTTACTTTGCTTGGTTTCGACCAATCATTCTCCAGACTGTTGAACAAATATATATTGTGATATTTTAAAAAATATTTATTAAAGAACACTTTTGCGAATTAGAATTTCTATAATCATATAACGTGGTTAGCGATTAGCTGCGATTCGATTTCTACTAAAAATGGTAATTATATGACATTTACTGAAATTAAGTGACGCACTATTGCATGCACACCATTCTGTACCATTCGCTTTACCACTGTGATAAGATTCTACACATTTAAATATTTTTAAATCATCTGCGTATGCCGGAAATTTTGAACTTGGTTTTTGCATAGGTCGTTCATAAAAAGTAAAAACAGAACTGGCTTTAAGTGACTACCTTGAGGTACACCAGACGTTACTGCTATAATTTTGGATATCACGATAATATATTATTTGAATTCTATAAAAAGGGGTATGAAGTAACACGAAATTAAACCACCACCAATACCGTAAAGTTTGTAGAGCAAAAATTAGTGATGAATACGGTCGAAAGTTTTATAAAAGTCTACATAAACGACTTTAGGTTAAGAACCTCGTTCCAATGCGTCGCTAATATATGTTAACAACGAAATTGTAGTAAGTTGGTCTGAGTGTTACAGACAGATAGAAAACCACATTGGTTTAGGCCGACCATTTTACGAAAGAAATAAATTAAAATTTCGTTCGATATAATATGTTCAAGAACCTTAGACACGTTTGATAACTAAATTGAATGATAAGTAATTAACAATCGATTTTCAACATTTTTAGTGCGGATTTATTCTGTGAGTTTTAGTACGGATCCAGATACGACACTGTGATTAATTAACTGCTGATGATGACAACTTAGTTGTTGAAATACCTATACAGAATACGACCACTGATGTGGAAAGAGATTCTATTTACTTTTTTTGGAATAATTCAATCAATCACAGTCTCCGCTAAACTTACTAACAATCGATTTGTCCCTTCGGAATCAAAAAAAAGCTAATTTCTATCAATTAGAAACAGAGTTGGCATTGCAAGTGTTCGGTCAGGAGTGCTTGCTTGGAAGAATTACAAGGGGTTTAACTCTTTGAGGCTTGGTAGAATAAAAAGTGTCCCACCTTTTTGATACGTTGCACATTTACTTATCAGACGTGTTGGATATTTTTTACTCCTCGAAGAATTACGAGTGCTTGGAAAAAAAACTATTATTCATGAATCCAAATGGCACAATTTTGGTATATTGCAGGTAAAAAAGTAATTGACATAATGTTACTTATGCAGCATTTCTGTACATTTTAATGCCTTCCTTATATTTATTCAATTTTGCAAGAATGAATTTCCTAGAAGGTATGTTGTATACGAGGGTAGTTTGACAAGTTGTGAGAATGGAAAAGAAAAACGAATTTTTTAAATACTAAATAATTTTTATTTTTCAATATATTCTCCTAAAAGAGCAATACATTTATTCCAACGGTGCTCCAATGCCCTTATGCCATCTCTAAAATGCGATTGAAGGCTTGCAAAATACTCATTTACGAAGATAATAAGCTCGTCGTTAGACGAAAATTTCTTTCCACCTAGTGCCGTTTTCAATTTTGGAAAAAGGTGGAAGTGGGAAGGGTCTAGATCCGACGAATAATGTGCATGCGGTACTAATTGGAAATGCAACTCGTGGATTTTGGACATCGCAACTGTGCTGGTATGCGAGGGAGCGTTGTCTTGGTGAAACAGAATCTTTTTCTTAGCCATTCCTGGCCATTTAGCACGAATCTAAACATTTAATTTTTGTACAAGTTCTGCATAATATTGTCCGTTTATTGTGGCACCTTTCTGAAGGTAATCAATGAGCAAAATGCCCTTCGAATTCCAAAAAATTGATACCATCAACTTGTTTGCCGATAAAGTGGTTTTCGCTTTCTTTGGAGGTACAGAATCACGTTCTAACCATTGTTTCGACTGTTGTTTAGCTTCGGGTGTACTGTAGTGTATCCAAGTTTCATCGCAAGTAACAAATCGCCTACAAAAATCAACCGGATTCCGCTTATAAAGGTCCAAACACTCATTGGAAATGAGCAAAAACGAATGAACTTTTGATCAATCGTAAGCAATCGCGGCACCCATCTTGCCGAAAGCTTGGAAAGGCCCAATTCTTTCGTTAAAATGTGGTGTACGCGTTCTGTTCAAATGTTTAACATGTCTGCTATCTCTCTAACTTTAAGTCGTCGATCTTGCGTAATGATATTATGGATTTTTATAATCATTTCCTTAGAAGTCACGATTTTGAGTGTTCCAGAGCGCGCTTCATCAACACAGCTTATTCTACCACGTTTAAATTCATTTACCCATCTACTTATTGTGTAAATAGGCAACCTAAATTATAATGCATTTGTTTTATCAATTAGAGCGCCACCTATGTATTATTCTCACTACTTGTCAAACTGTCCTCGTAAATAGTTCTATAAAATATGGGTATTCGAATACTTTTGAACGGTAGTGTACGTATTTAAAAAAATATTCTCAAATCCTATCGGGTCTAGAACTAAAATGACCTTTTAGAGAAGTAAGTTTAGGAAATACCGTCACAATTAATGATTTCGTTATTATTTCATTAAATTAATTGAATTTAAAAAATAGAGAAATTTAGGTTCGGAATAGTATCACCAGCGTTATTGGAAAATTTTCTTTAAGTTGATTTCTAAAATTACTTTTTTCACTTAATTTTGATGAAAGTAAAAAAAAACTTTTTCAGTGAAATCAAAGAATTAATGTGAATCTTTAACATATATTTAAATAAATCAAAATAATGCATTTAATAACAAAGATAGAAGCTTAAAATAGTCGTCCAGTATAGTTACCGAGTTCTTCCCAAGAGAATTGTATTTATTTTAAATTTAAAATCAAATATTAATCTTCCATTTTATGGTAACATATTGAGAATGTATTATTTGCGATGACAGTGTTAATGCGTGGGTCCACTCGTAAATTCTCAGTCACAGCCGATTTCGAGTTTTAGTTTCTTTTGTTCCCCGCTAACCGGTCGATTGAGTCACAGCCCGGATAATAAAACCCAACAAGTTTCGAAACTACTCGCTCTGCAGACCATCAGCGCGCAAATGCGTACTTGTTCGTGTGCTGTCTCGAAGTGACTAGGTCAAGAAAACTATTGGAAAGCGGCGCGATGATTTCTACTTTACATTGGTAATTATAGCTAGTAAGTGTTTCCTGTTACAATGTTTGCATCTCAAAGGATCCTTTTTTTATATAACTTTACTTACGTATATTGGAAATGGGAAGCTATTGTACTTTTTTTGATTTAGTTTGTATTTGATAGATATAAAATATATAATCGTTCAATATTATTTACATATACAGTGTATTGTTATAAGAATATGTACCATATGCATAGGTTTTAGAAAAAAATAACTCTTTTGTTAAAAGAATCAAATAAATCCGTAATAAATAATAATAGAATATAATAACGTGTTTGGTGACACTACGAGGGTGGTCCCAAGATAGTCCCAAGATAGTCAATGGAAATTATTCCACTCGCATCCCAAAAAAACCGATGCCATGAACTTGCCTGCAAATGAAATGGTTTTCGCCTTCTTTGGAGCCGCTTCTCCCTTTTGAGTCCATTGTTTTTATTGTTCTTTTGTCTCGGGTGTGAAGTGATGGGCCCTTGTTTCATCCATGGTTATGAAACGGTGCAAAAATTGTACTTTGTTGCTGTGAAACTTCGCTAAACACTCAATTGAAACATCTTCACGACACTGTTTTTGCTCGAGTGTGAGCAAACACGGCACCCATTTTGCACACAGCTTTCCCATGCCCAAATTTTCAGATAATATGCGATACATCGCACTTTTTCAAATGCTTACTATGTGGATGTTTCTTCACCATTTCTGGAGTCGTCAGCTCATTTGGTTGAACACTGCGATGCTCGTCGCGGCAGTTCGTACGGCCTCGTTTAAACTCTGCTGTCCAATATTTCACTGTTGTAGACGAAGGAGCAGACTCACCCAGAGTAGAATCCAGTTCAGCTTTCATTGAATCACGTAACGATGACCAATTTTCTCCATTTTTACGAATTCACTGAAAACTTTCAATATTGATGGCTGCCCAACAAATACTAAACAACGTGGCGTCTTCAAATTTGAAACATATGCTTTATAGGTTGTGTGCTTTCTAATACAATTTCAAACAACTACCGCCATCTCTAGGTCAAGCCTGGTACTTATGGGACCACCCTCGTACTTCGAGCGTTTCATAAAGTGTTTAGTAAGGTATTTAGGGACATCCATTAATTTATCAATTATAATTTAGTCAATTTTTGGCAGAATTCTTTCAAAACGCTTTGCAATTCTACACTGTTTAGGGGCTAAGTTAATTTTTTCTTAAAACTCGCGTTGCATATACTCCCAGAAATGTTCAACTGAGCTTATATTTGGGCCCTGAATGGGCCAAAGAAGACGCTGTAAGACATTTTGCTTTTTTCACTTTCCACTGGATTCAGATTTGTACAATGTATCAGGCATGATCTCCTTAAAATGATCTCCGTAAACAGGTAAAAACGACAATAGGCAGAAATACACTAAGATTGGACAGGACGTTGGACAGGGTTTTATGGACTGACCAATCAAAGTTTGAAGTGTTTGGACAATCAAGGCGTGCTTTTGCAAGAAGAGCGAGTGGTCAAAGAATACTGCAGGATTGTATAGTGCCAACCGTCAAATAAGGAAGAAATTCTGTGATTGGTTGGGGTTGTTTTTGCTACGCCGGTACATGGAACTTAAAGCGAATCGAGGGCGTTTTGCGAAAGAAGAGTTATTTAGAAATATTGCAAGAAAATGCAATATCATCGGGGCTACGTTTAATCGGCGAAAATTTTGTGTTTATGCAGGACAACGACTCCAAACACTCAGCAGTAATATATAAGAATGTCTTAAAATAGAAGACAAAATAATAATACCTTACAAATAATAACATGGCCACCGCAAAGCCCCGAACTAAAACCCACAGAATTGTTGTGGGATGAATTGGATAGGTGGCTCCAAAAAGTGTGTTCTATCTCAACAAACTGTGGAACATATTGAAAGAAAAATGGAATAGTTTACTTGTAAAACTCGTGAAACGGAGACCCCGAATTGTACAGGCCGTTCTTTGCGCAAAAAGGGGTTTCTTCGATGGGCGGAATGTCTAAGATATCTTTGTTCATTTAACGTTACAATTATTATTATTATACTTTATAAACGATAATGCAATAAAAATTTTAAGTTTTGACATAAATTAGTTTAACTGTTTTCCCTTTTTTTAATTTATTTGAGTGTCCGAATTAATATGGACGGTAGTGTATATCGACATGGTACATATTTAATCTCTTCACCATAAATGTATGTAATATGTATGTACGTGTAACAAACGATGTTCTTTTGTTACTAGTAAAAATCAATTTTTTTTCCCTTAAATTACTAAACAGACAATAAATAACTATTGTGTGGTAAGCGTTGCATTTGCATGCTTTCACTCTTTAATTAAATTCTATAAAAATATCATTGTATTTTACAACCCAAAACCGGTTCCTAGTTAACATTTTACGAGTGTCACGTTGAGTAACGTGGCAGTTGCATAAAATGCTCGTACATTCTTGGTAAACGTGTAACTAACAGAAACTTAAGTAACTGATTCCAAATAGAATTTTATGTAACTCCAGCCAAATAAATGCCAATTGGTATTTTAGAAACGACGTATACAATGCACGCCCGAAGCATATTTATTTCGAAGTGAAAAAAAGTCGTACATTTTAATCCAATAGCGCCGTTTTTAAGGCTTTTAACTCCTGTAATAACTGCAACTAATAGTTTAGATGTGCTTTTTAAGTAAAATATTCGCCTTATGTTCACAGAAAGAAAATTACTGTTATTAAAAAACGTACGGTATTTATGCAGCTGTTATTATGTGTGTTTGGATGTGGTTTCTAAAGGTAGTCGTTGGAAAATTTTCTCAAAAAAAGCAACACAATAGATGAATGCGATTGTTGCCTATTCTGATTCAATTCAAATGCATATAGTGTGGAATAATAATGTTAATAATAATATTTATTGTTCACGAGAAAGCAATTATATTCACAAGACAAATAAAAGCATTAACAATTTGAACTTATTTTTAATAAATAAAAATTAAAAGATAATGAGTTTTTCAATGACATAACAATGTTGTATTTAAATAAGACACAAAATAATTGAGAATTAGGGCTGAAATTTATTCCAGATACAGTACACATGTTACATTTAACTATATTTTCACTAACACTATAAAAAAAGATATTTTAACAACAGAAAATCTTTCTACTTGCTAAGTAACTGTAAATATCGGGTTTTTTGATAAGGATATAACAATTTTTTATTTAAATAAAATACAGAATAATTGAGATATTGGGCTGAAATTTATTCCAGGTGCAGTACATATGTTACATTTACGTTGGTACGTTAGTAATTTCGCATTCGATATTATCCCTGAACTCTACCAACGTTATTGGCTTGTTGGCGTAAATCAACAACTTAATGTAACCCGAATGTTAAAAAGAATCATTCTAATATTAAAACACCCTGTCTGCTACATATGTTTCACAGATATCACTGATCATCAGGCAGACTTGTGTTATTAATGAACGATTCCTTTAGCGTTTATCATATCATTTCGATACAGAAAAGTAATCAATAATCAAATCTCTCGTCAAACACAATACATTTTTGTGTTTGACGAGAAAGGGAGGCTATGATTATTAATGTAACCCCATAAAAAGAAATCCAATGTCGTTAAATCGCGTGAGCGAGGTGGCCACTTGACTCGACCATTTCTCGAGATTACACGTTACACCGAACTTCTCTTTCAATAGATCAATTGTTTGAGGATCTGTGGCATGTGGCACCATCTTGTTAGAACCACATATCACTGATGTCAAGCCCATCCAATTCCGGTTAAAAATAATCTTCCAACATGGCACGATAACGAATTCCATTAACCGTAACATGGCGATCATTTTCATCGACGAAAAAATATGGTCCAATCACACCTCCGGCATGAAATTCACACCACATTGTCATTTTTTGCAGTTATAATGGAGTCTCTTGAAGCACGTGTGGCTTTATTGCTCTCCAATAACGCATATTTTGTTTATTGACAAAGCCATTAAACAAAAAAGGAGCTTCATCTTTGAAGATGATTTTTCGCTGAAATCCAGGATTTTCTTCAAATTCCAATCGGAGAAGTTTCAGCGTTTCGAATGATCAAGAGGCTTCACTTCTAGAGTTAGTTTTATCTTCTAAGAGTGTAAACCAAGATATTCACGCAAAATTCGCCATAATGTGGTTCGAGAGATTCCCAATTCCTGTGAGCAGCCAGGAATCCACTAATATATCTCATCTCGAACTGAAGCACTTGCGGTTACGATATTTTCGGTATTTGGACTGGTACGTTGTCTCATTGGCAGAGGAACAACCAATAGCGAATATTTTGACTCGAATTAATCCACTAAAGCACGCACAGTCTGTTTGGTGGGACGATTATTACGAACGAAAATTGGAGTAAGCCCTCTTGAAGTTGCGACCACCGACTCAGGATTACGGTAGTAACTTTTAATAATTTCCAAACGTTGCAAGTTCGTGTACTTCACCATAATAAAAATGTTAAAACATTGACTGGTGTCTTGACGTTGACAGATCATGAAAAACGTTCAAGGCTGCCTTCGTATTAAATGACAGAATTGTTATGTCTCTATTGGAAAATATTTTATACATCACAAACTTAAGAAAAATAAATAAATTTAGTATACAAATTAAACATGAAGAAGATTATTAAGATTAGTATCAGAGCGCTGTAGTCGAGACGTGTGCGTCTAGATAATACGCGCAATGAATTTAGCACATCGTCTCAGCTCGATGAGAACAGTTTTGTCATTTGCTATATTGCTGTTTTTGTGTATAATATAATAATGTTAGAAGGTTGTGTTAGTGATATAATTAGTAGGACTCGTAATGTAAGAGAGTTCATAAAAGATGGCGCAGAAATCGATGTGTACAATTTGCGATAAATCTTTGTTTTCCCTGGGCGAATTTGCGTCTAAAAAGCACATTAAAACTGCACAACCTTATTATGTATGCAAAAAGTAACGTAAATGCTTATGATTTTACTTTTTATTTAACCTTGATGTTTACTATTTGCAATTTACTGTTTGCTTTTACTTACTAATAAGCAATTTCGTAAATTATAAATTACATACAATCTGCTGATGATGGCAACTTAGTTGTCGAAATATGTATACAAAACACGAAAATTAATATGGAAAGGGGTTATATATACCTTCGGCGATTAAGGAAATTACAATGTCGAACAGCATTACAAAATCATGAACGCTATGTCCTTGATAAAATTGAAATCAATATTAAATTCGGTTTAAATTATTAAAATCTGTGGTTGTGTGTGGACGAGACTACAGACTGTAGAAAAAATCTCTTGTCAATGTTGTAATACGAACACTAGAAGCTTTTAAAACGTTAATGTCATTGTTACTAGCCTTAAAGAATAGGGAAAAGTACTAGCAAAGCAATTATGAGGGTAGTGGTAAATGCATTGACCAACTTTCAGTTCCCAACGAACCAAGTGTTAGTGTTAATGACTCATGTTACTGCAACCATGTTAAGTACAGTGTATGTGTCGCTCTCTTAAAAATAAGTGTAATAACTTAATAAATGTAACGTGTAAACTTCATGCTTTACATTTTGCAGTAGAAAATATTAGAAACTATTGTTCAGAAGTAAATGATTTAATTGCTTAAACAAAAGCTTTTTTTTCTTAAATTTATTAAACGGATTCGAGGATATCGGACAGTGTTCTGACATCGCTTATCCACCACAGTCGTGTTGGAGGACATAGTTTTTGTTATATAAAAGCTTTTCAAAAAATAATGAGTTTAGTTTTATAATTTAATCCGAAATAAGCTGATAAAAAAAGCCAAAAAGTTTTTTTGAACGGTGGTAAAATGAGGGTAAGCGTGTACGTGATTCGCTCAAAGACGAAAATCGTGAGGGACGGCCTGCCACCGCAGCCACTCCAGAAAACACCAACACCGTGTACAACATGATAAAGCCAGACAACCACTGCACATACAAAGATATTCGGGCATAGGTATGACTCAAATCAGGACTATCCTGCATGATCACCTTACCGTCAGAAAGCTTTGTGCTCGATGGATATTTTTGCTACATTTTCATTCGACAAGTGTTCGCAAAAAATTAAGCGATTATTTGGCGATAAAGCACCATCCTTGGCGACTGTTAAACGCTGGTTCAACTAGTTTCAGCGTGGACGTGTTTTGCACAAAGACGAGCATTGTGAGGGACGGCTTATCATTGCAGTCATTCCAGAAAATATCGACACCGTGTACAGTATGATGAAGACAGACAACCATTGCACATACAGTGATATTCGGGCATCGCTAGGCATAGGTATGACCTAAATCTTGACTATCTTGGATGGTCATCTTGCTGTCAGAAAGCTTTGCGTTCGATGGATACCACACAATTTAACGGAAGCTCAAAAAAAGCGCATATGGATTAGTGCAAAAAAATGCTTAAAAATTCAACCGAGGTCATGCAAAATCAGTGTACGACTTCGTTGTAGGTGACGAAAGTTGGATATATTGTTACGAGCCAGAAAGCAAACGACGATCGGCTCAATGGGTCTTCAAAGACACGGAGAAACCTACGAAAGTGAGACGTGAAGCTCTGACAAGAAAATGGTGGTTTCTTTTTCCGGGCGCACCGGTCATCTTGCCACTATTCCACTAGGGAATCGCCGCATAGTCAATGCTGAATGATATACAATTGATTTCCAACTGTGTTCCAAAAAGTACGCGACAAACGACTAAAAATACGATTCTACATCAAGACAATGCACCATCATACAACGCATTTCAAACATCAGAATTTTTAGCCTGAAAACACTATTGGTCGAATTATTAAAAAATTTCAAGAGACCGGTTCCGTGAAAGATCAAGAAAGTGAAAAATACAAATATTGGTTTTGTTCCTGAAAGTGTTGCTGAAGATCCTGAAATGTCCATTAGACGACGTTCACAACAACTTGGACTTAGTGGATCAACAACATGGCGTATTTTACACAAGGATTTAGCTATGAAGGCATATAAGGTTCAAATAACACAGGAACACAGGCGTTAGATCATTTAAAACGTCGTCCATTTGTCAATTTCATCAATGAACAACCAACTGATTTTTCCTATTCCGATGAGGCACATTTTGAACTTGGTGGCTATGTTAATAAACAAAATTTCCGTATCTGGGGTGAGGAACGAATTATTCATGAGAAACCTATGTATCCTAAACGAGTTACTGTTTGGTGTGCATCATGGTCAGGTGGTGTAATTGGACCTTACTTCTTTGAAGATGCTGTTGGTGAAGCTGTAACTGACAATGGTGATCGATATCGTCGGCTGATAACCGAATTTTTGTGGCCTAAATTTATGAATATTGATCTAGAGGATGTGTGGTTTCAACAGGATGGCGCTACACCTCACTTTGCACACGAATCAATTGATTTATTGAGAGAAAAATTTCCTGAACGTGTAATCTCAAGAAATGGTGATGTTAATTGGCCACCAAGTGCATGTGATTTGACACCATTAGACTATTTTCTTTGGGGCTATGTGAAAAGTCAGGTTTAGAAAAACAATCCACAATCAATTCCTGCTTTGAAAGATGAAATTATTCGTATCATTGGTGAGATAGAGCCTCAATTAAGTCGAAATGTCATTGAAAATTTTAACAAAAGAGTGGACGTCTGTGGAGCTACAAGAGGAGGCCATTTGGCAGATATTATTTTTCGCATATAAATGTAACTGATACTTCAATTACTAATAAAAAGTTTTTGAAAGTGAATGCAAATTATGTGTTTTATTTATTGTTAAAAAACCGCGAAATTTGAAACACCCCTTACCTGCATTAGTTAGCTAGGATTTCAATTGCTCGTAGTTCAGTTACGATAGGGTTTTGGGCATATGTTCATTAGACATTTTTAACTCGAAATGGCCTCAATAACACAACCCTAAGCTGTGGCAATCATGCTATGGGTTACCCGATATTTTTGATGTCCACTACGTACATACAAATAATTTACTTATTTTACGATACCGTAACTTGGTCGATCGAAGAGGTTCGTTTGTATTCCTGAATTGTTAGCGAAGTTCTGTTAGGTAACGTCAATCGATGAGCACATTTAATATTTATTTATTCCACCGCTGCAATACGATAACGAATTACAGTTGTAATTTTTTTTTTTTTAGAATTAAATGTACACTTATAAATGCAGTTGCAGATGTATCCACTTTCATGTAACTGTAATTCTAGAAGTTGACATCGTTTTTAATTTGAATTTTAATTATTACGAATTGCATGAAAGTCCTCAGCACTTGACAGCTGAAATAGAAAATAAACAAGCACTATATTCGTTCATTATGTTGTTGTCCGCGGATCATTAATAATGCTGTTTTTAATATTGAATCTTAATGATGCTTTGCATAACAGTAAAATGTATTTGATTTAAATATACGTGAATATTTTTTTACTCGTTTTCCATATTAAACAGATGTTGTGTAGAGAATATGGTTTATTATAAATTGTATACGCCATCCGAATCATTAAATATTATTTTATTAAACAATTAGTTACATTATAACTGGCCCAAATCAATTCTCTTCGCTTCTAATTACTTATAAAGTGTTGGCAAGGGGTAATGACCCTGTAATTCATAAATTGCGTAAACTTCCTAGCTCCCAAGTAGAATATTTAATTTTTAATAATATTGGGAAAAGTAGGTTTCAATACAAGAAGTGTTAAGATAGCTTTGCGCGGAACGATTTCATTATACATAGTCTGTCGCAGACTTTTTTAAAATGGTAATTTTTAAAAAAATATGCGTCGGTAAGGGAGATCTTTCACCAATGTTATGTCAAAATATCATGGCATTTGTATCATTAGAAGCAGAGAAATTGCGCATAAAATAACAGTGTAAATTTGACATTGGTCGAAAAATGAATTTTGAACAAAGAGCTATTAAGTTCTGTTTTAAACTCGGTAAATCGTTTACTGAAACGTTTAATTTGATGAAACAAGTGTATGGTGATGTGTGTTTATCACGTACGAGTGTTTATGAGTGGTACAAACTATTTGAAGACACTCGTACGTACATAAATGACGACGAACATCCAATGCAAAAAAAAACTGTGGTTACGGGAAGTAACATAAAACTTGTGCGTCATTTCATCCATGTATATGGAACCACGTACGCTTGTAAATCGTTCTATATGGAATTTTTCTTTTTATATAACGCATTCTTCTGTATATCAGGTGTACTGGAAACTCATTACCGGTTTTTCTAACAGATGTCGCTAGGTTTAAGTATGCAATATTATGATTTGCCATACATATTTTGAAAAAGTAACACTGTCATAGATTTATACCTCTTTCAAAATATCGAGTTTTGTGCCTGAAAAAGTGCATTTGCGGCACACATTACTTTTCTTATTTCATCAATAGAAAAAAGCCGCAGAAAGTTATGCTGCAACCATAAAAACATGTGAGGCGTGATTTCGAACGTTCTGGTAGACCGAAAAAGTTTGAAGATACAAAACTGCAGGTGTTACTGGATGAAGACTCAACCCAAATTCAAAAACAATTGGCAGAAGCGTTAAATGTGGTTCAAGAAACAATTAGCGACCAATTACGAGGAATGGCAAAAATCTAAAAGATGGTAAAATGCGTGCCACATCAATTGAATGATAAGCAAATAGAAAATCGTCTGTGCTGCTTCGAAGGTATGATCGGAAGTCATTTCTGCATTGAATAGTGACGGGTGATGGATTTATTTCGAAAATCCTAAGCACCAAAAATCATGGTTATCACCTGGCGAAGCCGACCCATCGACTCCAAGGTCAAATTGTTTTGGTCGCAAGACAACGCTCTGTGTATGGTGGGATCAGAGTGGCGTGGTGTATTACGAACTGTTGAAACCTACTAAAACAGTTAATACTGGTCGCTACCGACCACAAATTAATAATTTGAACCATGCATTGATAGAAATACGTCCAGAATTGGCCCGGAGGAACGATAAAGTGATTTTACAGCACGAAAATGCGCCGTCTTATACAAGGTCAAGGAAGCGTTGAAAACACTTGGATGGGACATAATATCGCACCCGTCGTATTCTCCAGACCTTGCCCCGTCCGCCTATCACCTTTTCGCATCAATGGGACACGCGCTTGCAGAGCAAGACTTCGCCAATTTCGAAGAAGTTAGAAAACGGCTCTATAGATGGTGTTGCTCAAAAGACGAACATTTTTTTGGGATGGCATCCATAAATTGTCTGAAAGATGGGCAAATGTGTACGTAGAATCAAATGGCCAATACTTTGAATAAGTAAATTTTTCCACTTTCTTGAAAATTATGTACTTTTTTTACGAGAAAAACGGTAATAACTTTCCGGTACACCTGGTATGTTCTCATTGAAAAATCTTAACAATTTCAAATTTATGTATACGTTAAAGTATCTAGTTTAAATATATCTATGAGAATAAAAGACCAAAGTTCTTCAAGCAAAATAGAATTTGCAACAGAAGATTGTCAACAATTTGAACTGAAAGAAATAAATAGACTGCATTATAAACAATGTCTTACTATGTATAGACATTTTTTTATGGTGAGGGCCTAACTGGGCCGTAAATTCTTTCGACTTGACGCGGTCGTGAGAGCGGAAATGTGGGTTACTAGTCCGAAGTACAATAAAACGAAAAAATGAGAAAACTATACTTCCATCTCTCGAACAAAAAAGAAAAATATTCAATAAATAGACTACATTATAAACAATGTCTCATCTATTTCATCGGAGTATAATATACAATAACAAGTTCTAAACACGTCAATATTACGTTAGAATAAGCGAAGCATGGTCCCATACGCGAACTAATCGTTTAGTTTTTAAAAATATTTTCTATTCACGCTCAAAATACCTGTAAAATTAAGACAAATTAACATTCTCCGTGCTTAATTTATCCTTCGGATTATTAGAATTCATCTCTTCGCGCCTGATTTACTTCAGCTCGATAATATATCTTCACATCCATAGTATTTGGAAACAGCAAAATATTTACAAAATCTAATAAAAACGTCTACACATTGCGAAAATACACTATCATCTAGTAAACATTTATCTATGTACGATCACGTTTTATAAAAATAATACATCCTCTTAAATGAAATCTCGCATCGACGACTTGCCAAAATATCGAATTACATAACGGGTGTTTTTTTTAGAGGTATAGAACTTTGAAATGGAATAAAACAAATATGATTTTTTTAAATTGACATGAAATTTACTTTATTCGAAAGATAATCTTCTGGCATTACAATTTAAATATGACTTATGGCATATGACCGCCACGGCTGGCTCGGACCTAGTCTAATCTGGAGGGCCAATTTTCGATGACTTTTTCCAACATTTGTGGCCGTATATCGGCAATAACGCGGCGAATGTTGTCCTCCAAGTGGTCAATCGTTTCGGGCTTATCGGCGTAGACTAGCGACTTCACATATCCCCACAGAAAATAGTCAAGCGGCGTTAAATCGCACGATCTTGGAGGCCAATTCACGGGTCCGAAACGTGAAACTATGCGGTTACCAAACGTTTCCTTCAATAAATCAATTGTGGCACGAGCTGTGTGACATGTTGCGCCGTCTTGTTGAAACCACAACTCCTGCACATCATGATTGTTCAATTGAAGAACGAAAAAGTCAGTAATCATGGCTCTATAGCGGTCACCATTGACTGTAACGTTCTGGCCAGCTTCGTTTTTAAAGAAGTACGGACCAATTATTCCACCAGCCCATAAAGCACACCAAACAGTCAGTTTTTCTGGATATAACGGTGTCTCAACATACACTTGAGGATTATCATCACTCCAAATACGGCAGTTTTGTTTATTGACGTATCCATTCAACCAAAAGTGAGCTTCATCGCTAAACAAAATTCGATTATGAAAATCGGGATCAACGGCAATCTTGTTTCGGGCCCATTCACCGAATCTACGCGTTGCTAGGTGATCGTGTGGCTTCAATTCTTGCACGAGTTGGATTTTGTAAGCACGCAAACCTAGATCTTTCCGCAAAATCTTCCATAAAGTGGATGGACACATCCAATTTCTGTGCACGATGGCGGATAGACTGATTCGGGTCTTCCTCTACGCTACGCTCTACAGCAGCAATGACTTCTTCTGTACGCACTGTACGACGTCTCTCTGGATGCGTGTTATCATTTAGAGTATACGTGGTGCGAAAACGTTCCATAGTTAATCGAATTAATTGCTCTGATGGACGATTATGTTGACCGTAATATTGACGTAGTGCGCAATATGTATTTCGAACAGAACCATGATTTTCAAAATAAATTTGCACAATTTGCAAGCGTTGTTCAGGCGTCAGTCTATTCATGTTGAAATGACAAACCAAACTAAATATAAATCACTTAACAGCTGACAAAATGGCCGCCAGTTAAAAAAGTGTTGCCAACTTAAAGTTGTATACCTCTAAAAAAAACACCCGTTACATCCGACTGCTGTCAGCGTACATACGGCGTACGAACGAATAAAATTCCTCCGCGATATATTTATGGGATGTTCGCATTTTCAAATCGCCTAAAGTGCAAACGCAATGAGCCAGCGGATTATTCACACACAAATTCGCATAAATTTTGCGGAACGCCTCTCCGTTTTTCACCGTACAGATGGTGTCAAGCTCTTTGAGCACCAAACTTTGGAATATAAAAGCGAGGTCTTTCACCCCTCGACGTGCTAAAAATAATTGCGGTTTTTGCTAAAGTAGTGGTAGGATATATCAAAGATACATTCTCGAATGTTAAATTAGCTGTTTTAGTACATTAACTTTACTAATGTTGGTCATTAAGATAAATATCTGCTTGGTTTTTTAGTACAGTGATTTATTTAAAAAAATAGTAGAATCATAAGCATAGAAATGGTCCTCTTGTAATTCTATTATAACGATTCAATGTTATATGGCATTAATACGAGGGTAGCCGTTTATATTTCGGGAACTGGCAACACAGTTTTTGTTGTCTATAATCAGATGATCTTGTCATTTTTTACAATATATTTACCTTGACAGTTTTATTATCCGGTCGTTATTTCTATTGTTGACAGTTACTTGAAAATTTTATGTCAGCGAAAACATGGAATTAATTCACCGAACATTTTCGTGCAATTATTTTTCATAACTTTCGGCGTGAATTATCTCAACAAGAATGCATCGACGAGCCGAAAACTACAGTATGTCGTTCGTATAGTGAATTCAAACTTGGACGGCGTTCTTTGGACGATGAATTTCGTGAAGGTCGTCCCACAAATGTTGTTGTGTCGGAAAACATTAATGCAGTGTCTGAATTGATAATGCAAGACCGTCATGTAACATACCGTGAGATCGAGGCATGTCTAGGTATTAGTAACACTAGCGTGCATAAGATCCTGCATGAACATTTAGCCGTTAAGAAACTATATTCACATTGGGTACCACATAATTTGACAACCGCTCGAAAAAGGATTCGCGTCGATTGGTGCCAAGAAATGCACAAAGAATACAATGGCGGTGCATCGAAGAACATTTATAAAGTCGGCACAAGTGATGAATGAGCCCGATAGTAAACAGCAGTCGACTGTGCGAGTATTCCAAGATGAGCCAAAACCAACAAAAGTTGTTCGCGCTCCAAGCACATCAAAACAAATGGTCGCCTGTTTTTTCGGAAAAACCGGTCACATGGCAGCCGTGCCTTTAGAAAGTTGTAGAACGGTCAATTTCGAATGGTACACAACTATTTGTTTGCCAAAAGTTTTTGAAGAAACAAGGAAAACAAACCGAAAACGACAGACCATTTCCACCATGACAATGCGAGCTCTCACAGGTTGGTTCAAACAATTGAATATTTGACAGGGCAAAACATTGAATTGATGAGCCATCCGCCGTACAGCCCTGATCTAGCACTCTGTGATTTCTTTTTGTTCTCACGCGTGAAGAATAATCTTCGTGGTCAACGGTTTTCTACGCCGGAAGAGGCAGTTGGGACATTCAAAACTCATATTTTGGCACAGTGGCAGCAATGCTTTTCAGATTGGTTTAAATGACTGCAAAAGTGCATTCCAAGGAGAATATTTTGAAAAGCAATAAAACTATTTTCGATAATAAAAAATTTTTTTTTGTTTGCTATTCCCGAAATATAAACGGCTTACTTTTAAAATAAATATATTCATAAGCATTACGCGAATAGATTTATTTTAATTAATAATTTATAGAAATGGCGTTGGGCGAGATGATTTTTACCTATAGCTAGTGATTGTATATTAGTTTACTGGAATAGTTTCTAGAGTATTTCGGTCGATCGTACAACAACCATCACATCTTCAAATTTGTTCGACGATTTCTTTATATTTTCAAACTTGAAAAGGGGTTTGGCGAAACGCGATTAACGTCAAAGGAAATCATCACTGCAGCAGGAACTTATTTTGCGGAACATAATGAATCTTATTTCTTAGGTGGCTTAAAGAAATTGAAAAATCATCATACGAAAACAAGGAAATGAAACAAATTTCCATCGTCTTGTAAGGGTACTATTAATCGATCGCACTTCAAAAACATAATGGTCATTCTAATCTTTCTGATTGGCGGTTGATTAGTATTTCCTTTGTTTTCTTAAAAGTCTTCGAAAATGTCGCCGCGGATCAATTGATTATTGATCTTAATAAGCATAAAATTTATAATTTATAATTTTATTGATTGTATAATAGCAATACTAAATATAATTTGTAAAATCGATAATGGAAATCTTTTATATATATACATATAATATGTATATATATATATATATATATATATATATATATATATATATATATATATATATATATATATATATATATATATACATATAATGAACTATTTAAATATCTTTGACATTATCGATCATGGCTTGTTATCAGTTGTACAAGCGCAGAGCCAGAAGTCTGATAGAAATTAGATCAGGAATAATTTTTGTGGAAGAAACTATTTTATATTCTAACATAACAGTCTCTTAGGTATAAATATAGTCAAAGAAAGGAATTATTGGTAAATTACGCGCATTGCTATATCTAATCGAATACAAATATTAACAACTTCGATCGCAAAATGTGTTTTTGTATTACTATGTTATGAATGACTGCAAGTTTTGTTTACGTACTATTATTATAAAGACCGTTCTACATGAATTCGGCAGATATATTTTCGTGTACATCGTAAACCTTTGTGGTACCTATTGTACATATATAAGGTTTTCCAATAGGGATGATATGATTTTGAAGTGACATTTCGGCCATTTGTAATATGTCATGATCTGTCATTTGTTTTTCATTGTATTCAGTAGTGTTTACAATTTCATCATGGAGAGATATACGCAAGAACAACGTTTACAAATTATTCAGTTTTATTATCAAAATAATCGTTCTCCAATTGCAACTTTTCGTGCGCTTTTGCCATTTTATGGTCGTAATAATCGTGAAAGTGTGCTCGCTAGTCGCCGAATTGTTAAAAATTTTGAGGTTACATTTTCATTACATAATTTTCAAGTGCCAATAAGACAAAGAACCGCTCGAAGTAATGCAAATATTGCTGCCGTTCAGGCAAGTGTTACTGAAGACCGTAATTTGCCGATTCCAAGACGTTCTCAACAATTGCGACTGTCTCAAACCACAACCTGGCGGATTTTGAGAAAGGATTTGGGTTTGCATCCCTATAAAATTGTTGTCACTCAAGAACTGAAGCCATTGGACCACCGTAAACGTCGTGAATTTGCTGATTTTTCCTTGGAACAACTTGAAAACGATAACGATTTTTTAAAGAAAATCATCTTCTCTGATGAGGCTCACTTTCGTCTGGATGGTGTGGTAAATAAACAAAACTGTCGATTCTGGTGCGAAGAAAATCCACAAATTATTTATGAAAAATCATTACATTCACCCAAATTGACAGTTTGGTGTGGTTTTTGGTATGGTGGAATCATCGGTCCGTACTTCTTTCAAAATGAAGCTGGTAACACCGTTACTGTCAATGGAGAGCGGTATAAATTGATGATAACCAACTTTTTATGGCCGACATTGGAAGAAGTTGATCTTGACCACTTTTGGTTCCAACAAGACGGGAATACGTGCCACACAGCAAATGCAACGATAGAATTATTGCGAGAAAAGTTTGGAGATTCGATTATTTCAAGAAATTGTGATATTGAATGGCCTCCATGAAGTTGTGATTTAACACCATTAGACTATTTCTTGTGGGGTTATTTGAAGTCATTGGTCTATCGAAATAAACCAGACTCTCTTCAAGCTTTACAAGTCAATATTGAACATACGACTAGATTTAGTGGAAAAAGTGCTCGAAAATTGGGTTCATCGAATTCGTTCCTACAGAAGAAGTCGTGGAGGCCATTTGAATGACGTTTTATTTAGAACTTAACAATAAGTAAATAAGTTTTTTTTTAAAAGAAATCATATCACTCTTATTGGAAAACCTTGTAGTTTTTAAATAAAAAAGTTTGTGAAAAAAGTAAAGTATTTAGTTGCATTTCTTTCGCTTTTTAAAATTTTTTTATTTTATCGTTCTCGATTCAACACTGGCTAGATGATTTACATACAGTCGAAAAAGCAAAATTACCTGATGATAATTGACAACTGCTGGGATAAGCGAACCCTTCGCTTTATTATGGGAATAACTGGCTAAAGAACAGGTCTTTGACGCAATGATGGGTTTACCCATCTCAGCAGTAATCACAAAGTTCGGCTTTGTTCTTCACGTTGAATGTTTTAAAAACATTTCGTTCCGCAAATTGTGTGATCTTGTTTGTAATATAGCACACAATTACATTTGCAAAATTATTTAGAATTCAATAATTACAACATGCATTTTGTGTATACGACTTGCATTATATGTTTTCATTTTTTCTATTGTTCGTACACAATACGTTGTAAAATTGACGTAAAAATGAAATAATCTTTTAGTAAATATAACTGTAAAAGTATAAGCAAACAACTAACATAGAAACGAAAGCAGTTTTTTTTCACGAATTTGCATTTCTAATTAAGACGATGTAAAAATACAAGCGGTGACTTAAAACGACTTCGGATGTTACTATTTAGAATTATAGATGCAGTCGAAGACCTTTGAACAAGAAGTTGAAAGTGGAAGTGGACACATGAAAAACCAGTAAAGCATTTTATAACGTTTTCACTTTTATAGTTCATAGAAATATCAAGGAGCGTCAGGAACTGTATAATATCTCTCTAGAGCATTTTCCTTATGTATATTAGATAGAGACACACAAAATAGTACTCATACACGCTGTAGTTTATATATGTAGTACAAGAAACAGAGAAAAAAATGTTTGTGTTTCTGCTGGCGCTTGGTAAAACTTATTAATTAATTAATAATTTGAACATACGTTTTAACACACAATATTTTTTTTGTTTCACAAACTCTATTTTAAAATAAATTGAATATTTGTTAATAATGAAATGGAATCTGTGAAACAATTATCCAATTTATTTTCAATTTATTTGAGAATGAACCAAGGGTTTTCAAGGAATGGCTTAACTTCTTCTTTAAGTAAAGGTTGTGAAACAAAAAACAAAGTATCTAATTCAATGAAATACATAAAAAGTAATGAAATAAATATTATAAAAATGCAATTTAAATATTCAAAATAAAAACGTAACTGTTTTCTTTCTTTATTAATATAACTCGTTCATGCCCATACTGTCGAATTTGCAATGATTAATGGTCATCCTTGATTGTGTTCTTTTAATTGTACTTATTCCAACGTACACAGTACGTGTTTTACAATGTCTACTCATCGACTAATTATATCGCGACATCAAGAGTTCCGCAGGGTTCAAGGCTGGATCCACTATTGTTCAATATTTTCATTAATGATATTATGCAAGCTATGTCTGCTAAAAAAATGCTTTTTACTGTTGATTTAAAAGTATTTCCAATAATTTTTGGTTCGAAGGATTGCGATGTATTTTAGGATGATCTAAAGAGCATATCAGAGTGGTGTCTAATAAATAATATCTCTTTAAATACTGATAAAGTTAAAGTAATGTCGTTTACTAGAAGATTCGAGGTCACTGTGTTTAATTATAAATTGCGTAATGACGATTTGCAACGCGTTGATTTAACTAAGGATTTGGGTAAATTGATATGAAACTGACTTTCGTCTGAAACTAACTGTAGGACATTTAATAATATTCAAGTTCTCCAAGTTCTTTTCTTTTCCCTAGTTCGTTTGCGTCTTGAATATGGTTCCATAATATGGTACCCTATTATCAAAGTTCTAAGCGTCATCTGGAGGTGATAAAATGCAGTTTTCACCTGCATTGTATCATCAATTCAATGCAGGTTTCACCTTGATCGTAAATATTGGGTCTGGGAAAAAGTTCGTGGCGTTTTTTCAGTAAAATTCAACTGGTCCCCGCATGGCGCGTGGACGAATTCATTTAAACCGAATATGCTCCATTATTATCGACAATGTTTCGCCATTTTTTTGGTAGATCCATGATCCCATCGGTGAAAAACTTCTGTGGTTTCTGGTCGAAAAACTGAATCAAGTAGTTTTCACAGGCTTCTTTTGAAACCAACTTAATTCCATTGAGAGAGTTCTGCAGAGATCGAAACAGATGATAGTCAGAGGGTGCTATATCCGGACTGTAAGGTGGGTGCATCAAAACTTCCCAACCAAACTCTCTCAATTTTTGACGGGTCATCAAAGAAGTGTGTGGTCGGGCGTTGTCATAATGGAAGACAACACCTTTCCTATTAATCAATTCGGGCCGTTTTCTTTCAATCGCCTGGCGTAATCTCTCTAGTTGTGCACAGTAGAGTTGAGAATCAATCGTCTGACCAGTTGGAAGTAGCTCGTAGTGGACGATTCCCCTCCAGTCCCACCATACACACAGCATCACTTTTTTTGGCGTCAATGTTGGCTTAGCGAACGCTTGTGACGGCTCACCATCCTTTATCCACGATCTTTTACGCTTCCGATTATCGTACGTAATCCATTTTTCATCTCCGGTTATTAAACGTTTCAGAAACGGCTCGATTTCATTCCGTTTCAGCAGCGCATCGCAGATGTTAATTCGGTCCATCATGTTTTTCACGCTCAACTCATGAGGAACCCATACGTCAAGCTTTTTTTTGTAACCAGCTTTGTGTAAATGGTTCAAAACAGTTTTGTGGTCAATGCCTAGCTCCATGCCAATATCGACACTGCTGATATGCTTATCTTGTTGGACTTTTTCAAGAATTTCATCAGATTTTTCAGTGATTGGACGACCGGAGCGTGACTCATCTCTCACATTGAAATTTCCAGAACGAAAGCGAGCGAACCATTTCCGCGCAACAGATTTCGATAAAGTACCTTCACCTCCGCACACAGCACAAATTTTATCACAAGCCTGCGCAGCGTTCTTCCCCTTATCATAATAATATTGCAGAATATAGCGAAATTTCTCATTATTCTTCTCCATTTTCAAGTGCGAATAACTTTCCAACCACTGCACCGATTACAATGTTTCTACGCTCAAACTAACGTTCGGAAGGTCATCTAAAAAACGAGCCGTCGGTGGTGTCGCTGTGACTTGTTGTTCTTTAGTTATCGGCAACCAATGCCATCTATCGGGAAAAACGCCACGAACTTTTTCCCAGACCCAATACCTACTTTTTCGCTTCAATTTACCTCCTTTTTCACGGTTTAGAGGTATTTGTTATAGTGTTGCTTTTATATATAAGTTATTTCATAACGATATCGATTCGCCTAGCCTTTTACGACAAATTAAAAAATCAATTTGTTGTAAAATTCCTCAATTTGTACACACGACGTCCTGTTACTTTTTATTTACACTATCCATGTGGTCATGTGTCAAAATGTGAATACTATATCTAGAGAATGTAATACGAGGGTAGTCCCAGAAGTACCAGACATCACGTATAGATGGCGGTTGCTGTTTGACAAGAATGACTATGGTAGGCGCTACCAATCTTATAAACCTTAAATTTTAAGTTTGTAAACACGGAAAATATTGGTCATCGTTATGTGATACAATACTTTCATTTGAAAGGCTTCAGTCCAACCAATATCAAAGTGCAGCTAGATTCTATTCTAGGAGAGTCTGCTCTTTTGTTTACAATAGTAAAATATTGAGTAGCAGAATTTAAAGGACGCCATATCAGCTGCTAAGACGAACATAGCAGTGGTCGACCAAATAAAGTGACGCCAGAAATGGTGAAAAAAAAAGTGTTCCAGTTCCAGTCCGGAAACCCAGAAGCAGATAGCATGGACCACGACCGCGGAAGTCTACATACCAGATTAATGCTTATATATTATTGAATTAACTTGGTTATTAGTGCAAAAATTGTTTCTGATTTCCCCCCAAAAAATCAACGTTCGTTGAATCTGTTTTAAACGAATATCTTAAATCAAGCAAGCATGAAAAACGATTTGTAAATAGAAACGATATAATTCGATTTTTAAAATCTATTGGAACTAACAGATTTGTACATATTTCAAGGAAAATTATAAAATTGCTACTTTTTTTTAAATTAACTTGTGAATATACATATATTCCGACAGTTATTTATTTTCTCAATTAAAATAACGTAAAATATACTTTTTTTTCTTATTTTCTTTTTAATTAAATAAAACTAAAATTTAACTTGCATCGTTAAAAAAATTTTAAAAAATAAATAAAAAACTGGCATTTATTAAAAAGGTGCTGTACAAGTAGGCGTGTAGATTTCCTTCGTTGTCGAAGGACAGGTGAATCACGAAGCAGTCTTCGAACGAATATATCGCTTGTGGTACAAATAAAACTAATTCTAGGTACCCAGAGAATATTAAATATGCAAAAAAACGTAACATAATTAAGACGAATGAAGTTGAAAGTTACTGGATGACGTTTGAATATACAAGGAGAATAATACTTGAACGAAATATTCCTAAGGACATCGTGTTTGTGTATGCTATTGGAAAGTGAAAGGGAGGGTACATTACTGTTATTAGGTTGTTGATATTTTGTTGTATGCGGAAGCAAAGCCAGTTTTTAAGATTCCTAAGTTTTTAGTAACTTCTGAATTAGATTATAGATGAATGGTTCGTTTATTGAGTTCGAAATAACTTTTTTTATCATTGTAGTAGGAAATGTTTATAATTTTTTTATGTGGGAAGTTTGTAAATACACAATTTGTCTCAGAGAAAACGGAACTTTTTTCAAATAAAAACAAATGGTTACTATTTTGGTAAAATTCATTTATTTTATTCAAAGTAATCGCATTTGGCTTCAATACAACATTTTGCATGGTCAATTAACATGTCGAATGAATTTTTAAGTTCATCTTTACAGATGTCCTTCAAGATCGCTGTCTACGCCTTTTTAATTGCTTCGCTGTCGGCATAACGCTGTTCTTTAATCGGCAAATGTAGTTTGGAGAATAGATAGAAATCACGGGAGGCCAAATCCGGAGAATATGGTGAATGGTTGATGGTTAAAATGCCATTTGTAGTTAGAAAATCAGTGATAAGCGTCGAGCGATGAGATGGTGTATTATCATGTAACAAACGCCAGCGAACATTATCACGATATTGAGGGCGCACACGACAAATACGCGCCAAAAGACGCTTCATAACACCAAGATAATAAACAGCATTGACTGTTTGACTAGTTTGTACCAACTCGTTGTGCACTATACCTTTCGAATCATAAAAACAAATCAACACTGTCTTTACTTTTGACTTGTCCAAACGGCTTTTTTTCGGTCTTTCTTCGCTTGGATGCTTCCATTCAGATATTTGAGGCTTGATCTCTAGATCATATTGAAAACACCACGTCTTATCGCCAGTTACAGTAGAATACCTGAAGTTTCCGTCCTTTTTTGAGTCTTTAATCAAATCTGTACAATGTTGAATTCAATTAACTTGTGTGATACAAACCTTGCACAAATCTTTCTCAGCCCCAAAATCTTTGTGTACTATGCCTTTCGAATCATAAAAACAAATCGTGAATATCATAATTGGAAAACGAGGGATTGGTTAAGTCGAAAAACATATTTCTTTCTAAATCGTCGATTAACACTGTTTGGTTGTTGATATATCTATCTACTCTAACAGGCGATTTTTTTGCAAAGCATATAGAAAAGTTTTGGATTAAGTTTGCTCAGTTTTTGGCAGATCCAAGTTAATCAATGAAGGTTAATATAACCCCTTTCCACAATAATTTTCGTATTCTCTATACGTATTTCGACAACTAAGTTGTAATCATCAGCAGATAATTAATCAGTGTCGCGTTTGGAAACGCGGCAAAACCCTTAAAGAGACAAAGTCCGTACCAGACTTACACCGTCGACAGCCAAACACACACTATATGTGTTTGCGTGATTAATTATCTGTTGATGATGACAACTTAATTATCGAAATACAGAATAAGGAAATTATTATGAAAAGGGGTTATATTAACCTTAATTGGTTAAACACTCAATATATCTGATATAGTATCAGATACACTGAGTGGTGGGTTAATTTTAAACGTAAATTTATATACGTAAAAATTCTGCTTTTGTAGGATTTTCTCATTTTGTATATTTGCAATATAATGATAAAGATATAACAGTCTAACTGTTTGCCGAAGAGGTCATTGCTAAAAAATACATTGCAGAAGTATTTTAATGCATATGATGTGCTAGCTTGGAAATCTATGCAACCTACTGTTGCGGAAAAGATATTTAATCTCTTCGATTATAAAATTCACTTTCAATTTGTTATAAAAATAATAAACTAAAGGGTGTCTCAAATTGCGCGGTAAAATATAGATGGCGCACTGAATTTGTCTGGGTATGTGGGCATTTAAAAAGTGTGATGTATGACATTTATAAAAATGGCTTCGTACACGGTACAGCAACGCGTTCAAATCGTTGAATTATTTTATGAAAATCAGCGTTCTGTGAAAAGAGTTTTTAGAAAATTACGTGAATTTTATGGTTTACATAATCGTCCATCTGAAAGCACTATTGGTCGAATTATTAAAAAATTTCAAGAGACCGGTTCCGTGGAAGATCAAAAAAGTGAAAAATACAGTCGTAGTGGTCGTTCACAAGAAAATATTGGTATGGTTCGTGAAAGTGTGGCTGAAGATCCTAAAATGTCCATTAGACGACGTTCACAACAACTTGGACTTAGTGGATCAACAACATGGCGAATTTTACACAAGAATTTAGCTCTGAAGGCATATAAGGTTCAAATAATACAGGAGCTGAAGCCATTAGATCATTTAAAACGTAGTTCGTTTGTCAATTTCATCAATGAACAACCAGCTGATTTTTCTCAAAAAATAATGTTTTTCGATAAGACACATTCTGAACTTGGTGTCTATGTTAATAAACAAAATTGCCGTATCTGGGGTGAGGAAAATCAAGGAATTATTCATGAGAAACCTATGCATCATAAACGAGTTACTGTTAGGTGTGCATCATAGTCAGGTAGTGCAATTGGACCGTACTCTTTTGAAAATGCTGCTTGTGAAGCTGTAACTGTCAATGGTGATCGATATCGTCGGATGATGACCGAATTTTTTGTGGCCTGAATTAATGAATATTAATCTAGAGGATATGTGGTTTCAACAGGATGGCGCTACACCTCACTTAGTAAACGAATCAATTGATTTATTGAGTGATGTTAATTGGCCACCAAAAACATGTGATTTGACACCGTTAGACTATTTTCTTTGGGGTTATGTGAAAAGTCAGGTTTATAAAAAAAAATCCACAATCAATTGCTGCTTTGAAAGATGAAATTATTTGTGTCATTGGTGTGATAGAGCCTCGATTATGTCAAAATGTCATTGAAAATTTTAACAAAAGAGTGGACGTCTGTGGAGCTGCAAGAGGAGGCCATTTGGCAGATATTATTTTTCGCATAGGGTAAGATGGGGTGAGATGGGCCACTTTGAGTTTAATCACCGCTGTTACTTATGAAATCAAAGTAAAATATTCTCGAAAAATTCTTAAATATTGTTTGAAGGCTATACAACAATAAACTATAAACTGATTTCAATAATTGTTCCATTTTCATATAATTCTATTCAGTTGAAAAAAATTTGCTTAAAATGCCAATTTTGCAATTTTATGGGGAGAGATGGGCCACTCTATTATATTGGTTTAAGTCTTTAAAATTTTGAACTCAAAGTATTTATTTTTGAAAATAAATGGGAATATACATGAAAAAAAGTTTCTAACTGTTTGACAAGTTTTACAAAAATCGTTTGGATCTCCTGGAAGCTTGTCTTCTCCGAGGTGTTGGGGTCACTTCTTCGTCACTGGTTGCTTCAAACGTCAAAACGTCTTCACTGTCGTCAGTTCTTCTTCTTCTTTTAGCTCTCGTGCGTTTTTTTTCCTCCATTTATTTCTTCTTCTCCGCGCTTAAACGCAATTTTTCTTGATGACCTTGTGCGGTCAAAAGAACTGCTCCAACAGCTGGTCGACCTACTTTCTTAGTTGCAGGTAAGACTGGTACCGGCACGATTGCATGAAGAACATTTTGAGGCTCGGATGGGGAAACCTCTTCCACGTCTTCTTCATCTGTGTTTTTTTCTTTGTCCATGCTATCCGAAATAGCAAAAAAGTAATCCGGGATAATGTTGCGGTTGAAAGGAAAGATACCACTCGATTTGAAACCACTGGTTGCATTGCCTACTGTAGCAGACTTGTCCCAAGCTGTTTTTACAAGCGGTCCGAGTTGGTATCGCGTCACCTTTCGTCCAACATTCTGGTTGATCCAAGTGTTCGTTGCGGCCTTGAAATGAGCCTTGAAGGGTCTGAAGAAGGACTTATCTAGTGGTTGCAGAACATGAGTCGTGTGCGATGGCAAACACAAAAGTGAGACGTCATGTTTCTTGGCACTTTCAAGCAAGTCTATAGATAAACTGTGACTACAATGTCCATCCAGAATCAAAATATTATGACCATGAGGTTTTCGAGGAACGTAAATTTCTTTGAACCATCTCAAAAACAATGGCGTATATTAATATTAATAATATATTATTGTATTTAATATTTTTATTAATTATTATTATTATCATTAATATTCTAAGTATATTATTATTTATATATAATAACAGCATCATTAATAATAATAAGAATATTAAATAATATAAAATAATATTTATATAAAATAAAAAGTAATATTTCTAATATAACTCTGAAAATTATAAAACTTACTTTTAAAAACAATATTTTACCTACTTTACATCTACATTAACCCCCATTACATACATATTATAACTAAATAAAAACATAAAATTCTGATTCAAATATTCTTTTTATTAGTTCTAATGCTTTTCACGTTTCAATTTTTCTTAAAAATTTCATTTCTTCATTATCTAATGTGATTCGCAAGTTTTATTTACATAAACTTAGTGGCCCATCTCACCCCGAGAAAGTGTGGCCCATCTCTCCCCAATTTACAAGATTAATTAATCACACGATAAAATGACACTAAAATTATTCAATATAGCCTAGATAGCCAACATACCTTCTTAGAGGTTATGATGACTTGTCAAAGTCCGCTGCGATGCAATATCGTTGATTCCTTCGTAATAGTACTGAAATATAGACGAAGGCAAACAAATTTTCGGGGATTTTCGGAGCGCGATAAAAAAATTACGTTGTTCAAATTAAAAATGACGAGAGTCCGCGATGCGTTTGATACTTTTTTTTCGTGTGGGCATCAGCTGACACATTCACACGGAAAATGGGCGCGATTGTGTACGAAGCAAAAAAATGGCGGAGAGTGGCCCATCTCCCCCTCCGGCCCATCTCACCCCATTTTACCCTATACATAAATGTCATAACTGATACTTGAATTACCAATAAAAAGTTTTGAAGGTGAATACAAATGTGCGTTTTAGTTATTCTTTAAAAAAACCGCGAAATTTGAAACAGCCTTTATATTAGCTTTGTTAACTGTATTGATCAATAAGGTTGATATATAACCCCTTTCCACAATTAACTATTTGTAAATTCTGTATACGCATTTCGACAACCAAGTTGTCATCATCAGCAGATAATTTCAAAGTGTCGCACCTGGTAAAACACGGCGAAGAAATTGTACGAAAAATACACTCCGTACGCAATCCGCACCGTTGCAAACCAAGATGTGCACTGTGTCTGTTTCACAAGATTTTTAAAATACTTTTACTTAAACTAACATGCACTACTTCGAAAAAGGTTATTATGGTCAAAAAGTGTGTGTGATTTATGTGTGTTTTATGATATTGCTCCTCTTGTCTTTCAGCAGAGAGAAGAGAGGCGTTTGCAGAGGGCCGGCCTCATAAACGTTAACCAGATGGCCTGAATTCTTTACGATGTACATGCTTTCATACGCGTCCAGTTCGCGATAATTGTACACGTTCTTTATCAAATGTAAACAATCCATATTAACACTGTGGTTATTTTCTAATACATGTCTCGCTATACCCGATTAGCGAGCGGTATAGCGAGACATGTATTAGAAAATAACCACCAGATGGCCTGAATTCTTTACGATGTACATGCTTTCATACGCGTCCAGTTCGCGATAATTGTACACGTTCTTTATCAAATGTAAACAATCCATATTAACACTGTGGTTATTTTCTAATACATGTCTCGCTATACCCGATTAGCGAGCGGTATAGCGAGACATGTATTAGAAAATAACCACAGTGTTAATATGGATTGTTTACATTTGATAAAGAACGTGTACATGCTTTCATACGCGTCCAGTTCGCGATAATTGTACACGTTCTTTAACAAATGTAAACAATCCATATTAACACTGTGGTTATTTTCTAATACATGTCTCGCTATACCCGATTAGCGAGCGGTATAGCGAGACATGTATTAGAAAATAACCACAGTGTTAATATGGATTGTTTACATTTGATAAAGAACGTGTACAATTATCGCGAACTGGACGCGTATGAAAGCATGTACATCGTAAAGAATTCAGGCCATCTGGTTAACGTTTATGAGGCCGGCCCTCTGCAAACGCCTCTCTTCTCTCTGCTGAAAGACAAGAGGAGCAATATCATAAAACACACATAAATCACACACACTTTTTGACCATAATAACCTTTTTCGAAGTAGTGCATGTTAGTTTAAGTAAAAGTATTTTAAAAATCTTGTGAAACAGACACAGTGCACATCTTGGTTTGCAACGGTGCGGATCGCGTACGGAGTGTATTTTTCGTACAATTTCTTCGCCGTGTTTTACCAGGTGCGACACTTTGAAATTATCTGCTGATGATGACAACTTGGTTGTCGAAATGCGTATACAGAATTTACAAATAGTTAATTGTGGAAAGGGGTTATATATCAACCTTATTGATCAAGTCAATCAACCACAGGCTCCATCAAATTCAACTTGTTAACTGTAACCTTTCATTAATTACGATGCTACATTTGGCAACGACCATTTCAATATAAAGTAATTTTTCGCATTGACAATAGATATTCTAGCCATTTATGATTTGTAGTGACGTACTCGTTTTATTTCCACTTTTCAGATAATTTCCATTTCTGTCCGAGAGATGGAAGTAAAGTTTTTTCCCATAATCTCATAAATGAAACTCCGAAAGTTATAGTTTTAGGATTATTTATGCACATAACAAATCGTAGTACTGTATTATTCGTGTATGGGAAAACTCTATAAACCCATCAAGTTTCATCTAATTCTAAGTCATAGAATTACTGCTCCCTTGTAAATAAAATTTGTGGCATATTAAATTTTTAGTCATCTTTTTTTCAGCTTTAGTGTGATTTGGAATTGTAGAGCTTCATCTGTCACATTAAATGCTAAATTAAGTATGATTTATGATTTTACCATTACTCACATAAGTAAATAACTTATCGAAATCTAGTGATTCTTTATTGACATATTAATTCTGCGAAAATGAGAAATTTCCGTGTTATTACTATTGGGTCTGGGAAAAAGTTCGTGGCGTTTTTCCCGATAGATGGCATTGGTTGCCGATAACTAAAGAACAACAAGTCACAGCGACACCACCGACGGCTCGTTTTTTAGATGACCTTCCGAACGTTAGTTTGAGCGTAGAAACATTGTAATCGGTGCAGTGGTTGGAAAGTTATTCGCACTTGAAAATGGAGAAGAATAATGAGAAATTTCGCTATATTCTGCAATATTATTATGATAAGGGGAAGAACGCTGCGCAGGCTTGTGATAAAATTTGTGCTGTGTACGGTGAAGGTACTTTATCGAAATCTGTTGCGCGGAAATGGTTCGCTCGCTTTCGTTCTGGAAATTTCAATGTGAAAGATGAGTCACGCTCCGGTCGTCCAATCACTGAAAAATCTGATGAAATTCTTGAAAAAGTCCAACAAGATAAGCATATCAGCAGTGTCGATATTGGCATGGAGCTAGGCATTGACCACAAAACTGTTTTGAACCATTTACACAAAGCTGGTTACAAAAAAAAGCTTGACGTATGGGTTCCTCATGAGTTGAGCGTGAAAAACATGATTGACCGAATTAACATCTGCGATGCGCTGCTGAAACGGAATGAAATCGAGCCGTTTCTGAAACGTTTAATAACCGGAGATGAAAAATGGATTAGGTACGATAATCGGAAGCGTAAAAGATCGTGGATAAAGGATGGTGAGCCGTCACAAGCGTTCGCTAAGCCAACATTGACGCCAAAAAAAGTGATGCTGTGTGTATGGTGGGACTGGAGGGGAATCGTCCACTACGAGCTACTTCCAACTGGTCAGACGAACTAGAAAGATTACGCCAGGCGATTGAAAGAAAACGGCCCGAATTGATTAATAGGAAAGGTGTTGTCTTCCATCATGACAACGCCCGACCACACACTTCTTTGATGACCCGTCAAAAATTGAGAGAGTTTGGTTGGGAAGTTTTGATGCACCCACCTTACAGTCCGGATATAGCACCCTCTGACTATCATCTGTTTCGATCTCTGCAGAACTCTCTCAATGGAATTAAGTTGGTTTCAAAAGAAGCCTGTGAAAACTACTTGATTCAGTTTTTCGACCAGAAACCACAGAAGTTTTTCACCGATGGGATCATGGATCTACCAAAAAAATGGCGAAACATTGTCGATAATAATGGAGCATATTCGGTTTAAATGAATTCGTCCACGCGCCATGCGGGGACCAGTTGAATTTTACTGAAAAAACGCCACGAACTTTTTCCCAGACCCAATATTTATAATTATGTGTTTTACATCGCTAATTTATAACAAACAAATGTTACATTTAGATTAATTCTTAAACGTTTTCTCTGCATCTATTCTGGAGTTATTTATACATATATAAACTCGTTTATGAGTATGAGTACTATTTTGTTGTTACATTATTTTATAGAAACTTACACATGTCTCCTAAAGATACAGATGTTGTAATAGCATCATTTCAAAAAAGAAAAAAAAAACATGAAATCCACATGCGAAAAAGACGTACTCACAATACACACTTAACAAAGAAATATCCCCGTTTTATTCTCTTTTTATTTGATTGGGAACTACATTACTAATCGGAGCACGCGGTTTTGAAATTTCGGTTTGAACCGACCGCTAGCGATCGACGTTGAGCTGTGACTAAACGAAGAGATCGGGAGTACTGAACGTTTCTCTTGTTTGCCGCGGTGCTGCCTGCTCCTGGCTGCTGTTGCTTGAATTGTTCCTTCTGCTGGTAAATCATAAACGACATGGTAGACAAGAAAGGCAAGTATATACACACAAAGAACGGGGAAATGAATGACGACATTTGTGGGTATACAGCCTTGGCTCTGACGAGTTCATATCCAATAATTTAATTGTATTAAGTCCTGCTGAAATGAAAGTAAAGGGAAAATTACACTTGAGGTGCGAAAAATTGCGAATCGAATTAAGATTGAAAGGTATCACGGGTTTAATTTTCACCGCACACTTAGTTTGCGTTCAAAGTTTGTAAATAAATAATTAGCTGCTATTAAAAATGTAAATTAACATTATTCGAATGAAGTAGTGCTTTTGTTTTGTTTGTTTCATTTGTTACTTTTCTATGTTCTATTAGAATAAGTGCTATAGATTATTAAGCCATAAAAACTCTTACCACACTAATATTTGTGTCCTTGATACACATTTCGATAACTAAGTTGTCATCAGCTTAAAATTAAACACCATATCATACATTGATCCCACAGTAAAGCTGCATATACAAAGGGTACTAGGAAAGTTTTGCAATACAGCTTTGTATATTTAATTTTTTCAAAGTAATTTCCTCTACACTCAATATACCTCTCCATCCTCCGAAACCAATCTTTAAATCAGTTCTGCCAAGTTTCACTAGGGAGTAAAGCATACTCGTTGTCCCAAGCCCGCAGAAGGTCCTCATCACTGGAAAACCACCTCCCTTTTAGCTTCATTTTCAGATGCGGGAACAGTGCAAAGTCGCAGGGAGCGAGATCTGGAGTGTATGGAGGGTGCTCGAGAAGTTTCAATCCTGTCGTGGTCAAATATTCGGTGGAGGCTTTGGCGCGGTGAGCTGGAGCATTATCGTGATGGAGGAACCAGGTGTCCATTCTTCACTTTGGCCGCAGGTTCTTCATAGATCCAATGATTTTAGGCAGGCGCTGTTCAGCATACCACTTAGCTGTGACTGTCTTTTGTGTGTCCAAAACGACGCGTTCCACAATTCCACTCGATTTGAAAAATACAGCTATCATTTTCTTCTTTACAGATCGGGTCTTTCTGACAACTACGGGTGTGTCCTCATCATCAAAGACCCAAACTTTGTTTTGAGCTTTGGTCGGCGCATCGTAATAGTACAGCCAAGTCTCGTTGCCTGTCACGATGTTGTTCACATACCGAGATTGTCCCTTATTAAACTTTTTTAGCATCTCCCGGTACCAAGTCACACGTCGTGTCATCTGCTCTTCAGTCAGTCGAGGCGGCACCCAGAGAGAGCAAAGTTTCTTCACGTGCAAATGATCGTGTAGAATCGAACGAATTGCTGGTGCATTTAGGCCTGAAGTACCCTCTATCTGTTGGTAGGTCACTCACCTGTCCTCGTCAAGATTTTCCTCACAGTAGTGACGTTTTCCTCCGTAACTGAAGTTCGAGGCCTTCCCGGCATCTCAGCATCCTCCACTGTTAAATTTCCCGTTTGGAATTCTCTAGACCACCTGAATATCGTTGTGCGATGTGGACAAATATCACCTAGTTCAAGAGTAATTTCTTCGAAGCACTGGTCTATGTTTAAACCACACACGAAATTAAAACGCAAAACTGCCCTTATCTCATTTCGTGACCACGATGCCATCGCAAGCACTTTACACTCTCACTGCTAATGAATAATTGAGCCCATCGACACGGCGGCTACTATGCACGTTTGAACATGTCTCAACATGCAGCAACAAGCAGCTTCCTACGATTCATTGTTGCGTCATATTGCAAAACTTCCCTAGTACCCTTTGTATATAAATACAAAAAACTATTTTGAAAAATCAATTAAAAAGAAAGTTTTGGAGGCGAATCACATTTAAACAGTCTTATTTGTTACAAGACAGTAGCGTCCAAACTCAATCAACATTCTTCGTTTGATTCCCCTCATATTAAACTGAACAATCAATCCTTGCAGGTAAAGTGTATTGACCTTGAACCGAATGATAGGCATGACTTTTTTCAAACAACAACGCTTAAACAAAACAAGAGAAAAATGTCGACTGATGGTACATGAATACATATCTGCATGTCATTTTCCTAATCTCTATTGTTTAATTGATGTTAAAAACCTCGAAACCTTTTAACCTTGGATCTAATCTGATGAATAAGTGTTATGGGTGCATGTACACATGCCGATTGTTTCGTTATTTATTTTTTTTTTCGGAGGTCGCGAAAAATGGAACTACGTACGTGTTTTGGGCAAAGTGACGTATATAATACGCTAACCTTTTTGCGTAATCTTCTTCACAAATAAATGGAATAAAATACTGACCACGTATGTTTGAAAGTTAAGTATTGGGAAATCGGTTAAATTTACGACATGTGAAATTCTGGTAACTTTGCGATCATTATTTGTTATTGAAAATACACATATTTGATAATACGTGTATGTATGTATGTACAGCCAGATGCAAAATTAATGACCCTTATGCATAGCAATGACGTTCCGAAGTAAAAAACAATTGTCGCTAACGCGTATAGTCGACGTAGACACGACGATAACGACAGCACGCTTCTAAAGAAAGTTACGTATGAAGTTTGTTTTCCTACGACAATAAAAGCAACACACCACGATTGTCAACAAATAACACATGGATCAATAAGTCCCGAGACTAACAATGAAAACAACATTTTTTTTGCAAAATTTTTTTTTATTCATCAACATAATCACCCTTTTAGGGTGATACAATTGTTCCAACGCTTTTCCAATTTTTCAATACCATGTTTATAAAAAAATTTATCTTTCGCTTCAAAATAAGCTTCAGTTTCAGCGATGACCTCCTCATTTGAGCCAAATCTTTTTCCCTGGAGCATTTTTTTAAGATCAGCAAAGAGCCAGTAGTCACTGGGGGCTAAATCAATAGGGGGGGTGGGGAAAAAACCCAATTCGTTCAATTTTGCCATTGTTTTCATCGACTTGTGGCAGGGTGCATTGTCTTGGTGAAAAAGGATTTTTTTTCTCTGCATGTGCGGTCGTTTTTTTGCGATTTCCTCCTTCAAACGCACCAGTAAGTCAATATAATAATCACTGTTGATCGATTTACCTTTTTCGAGGTAGTCAATGAAAATCACGCCATGTGTATCCCAAAAAACTGACGCCAGGACTTTGCCAGCTGACTGCTGCGTTTTCGGACGTTTCGGACGGCTTTCGCCAGCTGTGCGCCACTCAGATGACTGCCGTTTCGACTCTGGAGTGTAGTGATGTATCCATGTTTCGTCCATTGTCACGTAACGACGCAAGAAATTTTTTTTGTTGCGAGTAAATAGCGATAAACAGCTTTCTGAATCATCGACTCGTTGCTGTTTTTGTTCCATCGAGAGCAATCGCGGCACCCACTTGGAAAAAACCTTTTTCATGCTCAATTTTTCATGAAGGATAGTAAATACACTTCCATATGATATCTGTGTCATCTCAGCAATCTCCCGGAGCTTCACTTTACGATCTTTCATTATAATTTTTGTCACTTCACTCACATTTTCCGGTGTAACGGCTTCCACAGGTCCACCCGAGCGTTCCGCGTCATTTGTGTCGGTACGACCACGTTTAAACTCGACAAACCACCGACAAATCGTTGCTTTTGATGGACAAGAGTCCGGGTAACATTTTTCAATCCATTGTTTTGCTTGCGTGGTGTTTTACCCATTAAAAAACAATGTTTTATCAGAACACGAAACTCGGTTTTTTCCATTGTTTAAACAAACTACAAAACGACTTTACTCCAACCTCGATAACTCAGCTGTTTCTGGTCCGATCGACAAAATTTTGACACGTTTCAAGCAAAGGTTATTGGTTACTGGTTTACTACGAGCGCCATCTATGGGTTAGTCTCGGGACTTATTGATCCATGTGTTAAGTTTTATTGGATGCACCCGATGCAAACAAACTTTTGTATGTTTTCATGACAAGTACGATATAATCTTAAACACTGCAAAGGAACAGAAACGCAATTATATCTTTTATAAGTCTTTACTTCGTACCTAGTTTTATGTAAGTTGTACATTCTTCAATTTTTAATAAAACGGAAAAAAATTTAATAAAAAAAAAATAAAACAAAATTTATGTCCCACATCGATTCCTAACCAAACGACTAATAATACCGTAACAATTCGTTTTACACACAATGGTTATCTATCTACGCTCACATTGGTCGTATATACGGTTTATGTCTGGCGCGTAAATTATTTTTTTTCTCCGAAACAAAGAAGAGTTGACAAAAATACAGTTGCACTATATGTATTATAAAGGTGTTTCAAATTCCGTGTTTTTTTTTAAAGAATAAATAAAAAACAATTTGCATTCACTTTCAAAAACTTTTTATTGGTAATTGAAGTATGAGGTATGACATTTATATGCGACAAATAATATCTGCCAAATGGCCTCCTCTTGCAGTTCCACAGACGTCCGCTCTTTTGTTAAAAATTTCAATGACATTTTGACATAATTGAGGCTCTATCTCACCAATGACACTAACAATTTCATCTTTCAAAGCAGGAATTGATTGTGGATTGTTTTTTATGAAGCTGACTTTCACATAATCCCAAATAAAATAGTCTAACGGTGTCAAATCACATGATCTTGCTGGGCAATTTACATCACCGTTTCTTGAGATCGTATTCAAATTCAGGAAATTTTTCTCTCAATAAATCGATTGATTCGTGTGCAAAGTGAGGTATAGCGCCGTCCTGTTGAAACCACATATCCTCTAGATCAATATCCATTAATTCAGGCCATAAAAATTCGTTTATTATCCCACGATATTGATCACCATTTACAGTTACAGCTTCACCAGCAGTATTTTCAAAAAAGTAATTTTCAATTACACCACCTGACCATAATGCTCACCAAACAGTAACTCGATTAGGATGCATAGGTTTTTCACGAATAATTCGTGGATTTTCCTCACCCCAGATACGGAAATTTTGTTTATTAACATAGCCAGCAAGTTCAAAATGTGCCTCATTAGAAAATATTATTTTTTGAAAAACATTAGCTGGTTGTTCATTGATG
Organism: Dermolepida albohirtum; assembly: GCA_031893035.1. Taxonomy (NCBI): domain Eukaryota; kingdom Metazoa; phylum Arthropoda; class Insecta; order Coleoptera; family Scarabaeidae; genus Dermolepida; species Dermolepida albohirtum. The sequence goes on along the minus strand of JAVIWB010001752.1, from coordinate 162,025 downwards.
AAATTGACAAATGAACGACGTTTTAAATAATCTAATGGCTTCAGTTCCTGTGTCATTTGAACCTTATATGCCTTCAGAACTAAATCCTTGTATAAAATACGCCATGTTGATGATTCACTAAGTCCAAGTTGTTGTGAACGTCGTCTAATGGACGTTCCAGGATCTTCAGCAACACTTTCACGAACCAAACCAATATTTTCTTGTGAGCGACCACTACGATTGTATTTTTCCCTTTTTTGATCTTCCACGGAACCGGTCTCTTGAAATTTTTTAATAATTCGACCAATACTGCTTTCAGATGGACAATAATATAAACCATAAAATTCACGTAATTTTTTAAAAACTCTTTTCACGGAACACTGATTTCCATAAAATAATTCAACAATTTAACGTGTTGTACCATGTACGAAGTCATTTTTATAAATGTCATACATTACACTTTTTAAATGCCCACATACCCAGACAATGCGCCATCTATATTTTATTTATTCTTAAAACAACCGCGCAATTGGAAACACCCTTTATTTAACACTACTTTTGAAATGACTTCGGCAGTAAATTCTTCTGGAAGCTAGTAAGAATGAAGATGACGGACTTTATTAGTTCCACTGTATGAACCAAAACATTTAACAATAGAATTTTTTTTACAATTTGTTGTTCACACACAACTATAGTTTTTTATTTTTCAATTTCGGTTTAATTCTATGTTCAATACATTTGCAAGTAGATGGTATAAAATTTCATAAGGTTATCGAACTTGGTAATTTACAGTTCGCGTATTTATTCCAGACTGAGTAAAATGAGTCGTTATCTAATAAACAAAACGGCAGATTACTTGTTGAAAATAAATCGGATAGAAATTGCTCATTCGAGGAAGCCAGTTTTTTTTTGTGCTCTCCACTATCCACGTGTTTTTTGCAGTCATTTTATGAGCGGTCTATCGCAAACTAAGCATTTCACTTTTGCGTCATACAATGCGTAATGCAAGTGAACACCTTCGAACGAAGACGCACACTGCATTACATATATATCAGCGACGAAACCGTCTACATTCTCGGCGTACGCTTAAAGAAGCGTCCCCCGAATTTACGCACTTTATTAATTAGTTGTTTGTGAAACTATTATACAAGGCAATTCACAATATGTTGTTATCAAACTCTTCAATAAATATTGGGTTGGCAACTAAGTACTTTCGGTTTTGTAGTATAAAATAAAACACTTTTTTTTTAAACAAAGAATAGTTTTTAATCAATTTTCCATTTTGCTCAATGACCTTTTGCCATCTTTCTTTCAGCTGCATGATTTCGCGCTCATAAAATTTCTGGTCCTTATTAGCAAAAAAACTGAACCAGGTGCGGGTGAAGGTCATCGTCATTTGTGAAAGTTTTACCATTCAAAGAATTCTGCAAACTTCGAAATAAATGGTAATCAGATGGTGCTAGATCGGGGCTGTATGGGGGATATGGCATCACTTTCCAGCCAAGCTCCAATAGTTTCCCACGAGTTGCCAAAGATGTGTGAGGTTTTGCATTAGCTTGGTGAAAAACTACACCTTTTCGATTTGACAATTCTGGCCGTTTTTCTTTGATTACTGCATCCAGTTTTATTAATTGTTGACAGTAAACATCAGAATTGATCGTTTGGTTCCTTGGAAGCAGCTCAAAAAACACAACACCTTTGTAATCCCACCAAACTGACAGCATGATCTTTTTTGGATGCAATTCAGCTTTCGATGTGGTTTGAGCTGGTTTATCGTGTTTCCTACATGATCGTTTTCGAACTATGTTTCTGTACAGGACCCATTTTTCATCATCAATGATGATTCTTTTTAAGAAATGGTCGGTTTCAATTAGTCTAAGGTGCATATCGCAAAAGTTGATTCTTTGTGTTAAATGAATTTCTTTCAATTCTTGAGGTACCCAAATATCAAACTAGCCCAAAACACAGTTATATGACGATCCTCTTCAATTATAACTTTGATTTGGTCATCATCAACTTCAGTCGGCCGACCAGAACGTTGCTCATCTTTGAGGGATAAATCTCCAGAACGAAATTTTTTATACCAATTCTGACACGTGCGTTCTGTTAAGCCATTACCACCATAAAATTCACATATCTTTTTGTGAGCCGCAGCAGCTTTCTTTCCTTTACGGAAATAAAATAGTAAAATATGTCGAAAATGTTTGTTTCTGCACTCCATTTAAAATTAACCCACAACTAATAGCTTTAATAAAAATCACGCACTACTTGCTTCTGAAGTTACGTCAATGTGACTAGTATCACGCGACAAACGGTAAAGTACAGCACTAACATACGTTATACAAAAAATAAAGCAACGCTCTCTATCAGTAAAAACCGAAAGTACTTAGTTGCCAACCCAATATATTCAAATTTTACATGTGTTTCATTTGAAAAATATACGATTAGGAGAAAATGAAACACGTTTTCCCTAATAATCAATTCTTTCAAACTTTTTCATTGTTATTACGAGTGAACTTGTTCATACTAAAGAAGAAGAAAAATGTATACATAACAAAACACACAAACGCATTTAAAATTTCGAAACTAAAGGCAGTAGTGCAATGCGAATTCAATATTGTTACAAAAGAAGAAATTGTATTGGAACAACTACAAGAAAGCTGCAGTTGACTGACATAACCATTAAAGAAGCGTCCGCTAACATAATTTTTGTATTAATTAGTTGTTAAAATGAAGGACGTGTTAACGATTTAATGCTGGTAATAGTATCAATGGTAACGTTGAGCTAGTTAACGCGTGCTTTAAATTTTATGTAGGAATTCCCGCGCAATGACATTTAGAATGGCCTCAATACTTCTCTTTCACTCTTTTATACGATATTAATGAGCAAAGGAAATAAGTATTTAAAGATTGACTATTTATAGATATCACACGGTTCACAATGAGGAAAAATCGGCATTTCACAAGTCCGTAATTGTCTCGAATGGAAATTTTATCGTAGCCGTATTGATACTGAGATATGAATAATGTAAGTGTAGAATAACTTTTGTAGTATTGCAGTGTGTCGAATTTTTTGATTGACAGCGCTCTATTCATAGTGTCGACTTTTGAATTAATAACTAAATTGATTCTTTGCCCCTGTTTTCAATACTATATACGAGGTGAGGTCGAAAAATGAAATTCAGTTGGTAATAAAACGAAAAATCCTGTAAATTTTCTTGTTCGGCTTCATTTAGTAAATAATATTGTGAGCTTTGCCATATCGGTAATCCTATTGATCAACGTTTTGTTGTTCAAAGTGTTTTTTCTCTTCCTCAGTTAATAGACTGATTACTTCCTTAGTCATTTTTCTTTAAATGGAGCTATTATATTGAGCGTATATACAAGGGTTCTTATATAATATTAATATATTGAAAATAAACGAGATTTCTTTGCACAAAGATTGTATTGTACCTTTGCAAAAAAAATGCTATTGAAAATCTTTGGAGATAGATGCTACAACGAAATCATCTTTATTTTAAGACTTCTCAAAATAATATTTAGAAAAATACGAAAGCCAAACGATTCAATCTTTAATAACGGGAATCTGCACACAAGAATTGATTTAGTTTAAAGTTATCACGAATGCGTAGAAATTACACTATTGGGTTACAAAGATTTTGCACGAAAATGGGTTTGAAAGCAAGGCCCTGTCAAATGAACACGTGCTATAATTTTATTCAAAAATTTGAAAGACCTGGACGACCAAGGATTAGTGATGTTCAAGTTGCAGAAATTCTTTAAAAAAAAAATGAGGACGTAGACAGAGACAACAATGAAAATGCGATCTCAGCGATTGCAAATGCTATTTGCCATGGTTTAGAAGAATGGACGAAAGTCCTTAAAAGGTCGGATAATAATCTGGATCTAGGCGGTGGATAATATTGAAGAAGTGCAAGTCGCGAGCCTAATATAAGAAACACTAAAAGATAATTTAATATTTATTAATGAAAATATGACTTGCAAATTATGTCATTTATACCTTGTATTTTTGTGTTAAAATAATAGAGAACACTAATAAAAAATAAAAACTTGCATATTACTTGAAGGTAAATTAATCAATTAAGGTTAATATAACCTCTTTCCACAATAATTTTCGTATTCTGTATTTCGATAACTAAGTTGCCATTATCACAGATAATTAATCACAGTGTCCACCTAGAGCCACGGCAACCCCATACAGAAACAAACTCCGTACTAAGATTCTATAAAGAGAGTAAACGAGGAAGACCTCAAATAACGTGAAAGAATAAGGTAAAACAAGCTACACCAGAAAGAAATATACAATGGACAGACATAAGAAATATATCCCAGAATAGGAAAGAATGGAAAACAAGGATCTCGGTCCAATAGTCTTACACGGAAGAGTAGAAAGACATAGAAATAGGAAAAGATAGGATTGGCTTAACGATACATCACCTCCACCTTTTTAAGGAATTTGCAATAGCAGCCGAAAAAAGTAATAAACACTAAAAAATTTTTATAAAAAGTTTGTCAATAATAGAGTTTTGACTTTCGTTGGATAATCTTCATTTTCCAAACTCTTCTCCATAGTGGAACGCCTTGACACAAGGGTGTAGCAATGCACCCAATACTCGTTATATGTTTGAATACGATTTAAAAAAGCATCTTCTTTCATTTGATACCGATTCAAAAGTCTCTGAAAAATCTCAAGGAGCCTGGCTGTTTTATTTACGTTCAGTAGGCATGGTGGGTCCATCAAACATAAATCTTTCGAAATTTAAAGTTCGTATGAACAATTGTTTAATACATTTGGAATCAGAGTCAGGAGCGCACTCTATGTTCTCCAACGTTAGAGCAGGACGTGGATTAAATTTTGTACTTCACTGCTGGAACCATAAAACAATTTATGTCAATAAACACCTTAGTCCGTTGTAGTATTTGTTTGCCAAAATTATTATTGCTTAAACATGCTGGGTAGACAAAAATATAATAATTATTCGTTGTGTTATGATGAATGTTGAAGAAACCTCCAGCTTTGCAATACAAATAAAATAAATAAATATTAAATTAGCTATGGGAACGATTTAAAAAATTATTTACACACGTTACAGTTAACAATCCTCTTTTACGAAGCATTTTCGCGTCATTGATATGATGCAATCTATCAACAATGCCTGTTGCAGCACGCGTTCACACTTTATCAGATCCTGTCGCTGGTTACTCGAAGAATTGTTCAACCTTAGTTATGATACTAGGTGCTCCTGCTTTACCATGATGGACACGCTCACTGAACGGTCAGTGGCATCTCGTTTTCGCGCCATAATGTATATTACCGCAGTACAGAAAATCTCCTACATATTTGAACTATCCTCGTATAGCATAAATAGTCAATTATAGAGAGTTGTCAGTTATCTATGCACTATAAATTAAGCAATTATATAAATACATATTGTAAACACGCCATTAAAGGATACCTCATTGTATCGCCAAACAAAAGAAATGTATTTGCATATAATACATTGTTAGAAGAACTATTTCTTCAATTAGTTTTCCAATATAAAGAATGATTATGATTTCATAGATTAAATTATTTTCTCTGTTTCTACGGGCGTTAGGCGAGTCTACGAAATCAGGTTTGTGGAATAGGACAGACCTCCACGACCGTTAAAGATTCAGAATGACCACAGATAATTTCTATATCAGAGAAAGAAGAAAGACCACTTTGAATACGAGCATTTTTTAAAAATGATTGATGTTACAAAAGTAAAATTATAATTTCTCTTTCCATTTTAAATTTATCATCTAATCGTACAGATGAAAGTTATAATTTTCCTTCATTAGCGTTTAATATATGTATTAGAATAGAATATTCAGAATTAATTCAGTAAATTATAGATATTAGTAGAGTAATATTACTCGCGTAATAATATGCATTATTTATTATATACATATACATGGTAGCAATTTAAAATAGGTTGACTGAGGTTTTTAATTCGGAGAAAGTTATTTTTTTCAACAATTTACACTGGGACACATAAATTTCGCTGACCTAGATCTGACACTTGTTTTTGATTACCTTTTGGCATCTGAATCCAAAAATGACCCTAGTTTTTTTCTGTCACGTCAACTTTTTAAGCTATAGAATACCCTTTCTTTGTCCCAGAAGTACAAATAATGTAAATAAAGGAAAATAAAGGCAAAAATTACCAAATATACTGTACACAGAGAATAATTTTATTTATACATAGGCTATATAGTATGTAGTTTCTATAAATTATATTGTTCTTGAAAACACGAGGGAGCGTTTTTATATTCGCGGAATGAGCGGGTTGTTTTTGGGGGCGTGGCCTGTGCAGCGACTCATGACTTTCATTGTTATTAGACAGTTAGTCTTTGAGCTATCGTCAACCAAGTAACATAATCAGGAGTGAAAAGTGAAATATGGAAAAAATCCCTTTAAAGTTCCTTACCAGGCAAGGAAAATCAGTCGCGACCATAATGAATGAGATGTCATTGGTTTACGGCGACTCTTGTCCAGAAAAACCATGGTGTACAAGTGTCATAGTTTATTTAAACAAGGAAGGGAATCCTTTGAAGACGAAGGCCGGGCAGGAGCATTAAGGTGACCACGCCAGCACTTATCCAAAAAGTATTGTACTCGAAGATGCTCGACTAAAGAAGAAACAACTCGCAATTTTATTACAACAATTTTTAAAATCCTACAATCATCTCGGCATGTCTAAGGTCAGCGCAAGATGGGTGCCGAGAATGCTCACGCCGCCGCAAAAACAACAGCGCGTAGTGTTCTGTTTTTGGAAATGAAGACAAGGATGGTGTATTAAGTGGAATTGTTACTGGAGACGAAACTTGGGTTCATCATTATGAACCTGATAGACTCCATGCAGTGGCATAAAAAGGGCACAGCACCTCCCAAGAAATTTAAAGTGTCACAATCAGCTGGGAAACTCATGGCAACGATATTTTGGGACTCGGAAGGAATATTGTTGATTGATTATAAAGATAAAGGTGTTTCTATAACCGGAGAATATTACGCTTCAATATTAGAGCGAATAAAAGAAGCCATTAAAGAGAAAAGACGGGGAAAATTCACAAAAGGTGTTCTGCTTTTGCACGACAACGCGCCCGTCCACAAGAGCCGCGTTGCGTTAGCTGCCCTGCATAAGGTGGGCTTCGAAATTGTGAATCACCCACCCTATAGCTCAGACCTGGCCCCAAGTGATTATTACAAAAAAGAGCTGCGGGGTAAAAAATTTACTGCCGATGATGAAGTCAAGGAGGCAGTTTCGGCGTATTTTGCAGATAAAGAGAAATCATTTTTTTATGAGGGTATAAATAAATTAATTGAAAGATGTGAAAAATGTATCCGTCTTGCAGGTGAATATATTGAAAAAGAAAAATAATTTGGTTTTTTTATTTCCACCCCTTGTCCCCCATTCCGCGAATATAAAAACGCTCCCTCGTAGTAAAGTTCTTTTAGTAAACGGTGAACGTACATATTCACTTATAGCTTTTCCTGGAATGTTTGATCTGTGGACAATTTCGCTTGATGCCCCAACAATAGTCAGTTATCATATGTGCAAAGGGTACTAGGAAAGTTTTGCAATACAGCTTTGTTTATTTAATTTTTTCAAAGTAATTTCCTCTACACTCAATACACCTCTACATCCTCCGAAACCAATCTTTAAACCAGTTCTGCCAAGTTTCACTAGGGAGTAAAGCACCCTCGTCGTCCCAAGCCCGCAGAAGGTCCTTATCACTGGAAAACCGCCTCCCTTTTAGCTTCATTTTCACATGCGGGAACAGTGCAAAGTCGCAGGGAGCAAGATCTGGATTGTAGGGAGGGTGCTCGAGAAGTTTCGATCCTGTCGTGCTCAAATATTCGGTGCAGGCTTTGACGCGGTGAGCTGGAGCATTATCGTGATGGAGGAATCAGGAGTCCATTCTTGACCTTGGCTGCAGGTTCTTCATAGATCCAATGACTTTAGGCAGGCACTGTTCAGTATACCACTTAGCTGTGACTGTCTTCTGTGTGTACAAAACGACGCGTTCCACAATTCCACTCGATTTGAAAAATACAGCTATCATTTTCTTCTTTACAGATCGGGATTTTCTGACAATTATGGGTGTGTCTTCATCATCAAGACCCAAACTTTGTTTTGAGCTTTGGTCGGCACATCGTGTTTTTAGCATCTCCCGGCACCAAGTCACTCGTCGTGCCATCTGCTCTTCAGTCAGTCGATGCAGCACCCAGAGAGAACAAAGTTTCTTCATGTGCAAATGATTATGCAGAATCGAACGAATTGCTGGTGCATTTAGGCCTGAAGTACCTTCTATCTGTTGGTAGGTTACTCATCTATGTTTAAACCACGCACGAAATTATAACGCAAAACTGCTCTTATCTAATTTCGTGACCACGATGCCATCGCAAGCACTTTACACTCTCACTGCTAATGAATAACTAAGCCCATCGACATGGCGCGGCGGTTACTGTGTACGTATGAACATGTCTCAACATGCAGTAACAAGCAGCTTCCTACGATTCATTGTTACGTCATATTGTAAAACTTTCCTAGTACCCTTTGTATTGTTATAATATTCTTAATATATATTATTTTTATTATTAGTGGTTATTCAACTGATATTATTTCCTGTGTTACAAAAAATATTTAATAACTGATTTGCCAATATTTCTTATGCGCCGCCATCCGATTATGAAAACTGACAGGAATAGTCAAGCAAATATATTATCGACCAATTGATAAAGCCACTAGCGGGATATCAAATCCGAACGATCGTTTAATAAAAAATTTTTCTTGTAATCGAGTACTCGATTCAGTCCAGTACTAATTTTAAATATGCAAATAATAAAATTCATTTGTTGATAATGTAAAAACAGTCACATAGCGGAAATGTTCCTTTTCATTTTATAAATGGTAGAGCTGTTTAGTTATAGACTTATTAATTGACACAAACTACCTTGAAATGAATTAAAATAGCGTGAAAACCTAATGATAATGACATAAGGAACGTGTTCTATTGTTTAGAATTTTTATCGTGAGTATATCTGTTACGAAAAACGTCCTTTCGTTTTATCACAAGATCACGCAAGGCTGAAGTAAATAAAAACTGAATGTTGCATTTGTGTAAAAATTGCTATTAATATCTGCTCTAGAAAAGCTGAATGCAAATAGACACAATAACCAATGTAAACAGCGTGTATAAAATAAGACGAAACAAATATTTCAATTCAAGGTACTGCAAATAAAAGGACTTAAAATATGAAATAATGCCGTGGAATATATAATTTAATCAGAGTTGATCAAAACATTGTCATATAGATTTGTCTTCAAAGGAGGAGGGTAGATAAGAATGTTATTTGGCTTATGGTAGGAACAACAATATTTTCTTTTAGTTCCACGTTCTACGAGGGTAGCCGTTTATATTTCGGGAACTGGCAACACAGTTAGTGTTGCCTCCGATCTGATGATTGCATCGTGAAGTTTGTCATCTTTGACAATATATTTACCTTGACAGTTTTATTATCCGGTCGCTATTTCTATTGTTGACAGTAACTTGAAAATTTTATGTCAACGAAGAAATGGAATTAACTCGCGAATATTTACGTGCAATTATTTTTCAGAAATTTCGGCGTGGATTATCTCAACAAGAATGCGTCGACGAGCTGAATTCTTTATATGGTGATGAAGCACCAACGAAAGCTACAGTATATCGTTTGTATAGTGAATTTAAACGTGGACGGTGTTCTTTAGACGATGAATTTCGTGAAGGTCGTCTCACAAATGTTGTGTCGGAAAACATTAATGCAGTGTTTGAATTGATAATGCAAGACCGTCATGTGACATACCATGAGATCGAGGCATCTCTAGGTATTAGTAACACCAGCGTGCATAGGATTCTGCATGAACATTTAGCCGTTAAAAAGCTATGTTCACGTTGGGTACCACATAATTTGATAACAGCTCTAAAAAGAACTCGCGTCGATTGGTGCCAAGAAATGCACAAAAAATACAATGGCGGTGCTTCAAAGAGCATTTATGAAATCGTCACAGGTGAATCTTGGATCTATACGTACGAGCCCGATAGTAAACAGTAGTCGACTGTGTGGGCATTCCAAGATGTGCCAAAACCAACAAAAGCTGTTCGCGCTTGAAGCCCATCAAAACAAATGGTTGCCTGTTTTTTCGGAAAAATTGGTCACGTTGCCTTTAGAGAGATGTAGAATGGTTAATTCCGAATGGTACACAACTATTTGTTTGCCAAAAGCTTTTGAAGATAATACGGAAAACAAACTGAAAACGACAAATCATTCTCCACCATGACAGTGCGAGCTCTCACAGGTCGGTTCACACAACTGAATATTTGACTGGGCAAAACATTGAATTGATGAGCAATCTGCGATACAGCCCTGATTTAGCACGCTGTGATTTCTTTTTGTTCCCACACGTAGAGAATAAACTTCGTAGTCAACGATTTCTAGGCTGGAAGAGGCAGTTGAGGCATTCAAAACTCTTATTTTGGAGATACCGCTTTCACAGTAGCAGCAATGCTTTCCAGATTGGTTTAAACGAATGCAAAAGTGCATTGATTTTCAAGGAGAATATTTTGAAAAGCAATAAAACTATTTTCGATAATACGAAATTTCTTTTTTGTTTGCTATTCCCGAAATATAAACGGCTACCCTCGTATTTTGACGTTCTCATAAAAATGTGGTGTACGAAAACTTTTGTAACAATCGATGTCAGAATGTTTAACAAATTCTTTTGTAAATAATAATTATAACTTTATTGTCCAACAGGATAGCCACTTACAGGACCACAATAATATATACTGTTATGATGAATATAATCTGTAGATAATTGTATTAGGTGTAAATAAGCTTCATGTTAACTCGCCAAATGTTATGCAAAATATGTTTGGTATTTTAGTTTGAATTAATGTATAAGTTGAATCAATCGAGCTCCATGTTGGATCGTCAAATGTTATGCCTGATGTTGATTTGCTAAATGTTATGAAGAATGATGGGGGTTAAAAAGTATTCGTTTGTCAAATGGTAATAAATCTCATGTTTGGTTTGCGTCAAATGTTACGGAAAATGAAGGGTGTTATGGAGTGTTATCATGTATTTATGTATTATATTTAATATTTAATTTTAATGTTTATGTTTAATGTTTAACTTGTTTTATAATGTATATAAGGTGTGTAAATAAAATATTATTCAATACTTGTGTATTCTATTCCTATAATTTATATTTCTTCCTCTATTAAATAAATGATTAAAACACTACTGTATGTAGCTATGTTAGATCCATAAGATCTGTCTCGGGTATGGGTATCGGCAGAACTTGGTAGATATGCTGGCTATTTATGCACATATTCAGAGAGAAACAGAAATCCTTACTTTATTTTTTTTATAGTAAAAAAATATTTAGCAAATTGTTAATAAAAAAATATTAAACATTGAAATATTTGTGACTTTATTAGAACTATCTTTATTTTAATATTTTAACATATAGACCATATCATTATGAGGTGTACCGGAAAGTCATTACCGGTTTTTTCGTAAAAAACTACATAATTTTCAAGAAAATGGAAAAATTTATTTATTCAAAGTATTGTTCATTTGATTCTACACATCTTGCCCATTTTTCAAGCAATTTATTGATGCCATCGCAAAAAGTGTTTATCCTTTGAGCAAAACCATTCAACGAACTATTTTCTAACGTCTTCGAAATTGGCGAAGTGTTGCTCTGCAAGTGCGTGTCCTATTGATGCGAAAAGGTGATAGTCCGACGGGGCAAGATCTGGAGAATGTAGCGAGTGCGATATTATGTCACATCCAAGTGCTTTGAATGCTTCTTTTCCGGTTTTGCTGTATGAGACGGCGCGTTATCGGGCTGTAAAATCACTTTATAGTGTCTTCGAGCCCATTCATCATTGATAATTTGTTGTCGGTAGCGATCAGTATTATCTGTTTCACCAGGTTTCAACAGTTCGTAATACACCACGTCACTCTGCTCCCACCAAACACAGACCATTGTCTTGTGACCAAAACGATTTGGCCTTGGAGTCGATAGACCGGCTTCACCAGGTGATACCTATGATTTTTTGCGCTTAGGGTTTTCGAATTAAGTCTATTTTTCATCACCCGTCACTATTCAATGCAAAAATGACTTCCGATCGTATCTTTGAAGCAACATTTCACAGACGATTTTTCGATTTTCCATTTGCCTGTTATTCAATTGATGTGCCACCGATTTTCCCATATTTTGAAATTTTCCCAATGCTCGTAATCGGTCGTTAATCGTTTCTTGGGCCACGTAACGCTTCTGCCAATTGTTTTTGAGTTTTGGTTGGATCTTCATCCAATAACTCCTTCAGTTTCGCATCTTCAAACTTTTTCGGTCGACCACAACGTTCTTTGTCTTGCACATCGAACTCATCACTTTTGAATTTTCGAAACCACGCCTCATATGTTTTTATAGTTGGAGCATGCTCACCGTAAGTTTTTACCAGCAAACGGTGACTTTCAGCGGCTTTTTTCTTTTGATTAAATAAGAAAAGTAATGCGTGCCGCAAATTCACCTTTTCAGGCACGAAACTCGACATTTTCATAGAGGTATAAATCTATGAGTGTTATTTTCGCAAAATATAACGTATGTGGCTTTGAAGCTTGATGTCAGTAGAATAAAATTACACATGTGTCAAATCATAACATTGCATACTTAAACTTAGCGACACCTGTTAGAAAAACCGGTAATGACTTTCCTGTACACCTGGTAACCTATATTTGGTTCTAAGTATTTTAAATATGACATTTTGACACTTTTATGATATATATTATTTTCGTAAACAAAAGGGCGTAAAATACAACAATTTTTCCATGTGGTAATGACTTTTTTAAGTGATTTTTTAATACCAATTTTTTAATACCAAAGATATTAAAAATAATTCAACTAATTCAGAAAAACAGAATTTTATTAACAAAAAAAATAAGGAAGAATAGATTTAAAACACTATGATGAAAGAATTAGACATTTTAACGATGTATAATAAAATTATATAAACAAGTTTGCGGGTTACAAAAATCGACCGCATGAACTTTACTTTTTGCACCATTAATAAAATTAAAGCCATTTAGTGTTACCTTTTCTGCAGTCTTTACTAGTAAAAATACATAAACCTATGCCACTGTTAAAGATAAGAAATTCTACTAAAATTTAATTTTAAATTGAACATTTATTCAACTGTACAAGTAAACATGAATTTTTTTCAAATTTTAGGTATGTGTTTTATTATACACAATAGCATAACTGGTTGCATAACATTTAACAGTAACCTAGGATATTTTAGATATGTATTACGCAAAGTTCAGACACTCTACGTTAGATGGCGCAGCAAGCGCAAAATAATTAAACAAACTTTTGTAGGTTAAACTGCGTTTTTAATTTCTTCGATTAACGAATAGCAAATCATATTTCAAATGAGAATACAGTTTGTATTTGAGTTTCCTATAAATAAATAGAATTTTAACAGGAACTTTAAGATTTAAAAACTAGGTGCCAACAAAAAGCCAAAAATTAATAAAAATAAGTGTCAAATATAATGTTTCATATGAAATAATTGTTTTGATATTATTAATTTTGGTTCAAGTTTAAATAGAGGTAATTAAGACACTGCTGTTTTGGAAAGTGTAATGTATACGTACATATTTTTATAGAGAATTTTGGAAGTATGTTTTGTGAATTTCTTTGAATTCTGGAGACGTTAAAAAAGTATGTATGTATGTATTCATATTTTTGAATTTCGTAGTTTACCACAGTTACTAGTAACTAATAATAGTCAATGATAAACAGTGCGTGTTTCTGTGTGTTATAAAACGCTAATGAATAAAACGTTCTTGTTGTAAATTTTAAAAAATCGATATTTTTATTATTTTAAAGTAAGGTTATGAGGCATAAATTTGCAAATTTGGATATTTTTTGTTACCACCATATGCTAAACATAAAGGAGGAACAAATAAGATCCTTAACATATGTAAAATTAATGAACAAAAGTAGAAACAACTGGAATAACAAACGAAACATAAATGAAAAAAATAAGAAAGATTGAATGAACGAAAGTAAGGTAATATAATTCTGAATTAATTTTATTGTATGTACATTCAGTTATTTGGAAAGTTTAAATTGAATCTTGATATATAAGCCAGGTTCACAACGTTATGCAAGTGGGGTAATTATTTAAGTTTTTTGCATTTTTTAATTATTATTTAAATTGTGAATACACATTTCTGCATTTTACTTTCAGAGTTTCGACTCGAATTTGTCAGATTCAAAATTTCGATGTTATTTTAGTTGCATGGATTCCAATTACGAAATTATCGTTCTGGTATTAACTTGGTTGGTTTATTATCCAGCAGGTTAAAGGGGATTAACAATATTGAAAAGAATATTTTAGTTGGACAGTGCCTGAAATTTTGCTGTTTTTTTTTATAAAAAAGTGTTGGGAATTTTTGAAAATGACTTGACTGTACCTAATATCAAGCCTGTGTGTGAAGGGAGTTGTTGTACATTAGAGATGTGCGCTGTATTATTATTATTAAGCAATATTACAGTAAAGTTTGTTAGAGAGATATGGTGTTTCTTTTAAATAATATACATAAATCAGCGAGGACTCTAAAAATGTAAATGTCATGATATAGATAGATGTATGCAAAGCTGTTCAGAGGAATATAAGAGAAAAAGGAACAGAATTATGAGAAAAACTTAAAAAAAACCACAGAAATCTAACAAAAAATTAGGATGATATGATGACGCTGAGATTGTTGACGAAGTTGACAATTGATGTGGAAGACATCGAAATAAAATATTGTAATAGAAGCAAAGGGAAGATATTAAAGCATTAAAAAGGGAAACAAGAGACCTAAGATAAGGGAAGGAAAATAAAGGAATTAACGAAATTGATGTAAGAGAAATAGACAAGCTGATAAAGGAAGTAAGACGTCACGATGAAGAAATAAAGTTAAAATAAAAAAAAGGCAATCTATGGTATGGCTATGATCACAAAATATAGTGAGGTTGTAAAAGCAATAGCGACATGTTTATATAAAATGAAATTAAAATCAAGAGTAATCTGTTTGGACGAACTGAATAGTGACGATAATAAAGTAAAAATAAAGCAGAATAAAAGCAAATTGAAGTATAGGCAGAGAGATAAAATATACACAGTCTGCCACAGAGAAAACCACTACTTTTTTAAAATAAAAAGAAAAGCTTACTATTTTGGTAAAATTCATTTATTTTATTCAAAGTAGTCGCCTTCGGTTTCAATACAACGTTTTGCACGGTCAATTAACACGTCGAATGAATTTTTAAGTTCATCTTTAGATATGTCCTTCAATATCGCTGTCGACGCCTACTTAATGGCTTCGACGTCGGCATAACGCTGTCTTTTCATCGAAAAATGTAGTTTGAAGAATAGATAGAAACCACAGAGGGCTAAATCCGGTGAATATGGTGAATAGTTGATGGTTAATTTGCCATTTGTAATTAGAAAATCAGTGATAAGCGTCGAGCGATAATGTGCATTGCCATGTAACAAACGCACTTACCATTGTCACGATATTGAAGGCGCACACGACGAATACGCGCTAAAAGACGCTTCATTACACCAAGATAATATACAACATTGACCGTTTGACTAGTTGGTACAAACTCTTTGTACACTATGCTTTTCGAATCATAAAAACAAATCAACATTGTCTTTATTATTGACTTCTCCGAACGGCTTTTTTTGGTCTTTCTTCACTTGGATGCTTCCATTCAGAGCTTTAACGTTTGGTGTCTGGATAATATTGAAAACACCACGTCTCATCGCCAGTTACAATAGAATACCTGAAGTTTTCGTCCTTTTTTGAGTCTTTAATCAAGTCTGTATAATTTTGAATTCAGTTAGCTTGCACAAATCTTTCTTAGTCACAAATACTGTGTCAAAATGCGATGAATTGAATCTTTGGAAATATTTAATTCCATTCCCACGTATCGCAATGAGGATTTCGGCTCATTTCTGATAAATTCACGTACTAGTTCGATGTTACTGTTCCCAACCACATATTTTTTTCCACCAGGAAGTTCGTCGTCATTTATGTCTGTACGACCCTCTTTAAATTGTTTATGCCACTCATATATACTCGTACGTGAAAAACACGCATCATCATACACGTGTTTCATCAAATTAAAAGTTTCAGTAAACGATTTACCGAGCTTAAAACAGAACTCGATATTTGCCCTTCGTTCAAAATTCACTTGTCGACTAATGCCAAATACACACTGTTACTTTACGCGCAATTTCTCTGCTTATAATGCTGCAAATATCATGATATTTTGACATAACATTAGTGAAAGATCTACTTTATCAACGCATATTTTTTTAAATAGATGGCGCCTTTAAGAATTACTATTTTCGTTCGGTTTTCTCTGCTACAGACTGTGTATATCAATGAGGAGAAAAGGAGATACAAAAGAAAATCAGATAAAAAACTAATGAAGCAAAAGTAGAAAATTGTTGATATTTGGTGCACGAAATTATGAGTGGAATAATGACTAAATGGAAAGAAAAATTACAAAAAAAAAAAATAGGAAATACTATGATTACATAAGCAAACAGGAATATAAACAGGAAAATGAAATATACGCCAATGACAATATGATTAAAGAAAGGGAAATGCAAAAGAAAATCAGACAGAAAGTTAATGACGAAAAGAAGGACTAAGGAAGAAAGAAAACAAAAAGGTAATGAAGAAAATTTAGAAAACTACTATAATTGAGTTCATGAAATTAGTAGTGGAAGGGGAAATTTTGAAATGGAGTAAATGGCATGGCAAGCTGATGAAAACGAACGAAAAATATCAGTAAAAATTAAAAACAAGCAAAAACAGGATAAAATAGAAAATCGGATCTGACCAAGAAGGAATCTATTAATAATAGAGATAGGTGAAATTAAAATAGTGAAGCGAAAGGAAAACAAAAATAAGCATCATACATTTAAAGAAGGAGATCTAAAAAAATTGAGAAAATAAGTACAAAGTAGATGTAATGGCGATACAAGAAATGAAACAAAAAGATAGAAGGACAAGTGAAATGAACGATTATGTAGTTTTTAATAGTGGAAGTGAAAGTTGGATGTAGGATTCATAATTAATAATAAATTTCGTCATATAATTTGGGTAAACTATTGAAAAATTTAAGAGATCAATAGCTAAGTCCACTCTTCCTCAAATTCAGACGGCGTCTAGGATAGTAGTAGTCAGTCATCTACCTTGTGAAGCAATAATGAATAGCAGCAATATTTTCTTAGAATAAATATTTTTGTCCTTAGACAAAGAGTAAGACGTCGAACGTGTATAAGTACTATAAATAGTTAACACTAAATATTTATTCAGACTGTAAATAACAAATCTTCAAATAACACAGGCCAATCACGAAAAAACTTTTTTTTATAAATTTAGCTCTCCTTTACGTTTTTTGACGTGCTGAATCCGAAAATGAACTTTAAAATACCACAGGACGCAAAGTTTCCTTGCACGTTTACTTTACGTTATTTTTGAAAGAAAAAGCAGCACGGGGTGCATTTAAACAAGTTGTTTTGACGTTTTTATGCAATCAGAAAGACCCTAATTGCGAAAATATACTTCAAAATATGTTGAAAACATTTGGAGACCTTGGATGTAACATGAGTGTCAAAGTGCATTTTTTACACTCACATTTAAATTTTTTCCCTGACAATCTTCGAGCTGTAAGTGAGGAACAAGGGGAGCGTTTCCACCAAGATATAAAGGAGATAGAGGAACGGTATCAGGGTCGTTGGAATGCCACCATGATGGGAGATTACTGTTGGACCCTTCTACGAGCAAATCCAGAAGCATCATATAAAAGGAAAAGCTACACCCGAACTTTTACCGTGAAGAGGTTGAGGAAATACAAAGCTTTAGATTAATAAGTAAAAAACTGTTCATATTCAAACTTACACTACCATTGTAATAATAAATTTTTTCAATTATACTCTGATAATAAATGACGAACTTTTAAATCTTAAGTATATATTTTAAGACTATCATATCCAACAAAAGATAAAGATTGCGAAAAATTGGTATGTGGTAGAAAAAAACTGATTGAAAATTTGGATTCAGCACACCAAAATACATAACAAACAGGTTGAACTTTGAAAAAAGCTTTTAAAAAATATTTATTGTACACATTCTTGTTTACAATTTCAGAAAAAGCATACCTAAAGAAGTTTTCACATTAGAATTTGATCCAAACAGGAAATAAATGCATTAAATGGTTACTTACCTTCTAACACGTAGACTATACTGCCAACATCCCCTTCTTTGATTATTAAATTACCAGCATCGTAGTGAGCGGGGTGCATGCAGTCCACTATTTCTCTAATTTGACTTATTTCCAAATTTTTCATAAAATCGTTATCAAGAATGGCAGACTTGATTAGCTCTCTCGTTCTGAAATTAAAAAATAAAAATGTAAGATTGATTATGTGGTTGTACAGCCTATTGGAGTAGTTTTTTTTCGTCGAAAATTTGTTATTCAGATGTAATAAAATAAATAATTTTCAAATCTAGTATGACTCGAAAGTTTTTATGGCTTTTCCCCAGGTTTATTACCTATCTAGAGTTTATTATCTACGTCCCCTTTGATCCAAATCTGTCCACAATATTATGAGTTATACCAGTTCCGCAGCGTCACAAGAAAAACTAATTTAAAAAAAAACTTAAGCTAAACTTGAAACAATAGCAACAACTGAAACAAAGATTACAATTTCGAATGCAATATGTAACTGCATAAAACTGAACTGCACGGCACTGATATTAATTTGTTTATCAATGGAGTCTTACCTAGGAAAAGCCAGATTAAGAGTGTCCTTGAGGACGAAGAAATAGAACCATATGAATGCATACGTGTTGAATACGGTTTACGGCTGGTTTACTTCATGTCTACTCTCTGATGTCCGAGTATTGTTCATAATTTCAAACACAAAACTGTTTTTTATTCGAGGCATAAATAGACATAATAATGTTAGGTTTGCTTAAAATACTTTTCTATTTGATACATGTATTAGTTCTTGAAGTAATCTTTTATTTTGATAGACAGTCGTAGTGGTCGTTCACAAGAAAATGTTGGTTTGATTGGTGAAAGTGTTGCTGAAGATCCTGAAATGTCCATTAGACGACGTTCACAACAACTTGGACTTAGTGGATCAACAACATGGCGCATTTTACACAAGGATTTAGCTCTGAAGGCATATAAGGTTCAAATAACACAGGAACTGAAGCCATTAGATCATTTAAAACGTCGTTCATTTGTCAATTTCATCAATGAACAACCAGCTATGTTAATAAACAAAATTGCTGTATCTGGAGTGAGGAAAATCCACGTATTATTCATGAGAAACCTATGCATCCTAAACGAGTTACTGTTTGGTGTGCATTATGGTCACGTGGTGTAATTGGATCTTACTTCCTTGAAAATGCTGCTGGTGAAGCTGTAACTGTGAATGGTAATCGATATCGTCAGATGATAACCGAATTTTTGTGGCCTGAATTAATGAAGATTGATCTAGAGGACATGTGGTTTCGACAGGACGGCGTTACACCTCCCTTTGCACACGAATCAATTGATTTATTGAGAGAAAAATTTCCTGGACGTGTAATCTCAAGAAACGGTGATGTTAATTGGCCAGGAAGATCATGTGATTTGACACCGTTAGACTATTTTCTTTGGGGTTACGTGAAAAGTCAGGTTTATAAAAACAATCCACAATCAATTCCTGCTTTGAACGATGAAATTATTCCTGTCACTGGTGAGATAGAGCCTCAATTATGTCAAAATGTCATTGAAAATTTTAACAAAAGAATGGACGTCTGTGCAGCTGCAAGACAAGGCCATTCGGCAGATATTATTTTTCGCATATAAATGTCATAACTTATACTTCAATTACCAATAAAAAGTTTTTGAAAGTGAATGCATATTATGTGTTTTATTTATTCTTTAAAGAAACGCGAAATTGAAACACCCTTTATTTCCAAATAATATTACTTTTAATGCAATATGTAACTATTACAACATACATAAATATTTTTTTCTAAATTTCTGTTTGTGAGGGCCACATTTCTGAAATCATCCAATTTCTATATCCACACACAAAATTTAATAGCACTAATTTAGTTTCAAACATTCGTAATAACGGATACAGCTTACTAATTGATTATTCATATTAACTCTGAATAATATGAAATATATATGACCGCGCTTAACGTATACTTCTTCGATAAATTTGTTTTCTGTGTAATTAATCATTTGGTAACGTTTAATTGTGCCTCTGGGTGTCGTTTCGTTCCATGGAACACCAACATTCGCAACATGTAATTTATCCTCTTAATTTTCTTTTGCGCTTTTGCAAACTTCTTAATTATTATTCTAAGAGCGATGTGGAGGTTATTATTCCAAACATGGATAACATATTTTATTGGGGACGCCAATCAAACTTACATCAATCCTATACGACCGCATAGGATACATGTAATTATTATAATTAGTATTTAATAATATTATGCAAGTAGAGGTGTACTTATGTTATTTTTATATTTACCTTCTAAAAAATGTACTTCATTTTTAGATGTGTACATATATATGCCAGTGTAATTTACATTTAATGAATTACTTGAATGTTAAATAATAAATATTCAACGATGAATTAATAATTTTGATATTTATTCATTAAAAATGTGCCTTTCGTTTTGTTATTCTACGATTTTATTGAAGTTGCGTTATTAACGGGTCTTTCATTAAGCGCTTCCTATCTTTACATTTAAATAAAACAAAGTGTGTGTGAGATATCATCGAAATCTGTTATTCATATGAAAGGCCATTATGTATAGAATATAACATCGTGCAAATGTCGCTGGGTGGTGCGCCTCCGAAATGTCTAATTTTCCATGACTCTGGCGCATAAATCAGAGGTTGAATTTGATTGTTAGCATGGGTTATGTTTGCTTTGAGGGCCGCTGTGGTTTGTGGCTTATTCGCATAGACCTGCGACTTAAGAAAATCCCACAGGAAAAAGTCTAGCTGGGTCAAATCGTACGATCTGGGTGGCCAGTTCACATCACTTCCACGTGAGATGACCATGCTCTTAAATCGCTCGTGCAAAATGTCCAATATGGCATGAGCTGTGTGGTACGTAGCGCCGTCCTTTTGAAACCACATATCGTTGGTGTCCATATCATCCAATTCAGGCCAAAAGAATTTGGTAATTATCTACCTATAGGGTTCGCCGTTGACGGTGATGGCCTAGCCAACGTCGCTCTCAAAGAAGTGTGGACCGATGACGCCGTCGGTCCAAAATCCACACCAAACAGTGACTTTTTCGGGATGCATTGGGCGCTCTTGGATCTCATGTAGATTGGTATCGTCCCAAATTCGACAATTTTGTTTGTTGACGTACCCATTCTTTCAGAAATGGGCTTCATCGCTGATTTGATGAAAATTAGGGTTAGCTTTCAACTGCTCCAAGACCCATTCAGCGAACACACGTCGTTGTGCATGGTCGTTTATCTTTAACTCCTGGGTCAGTTGAATTTTGTACGGGTGCAGGCTCAAGTCACGACACAAAATTCGCCAAATTGTGGTTTGTAAAAGGCCGAGTTCTTGTGAGCGACGCGAAATCGACTGCCTTGGATTCTCCTACATACCTTCACCGACAGCGGCGATGTTTTCGGCAGATCTTGCGTTTCGTCGTCGTACGGGTGTTGATTCATTGCTTACTGAACCAATGGACTTAACTTTATCGATTACACTGCGAATAGTCCTCTCGACAGGACGATTATGGCGACCGTAAAATAGGCGAAGCACGAGGAACGTTCAACGCAGAGAATTATAGAAAAAGCAGTGTTGAAGTAAGACTAGCAGATTACATAAACTCGACACAGGTTTTCATTTTTGTCAAAAATTCTGCGCAATATTCTACGATATTTGTGACAAAAAGACAGTTTGTAAAGAAAATAAATCAGATGGTATTTATACTACCTGAGATTAAATACTTACTTTGTCTAAGTACTGAAAATATACCTCAAGTTTGGTTCGAAATCTTGATTCATATTAATTCAAGTTATTCTGACTTATTTGCATGTTGTCTAAAAATAAAAAGGAAAAATAGTATGGAAATATTACTTTGACGATCTAGGCTGGCTTATCAATACACTAAAAACAATAGAATTAGTGTATTTGGTTCCTGAACATGCATTGAAAAGGTAGACAGTCTAAACAGACTTCAGAAATATGCTCCTGACCATAGGGACGATATTTCTACTATATAGGACAAACGATGACCACAAAAATCAAAAAGAATGTATTTGTGTAAGCAGGAGTTGTTGTAGAAAATAGTACGACAATCGAAAACCATGATACGTGATCATATGATCAATGTATCTTCTCAGCTTCAATACATTGCTCGTAGACTTGGACATTTTCAAAAATAAACATGGATGAACTATCAAAAATGCAGAGAAGTATAGAAAAAGCAGTGTGGAAGTAAGGCCAGCCATTACATAAGCTCGATTTAGTTTTTCATTGTCGTCAGAAACTGTGCGCAATATTCTACGATATTTGCGACAAAAATAGCAAACTAGTCGGTTGGTATTTGTTCTATCTGAGAATAAGAACTTACATTGTCTAAGTACTGAAAATGTGCTTCGAGTTGGGTTCAAAATCTTGGTCAATGATGAAATTTTAGCGATTTTAGTGGAAGAACATTTAAATAAAATTTAAAAGCTTGATAGAATTTGTATATGGATTAAGTGGCGAACAAGTTTGTATTAAAATAATAAATATCGTTTATAAAGTCAAAAAAAAGGTTACAAACTCATAGTCCTTCAAGGTCTATGACAGATACCTATTATTCTCTTGAAATAAGAACTTCCAAGAATTTCCAGTAACCGTTACACATACGCTATATATATATATTCTTAATAATCGCATTTCCATTATTTCGATGACGTAAATAACTCGTTTTTATAACATAAAACTCTTCAGATGTTAAGACACGGATCAGACCGCAGATCGCTAGATATCAAAGACGAAATGTACATGTAATTTATTACATTGCCAGACTGCGCAATTACATGTTAATAAGTTGTAATTAATGGCACGGTCGGATATACAGTGTCACCAGATCGAACGTCACGCGTTCGCGAAACTATAATGTAAGCCGCCGTGTATCTAATGTTATGTTAAGATTGATCGTGGGCACCTTGTAGCGTGACAGATTAACGTACTCTTTTTCTAAGAGTACACACGGGAACCGAAGCGTGTACCGTGACATTACTCTGATGGATAAGCCGCCTAAATGTAATATTTGTCGCTAACATACAAGTTTTTTTCGGCGGGCTATCGGATCATATAATCCGATTTAATTGAAGCGTAAGTATTTATGCGTTCTGCAACTGAAAAGTTAAATAGATCGTAATTATTTAATTTCATATTCAGCATTCCAAAACATATACTATTTTATTTCATTTACTTAAAGGATAGGCCACTGTTATGGGTTCATTTTGGCTTTATTGCTTATTTTGGCGTTTAACTGTATGATTTTTAGTACAGTTTATTACTTGCTTTGTCCATATTTTGTTGAACACCACTGTATATTTATGAGTATTGTAGTTAATTTTCACATTCTTAATAGTTTTTTTTTGCAGTTCAACTTATTTTACAACTGGCAATTTAATGACCTTAATTCATAAGGCTCTGTAATGCCTAACATTTCATGAAACTAGATCTTCCTTATAAGTAAAGGGTTTTCCAATAAGGACTTGACAACTTTTTTTCAAAATAAAATGCAGACCATTTGAGATATTTCAAAAACTTTATTATCGGGTTGAAGTACAATCAAAACATTTATGAATGGAACTCGACTTCGTTCATATGGTCATCGCGGGCACGTTTGCAGCGGTCGATTCGTTGGACACAATTTTCGATGACTCAGCCACACACTTCGGCCGAAACGGCTGCTATTTTGCGTTCAATGTTGGCTCTGAGCTCTTCCAACGTTGTCGGCTTGTTGGCATAGACCAATGACTTGACGTAGCCCCAAAGAAAAAAGTCCAGAGGCGTTAAATCGCACGAACGAGGCGGCCAATCGACTGGTCCATTTCTTGAGATAACACGCTCATCAAACTTACTCTTCAATAAATCGATTGTAACGTGTGCTGTGTGGCTTGTGGCACCGTCCTGCTGAAACCACATGTTGTCCAAGTCCATATCTTACAATTCGGGCCAAAAATAATCGGTAATCATGGCGCGATAATGATTACCATTCATAGTAACGTGACGATCATTATCGTCGACGAAAAAATATGGCCCTATGACGCCGCCGGCATGCAAACCGCACCAAACAGTTATTTTTTGTGAATGAAGTAGTGTTTCATGAAGCACATGTGGATTTTCACCCGACCAATAATGCATATTTTGCTTATTGACGAACCCATTGAGCCAAAAATGAGCTTCGTCACTGAAAATGATTTTGCGATGAAATTGATCATCTTGGCGCATCTTTTCCAGAGCCCAATCGGAGAACGTACGTCGCTTCAAATGGTCCATCGGCTTCAATTCTTGAGTCAGCTTGATCTTGTATGGGTGTAAACCAAGATTCTTACGCAAAATTCGCCATAAAGTGGTCTGGGCGATGCCCAACTCTTGAGAACGCCGTGGAATTAACTGATTTGGATCATTTGCTACGGACGTTTCAACGGCAGCGATATTTTCGACACTTCGACCAACCCGTTGTCTCATTGGCACGGCAACATCACACAACGAATATGTAGACTCAAATTTTTGCACTAAACTTGTTACTGCCTGTCTACTAGGGCGAGAATTACGACCGAAAATCGGAGTTAACGCTCTTAAAGTAGCGGTCACCGACTCCGAATTTCTGTAGTAAATTTTTATAATTTGCAGACGTTGTTCGTTCGTGTACTTTACCATGATGAAAATGTTAAGTTTACTGAATAAATTGACAGTGACAGTTCGATGATTAGTGAAAGGGTGCGTTCATAAATTGAATTAAAAGTCCCTATCGGAAAACCCTTTATAATCCGCTAGTTTAATTTTTAGTTGTTATTTTGGATTTAGTTTATAGTTTCATTTACTTATACCTTTTGTTGGACTTTTCATAACTGGTAACGTATTTTTTTATTTATTTAAACGCGCCAATCGAACAGCTGATTGATTGTACAATATGAAGGGTGTTTCAAATTTCGCGGTTTTTTTAAAGAATAAATAAAACACATAATTTGCAATGACTTTCAAAAACTTTTTATTGGTAATTGAAGTATCAGTTATGGCATTTATAAGCGAAACAAAAATATCTGCCAAATGCCTCCCCTTGCAGCTCTAGAGACGTTCACTCCTTTGCTAAAATTTTCAATGACATTTTGACATAATTGAGGCTCTATCTCACCAATGACACGAATAATTTCGTCTTTCAAAGCAGAAATTTATTGTGGATTGTTTTTTATAAAGCTGACTTTTCACATAATCCCAAAGAAAATAGTCTAACGGTGTCAAATCACGTGACCTTGGTGGCCAATTAACATCACCGTTTCTTGAGATTACACGTCCAGGAAATTTTTCTCTCAATAAATCAATTGATTCGTGTGCAAAGTGAGGTGTAGCACCATCCTGTTGAAACCACACATCCTCTAGATCAGTATTCATTAATTCAGGCCACAAAAATTCGGTTGTCATCCAACGATATCGATCACCATTGATAGTTACAACTTCACCAGTAGCATTTTCAAAGAAGTAAAGTCCAATTACACCACCTGACCATAATGCACACCAAACAGTAATTTGTTTAGGATGCATAGGTTTTTCATGAATAATTCATGGATTTTGCTCACCCCCAGATACGGCAACTTTGTTTATTAACATAGCCACCAAGTTCAAAATGTGTCTCATCGGAAAACATTATTTTTTGAGAAAAATCAGCTGGTTGTTCATTGATGAAATTGACAAATAAACGACGTTTTAAATGATCTAATGGCTTCAGTTCCTGTGTCATTTGAAACTTATATGGCTTCAGAATTAAATCCTTGTGTAAAATACGCCATGTTGTTGATCCACCAAGTCCAAGTTGTTGCGAACGTTGTCTAATGGACATTTCAGGATCTTCTGCAACACTTTCACGAACCAAACTAATATTTTCTTGTGAACGACCACTACGATTGTGTTTTTCACTTTTTTGATCTACCACAGAACCGGTCTCTTGAAATTTTTTAATAATTCGACCAATAGTGCTTTCAGATGGACGATTGTGTAAACCATAAAATTCACGTAATTTTCTAGAAACTCTTTTCACAGAACGCTGATTTTCATAAAATAATTCAACACGTACGAAGCTATTTCTATAAATGTCATACATCACACTTTTTAAATGCCAACATACCCAGACAAATTCAGTGCGCCATCTATATTTTATTTATTCTTAAAAAAACCGCGCGATTTGAAGCAGCCTTTACATACATTTCATGCGGAGATGTAAACTTAAGTTTTAATAAAACTCGCATGTCGACAGTCATCTTACATGTCACTGCGGATAATCCTTATTTATTTGCAAGTATCTAAATGACTCGTAAATAACTTAAATTTTTATTGTATATTCATCGGGTTGATTAATTTTTTTAACACAAACTCAGTATTACGTATATACATTCGTGTATTAATTTATACGATTAATAAATTCAGCATCACCAATTACATCTTGAATTTAGCATATCCCTGGCAGAAGAATGAATACACATTCGCATCTGTTCATGGTTTTTTAATAGCATTATTTATCTCAGTTTCATTTCAATGCGGATGACTTTAATATTCTTTTTATTGCCATTTTGAAATGCAATTTTTAATACATTTCGAGTGTATTATTTAATTTTCTCTTTTAAAATCCCATTTGAAAAATTACTTTTTTAATTATCTCTCTTTGCAATGTGTACGTTGATTTTTTTAAATTGATGACCGTGATTTAGGTCCATGTAAATAAATGAACTCATTTAGGTCGCCGCTGTGTTAATCATCAACGAGAATTGGTCGTCGATTGTTAAGGATGTATTTAAGAATGCAAATCTCCGTTGAATACTGTTCTTATTCGGAACATTTCATTATTTTTAAACGCAAGTGCAGTGTTGCATACGAAGATAGTTTGACAAGTAGTGAGAATGACATAGGTGGCGCTCTAATTGGTAAAACAAATGCACTGTAATTTAGGTTGGCTATTTATATGTTTACATTCCGATATTTAGATAAATCGGTTGATTAGTTTATTTTTGACAGCTGATTGAAAAAGAAGCAACAGGTCGTTTCGTTAAAATGGAAAAAGCAGAGTATCGTGCGGTGATTAAATACTTCGTAATTAAGGGTATGAAAGCTACCGAAATAAAAGATGAGTTACGGGAAATATTAGGTGAATCTGCTCCATCATCCGCCACAATAAGTAGATTGGTAAATGAATTTAAACGTGGTAGAACAAGCTGTGTTGATGAAGCGCGCTCTGGAGCACCCAAAATAGTGACTTCTAAGGAAATGATTATAAAAATCCCTAATATTATTACGCAAGATCGACAACTCAAAGTGAGAGAGATAGACATGGTAAACATTTCAACAGAACGCGTATACCACATTTTAACCAAAGAATTGGGCCTTTCCAAGCTTTCGGCAAGATGGGTGCCGCGATTGCTTATGACCGATCAAAAGTTCACTCGTTTGCGCATTTCCAATGAGTGTTTGGACCTTTATAAGCGGAATCCGGTTGATTTTTGTAGGCGATTTGTTACTTGCGATGAAACTTGGATACACTACAGTACACCCGAAATTAAACAACAGTCGAAACAATGGTTAGAACGTGGTTCTGCACCTCCAAAGAAAGCGAAAACTACTTTATCGGCAAACAAGGTGATGGCATCAATTTTTTGGGATTCAAAGGGCATTTTGCTCATTGATTACCTTCAGAAAGGTGCCACAATAAACGGACAATATTATGCAGAACTTCTACAAAAATTAAATGTTGAGATTCGTGCTAAACGGCCAGGAATGGCAAAGAAAAAGATGCTGTTTCACTAAAACAACTCTCTCTCGCATACCAGTGCAGTTGCGATGTCCAAAATCCACGAGTTGCATTTCCAATTAATACCGCATGCGCTTTATTCGCAGGATCTAGCCCCTTCCGACTTCCACCTTTTTCCAAAATTGAAAACGACACTAGGTGGAAAGAAATTTTTGTCTAACGACGAGCTTATCATCTTCCTAAATGAGTATTTTGCAAGCCTTCCGGAATCGACAAATTACCTTCGTATATGCTGTATAATCCAATATACAGCCATGTGCACGAAAATAGCAATCTTAAATTACTACTTATAAATAACATTTACAAAGGACAATTCGGATGCAGCTATATTGAAATACAAAATCCCTGAATATGTATGGTTTCCGATAAAGTACCGAATGTGAGGGGGAATTACTGACTTTTCTAGTCATGCATTGTTATTTGACTATGCATTAAAATAGCAGTCCCATAGGTGGCGGCACTAAACGCAGACGTATAAAGTTCTGTATGTTGCAGAATACTTCAACAATTTTTTAATCATCCATTTCTGTTGTAATATGGGCCGAGCAAAACATTGTTCGTCGGAAAAAAGAGCAATTATACTCGACCTACTTAGTAGAGGTAAAGGCTACAAGTTTTTGCAAAATACGCTCTTGTGTTCTGCGAAAATGATTGCAAACGCTAAAAACTGGCGAGAAGTGAAAGAAAATCGTGGTGAAAAAAGAAAACTAGCTCTAGAGAAGATGGAAACATTATAGTTTGTGCAAAGAAGACACCGTTCATAAGTTCAACTGTTATTAAAAGTGAGTTACACCTTTGTATAAGCGCACCTCTACTATTAAACGATGATTGATTCAAGGAAAGTTGCATGCAAGAAGGCCTAGCAAGGTACCATTACAAAGGGTACTAGAAAAGTTTTGTAAAACAGCTTTGTTTATTTAATTTTTTCAAAGTAATTTCCTCTACACTCAATACACCTCTCCATCCTCCGAAACCTATCTTTAAACAAGTTCTGCTAAGTTTTACTAGGGAGTAAAGCACACTCGTTGTCCCAAGCCCGCAGAAGGTCCTCATCACTGGAAAACCGCCTCCCGTTTAGCTATATTTTCACATGTGGGAACAGTGTAAAGTCGCAGGGAGCAAGATATGGACTGTACGGATGGTGCTCGAGAAGTTTCAATTCTGTCGTGGTCAAATATTCGGTGCAGGCTTTGGCGCGGTGAGCTGGAGCATTATCGTGATGGAAGAACCAGATGTCCATTCTTGACTTTGGCCGCAGGTTCTTCATAGATACAATGACTTTAGACAGGCATTGTTCAGTATACCACTTAGCTGTGACTAGCCCATCGACATGGCGCGGCGGCTGCTATGCATGAATGAACATGTCTCAACATGCAGCAACAAGCAGCTTCCTACGACTCATTGTTGCGTCATATTGCAAAACTTTCCTAGTACCCTTTGTACCAGCTAATTGAATTCAACATTGTATAGACTTCATTAAATGATGAAAATGACAGCGTTATGCGTTATTGAAGGATATGTCTAAAGATCAACTTAAAAATTCATTCCACATGTTAATTGACTGTGCAAAACGTTGTATTGAAGCCGAATGTGACTACTTTGAATAAAATAAATGAATTTTACCGAAATAGTAACCATTTGTTTTTATTTGAAAAAAGTTCCGTCTTCTCTGCGACAGACTGTGTAATACACTACAAACTTCAAATTAAAATAGTTTGCTTCTGACAGTCAGTCACATCTAAGGTTATATTTGCTAGTTCACTCATCATTATCATCATAGGTTATGATATTGTAATGTCACACCGACATGTCAAGAATGTCAAAATTAAGAATACTATTCTTCGCAGTAACGTTTCGTATAATAAGTGGATCTCCTTTTGGCGATAAAATGCCCCGTGGTGCCTCGTTTATCATAAATATAAACGAACACAATTTAAATAAGCACATTTGCATAGGTTCATACATACACAATAACTGGATATTGACCAGTGCAAAATGCGCCATTGAAACCCAAGAACGTAACCAAGCCATCTTAATTGCCAGCGATGTAATGTATAGTGATTATGGACAAAGTAGGAAGCCGATATCCTTCGTCATACATCCTGATTACGATGAACTCACGAAAATTAATAACATTGCCTTAATTGAAGTATCGGCTCCTTTCATTCGTGGCAGAGACATCGACATCATACACCTGGCGAAATCTCCCAAAACGGGCCGCTGCAATCTGTTCGGTTGGACGTTCAAGAACAAAAATGAACTGTTCCAATACAGTCTTGTAACGACGGTCAGGACCAAAACACTATCAGAACAAAAGTGTCGTAGCTCCATATATAGTAGCAATGCAAATAATCAATACGTCAAAAATCAACTGTTTTGTATATGGGATGCCCTTTGTATGAATGAAAATGGAGCCCCGTTAGTTTGTGACGGTAAACTTTATGGTGTTGTGTCATATACTGGATGTTCATTTACTGTAATAGAAAGCACAAGGTATCACAGTAAATGGATTAGCTTAGAAACAGCAAAAGTTTCGAAAAGAAGCATGGATCCGTCGAAATCGGATTCGAATTTTATCGTGTCTTATATCATAATTTTGTGCTGCTGCCTATGTATAGTGTACTTTCTGAGACTTATTAAATAGCTTTTTATGAACCGAGTTGATTCATTAAAAATAAAACTGATTCGAAACCTCTGTCGCTTTATAATCTAAGTCAACATAAGTAGCTCCTTGAGTCTCTTTTTAATTACTTAAAATCGCATTCTCTAGATTCCTGAAGAATATTATAATTTTAAAACTTTTTTTGAATATTTCCCATACACTATTTTATTTCTTTTACTTTGTTTCAATGGAAGGTTCTATTATATTTTTAAATACTAGAACATGGAAATATTGAAAATATTGGGTTAGCAACTAAGTACTTTCGGTTTTGTAGTATAAAATAAAACACTTTTTTTTAAACAAAGAATAGTTTTTAATCAATTATATATTTTCCATTTTGCTCAATGACCTTTTGCCATCTTTCTTTCAACTGCATGATTCCGCGCTCATAAAATAAAAATAAATAAAATAAAAGGTCATCGTCATTTCTGAAAGTTTTACCATTCAAAGAACTCTGCAAACTTCGAAATAAATGGTAATCAGATGGTGCTAGATTAGGGCTGTATGGGGGATGTGGCATCACTTCCCAGCCAAGCTTCAATAGTTTCCCACGAGTTGCCAAAAATGTGTGAGGCCTTGCATTATCTTGGTGGAAAACTACACCTTTCCGATTTGACATTTCTGGCCGTTTTTCTTTGATTGCTTCATCCAGTTTTATTAATTGTTGACAGTAAACCTCAGAATTGATCGTTTAGTTCCTTGGAAGTAGCTCAAAAAACCCAACACCTTTGTAATCCCACCAACCTGACAGCATGATCTTTTTTGGATGCAATTCAGCTTTCGATGTGGTTTGAGTTGGTTTATCGTGTTTGCTCCATGATCGTTTTCGAACTATGTTACTGTACAGGACCCATTTTTCATCACCAGTGATGATTCTTTTTAAGAAAGGGTCGGTGCATATCGCAAAAGTTGATTCTTTGTGTTAAATGAATGTCGTTCAATTCGTGAGGTACCCAAATATAATGCTTCTTAACTAGCCCATTTTAGACATTTTAAATGTTTTTCAATTGTTGTGTGCGATATATGTAGTCTCTCCGCAACCTCTCGAACAGTTATATGGCGATCCTCTTCAATTATGACTTTGATTTGGTCATCATCAACTTCAGTAGGCCGACCAACACGTTGCTCACCTTTGAGCTAAAAATCTCCAGAACGGAATTTTTTATACCAATTCTGACACGTGCGCTCTGTTAAACAATTAGCACCATAAACTTCACATATCTTTTTGTGAGCCGCAGCAGCTTTCTTTCCTTTACGGAAATAAAATAGTAAAATATGTCGAAAATGTTCGTTTCTGCACTCCATATAAAATTAACCCACAACTAATAGCTTTAATAAAAATCACGCACTACTTGCTTCTGAAGTTACGTCAATGTGACTAGTATCACGCGACAAACGGTAAAGTACAGCACTAACATACGTTATACAAAAAATAAAGCAACGCTCTCTATCAGTAAAAACCGAAAGTACTTAGTTGCCAACCCAATACATACCGAACTGGATTATTTTAACTCTGCTGCAGGTATTTAGAAACATTTGAACGACAAATTTTTTAAAAAACGAAAATAGGACGATACTTCTCAACAAAAGAAGCGAGTACAATATAAATAAAGAAAAAAAGACTAATAACACATCATTCACAAAAATAACTTTATAGCCTGTAAATAAAAGAGGTAAGACGTAAAAAATGCGTTTCTGTCACCATAAAAGACTCCTGAAAATAACCTAATGGACCGATCTTTCAAAGAAATTTATATTTAGCACCTTCAGGTGTCATTTCTTTTATTCATCGACAATAAAAAGATGAACGTAAATACACTTGATGTAAAATAACTTTTTCAATTTGCTCCACACATCATTTTATTACCACTTAAATTTTTGCAACGAGTTTTTACTGATATTCATCGTTTAATATTTTCGAACGTTAATCTTATTTTATGCTCATATATACTTTGGCTTTTACACTTAATAACTTTATCGGTAAAAGATTGTTGAAAAGTCACCAACGGAAGTTTATACTTTTCCGTAAGTCGTGTGGATAATAAAATGCGTGTGGTAAATTCAGTTGGTGTGTAATTTGATTTTTTCTACATCTACTGACCTTATGTTAGATAAACTCCGAACATATCTGCACTTTCGAACGAGTAGATCTACAGTACCGTGCAACCGAATTAGAAACACCATATAAATTTAACTTTTCATAAAAAATTAAACAAAATAACTTCTCAGGTGAATTTTTGGTTTTGTTTCTGTTCTATACGAGGGTAGTTTGACAAGTAGTGAGAATGGAAAAGAAAAACGAATTTTTTAAATACAAAATAATTTTTATTTTTCAATATATTCTTCTAAAAGAGCAATACATTTATTACAACGGTGCTCTAATGCCCTTATGCATCTCTAAAATGCGATTCCGGAAGGCTTGCAAAATACTCATCTACGAAGATGATAAGCTCGTTTTTAGACGAAAATTTCTTTCCACCTAGTGCCGTTTTCAATTTTGGAAAAAGGTGGAAGTCGGAAGGGGCTAGATCCGGCGAATAAGGCGTATGCGGTACTAAGTGGAAATGCAACTCGTGGATTTTGGACATCGCAACTGTGCTGGTATGCGAGGGAGCGTTGTCCTGGTGAAACAGAATCTTTTTCTTTGCCATTCCTGGCCGTTTAGCACGAATCTCAACATTTAATTTTTGTAGAAGTTCTGCATAATATTGTCCGTTTATTGTGGCACCCTTCTGAAGGTAATCAATGAGCAAAATGCCCTTTGCACACCAAAAAATTGATGCCATCACCTTGTTTGCCGATAAAGTGGTTTTCGCTTTCTTTGGAGGTGCAGAACCACGTTCTAACCATTGTTTGGACTGTTGTTTAGTTTCGGGTGTACTGTAGTGTATCCAAGTTTCATCGCAAGTAACAACAAAGTAACAAATCGCCTACAAAAATCAACCGGATTACGCTTATAAAGGTCCAAACACTCATTGGAAATGCGCGAACGATTGAACTTTTGATCAGTCGTAAGCAATCGCGGCACCCATCTTGCCGAAAGCTTGGAAAGGCCAATTCTTTCGTTAAAATGTGGTGTACGCGTTCTGTTGAAATGTTTACCATGTCTGCTATCTCTCTCACTTTGAATCGTCGATCTTGCGTAATAATATTATGGATTTTTATAATCATTTCCTTAGAAGTCACGATTTTGGGTGCTCCAGAGCGCGCTCATCAACACAGCTTGTTCTACCACGTTTAAATGCATTTACCTATCTACTTATTGTGGCGGATGATGGAGCAGATTCACCTAATGTTTCCCGTAACTCATCTTTTATTTCGGTAGCTTTCATACCCTGAATTACGAAGTATTTAATCACCGTACGATACTCTTTTTCCATTTTAACAAAATACGTGTTGCTTCCTTTTCAATCAGCTGTCAAAAATAAACTAATCAACCGATTTATCTAAATATCACAATGTAAACATAAATAGGCATATTTTCTGTTTCTGTCTTCTATCCTAAAATTTTAACAGTAATCCCCACATTACTTATTGTGTTTACGTGAGTTGTCTTAAAGTTTAGCAAATAAAACTGGAATAAAACAGTAGATAGCTTTTCAAGACTTTATTATCTTTCGAAGTATTCTCCACGAAGATTAATGCACTTTTGCATGCGCTCAAACCAACTCTGGAAGCAGTTGTTCCACTCGTTTGTTGGTATAGTCAAAATTGCGTTTTTGAAGGCATCGACTGCTCTTTCTGACGACTGGAACCTTTGACCACGCAATCCGCTCTTGATTTTCGGAAACGTAAAGAAATCGTAGGGACTTAGGTCCGGACTGTACGGATGATGTTCCAACAATTCGACGTTTTGTTGCGTTAAAAATTCAATTGTCTTGCGTGCTGTGTGCGAATTCACATTGTCTTGATGGAGGATGATTCGTCGGGGTTAGTTTTTTCGAAGTTCAGTCATGACCATTCGGCAGTAGCAATTCTTTGGTCTTGCAGAGGAATCTTGCATGTTTTTGGAGACACTTCGAGGACGGATGACTTTTCTCGGCTTTTCTCACCTTGCAATACCCAAGCAGATAACTGGCGTTTATTTTCTGGCTCATATGAATAAATCCAAGATTAATCACCATTGACAATGTTGTACACGTTTTTAGAATCTCAGGCGTTGAAGCGATCTAGAGTTTTTTGACACCACTTCACCCTAGCTGTTTTTTGCTCTTCGGTCAACAGGTGTAGTATCCAACGGGAAACACATTTTTTTACACACAATTCTTTATGCAAATTTTTTTTGGATCAAGCGTCAATCTGGCGATATGTTACATGTCGATCTTCGTCGATGATCTAGCGCACAGCATCGACGTTTTCCTGAGTGACTGCCGTTTTTGGAGAACCTGCTCTTGGATCGTCGCTACGTACGCATCCGTCCACGTTTGAATTCTCCATACCAACGAAAAATTGTTGACTAATGTGGCGTTTCCCTATTGAAAACAGAAATCAACTCGGCGAGGTATTCTTGTTGATATAATTGTCTTCGAAAATTATAAAAAATTATTCCGCGAAAATGTTTTCGGTTTAATTCCATTTTTCAACTAACTTGTCAACTTTGACAGTTCGTTGTAGTTATAACACTACACGTATCGCACTGGAACATTGGATTTAGGTTAACTAAAGATGAAGGTTAATTTTTAGTACTGACATGTGATCAGTGGTGCCCTCTACGCCCCACTATGCAAAACTTAAAAGACATCTCACGTCGTTATTTCAAATACTGGTATTTAAACCTGTCTAAATCTTCGTTAAATGGCTTTCCATGATATATTTAAATTATAAATGAAATAAGATCATTTTAGACGTGTTAATTATGTAATTTTTTTATACAGTTCTTAATAAACTTAAATAAAAATTTTAGTATTTGATTTTACGTGAAATATTACAGAAATTTGATGAAAAGAATAGCAGAAAAGGTTTGATTAAATGTGATTTTATAGATATGTATTTAAATAATATGGTGACTTAATAATAAATAATAAATCAACACAATATATACAAGACAAGATAGACAAATGGTATACTTACTGGATGCTCTTTGGAAACTTCTCAATTTTAAATTCTTCCGATAACAGAGCTAATGGTTCAGCGCTAATAGCCTGCCTCTTTATTCTCTGCTCTATATTATTATTACAAATAGATTCCTTGAACTTCTCCGTATCATCGAAGAAAGATATCTGCTTGGTAATAATTTTATGCGTCAACGGACTCACCACCTGTCTAAACTTGTCGATCTCGTTCTTTAGGTACTTTATTTCGTTCTCCTTCTCGTCCAATTCTTTCCGCAGCAGTTCGATTATCTCCTGTCTCCTTCTCAGTTCTATCGACTGATCGTGCAGGAGCCTCTTCAGAGACACCATTTCCGACTCGGGCATGTCGTCTCGGCCTTTTTTCTTTCTGGGCAGTATTTTCGATACGAAATTGTAGCAACTCATTAATGCAGATGTGGAATGATATCGTGATGGATCAAGCACGTGATTTTATTGCTGGGCATTAGCGGAATGAGAATGAAGCGTATGCACTGACACTTTCTGTCTTAGGTCTGTTAAGAAGTTACGAAAAAATCGTCCGAGTTCGAGATGTGAATTTTCATGATCTATGTACAATATATGAATGTGTGTATGTGGTTCTATAATTAAAATAAGTCGTTTTTAGCGTTTATTATACCCCCCCCCCCCAGTCCGTAAAAGTATGTGGATATAATTAAAATCGTATAATAAGCGCAATCTGTAGAAACTTGTACTGATACATGTGTTAAATTGAGATTCCATTGCTTCCAAAGAATTGTAATTAATTGATATCCAACGATTACTTAAAATTCTTCGGAACTTCTTCGAATTTAAACGACAGTAGATTGGTATTATCATGAAACACACAATTAAAACGAAGAACAGGTTCCTTTTACATCAAAGTGGATTTTTTACTTATATAGATTTAATTACAATTAAAATCATATACAAAGGGTACTAGGAAAGTTTTGCAATATGTTATGACGCAACAATGAATCGTAGCAAGCTGCTTGTTGCTTTATCTTGAGACATGTTCATACGTGCATAGTAGCCGCCACGCCATGTCGATGGGCTCAGTTATTCATTAGCAGTGAGAATGTAAATTCCTTGCGATGGCATCGTGGTCACGAAATGAGATAAGCGCAGTTTTGCATTATAATTACGTGCGTGGTTTAAACATAGACCAGTGCTTCGAAGAAATGACTCTTGCACTAGGTGATGTTTGCCCACATCGTGCAACGATATTCAGGTGGTACAGAGAATTCCAAAGAGAAAATTTAACTGTGGAGGATGCCGAGAGGCCGGAAATGCCACGAACGTCAGTTACGGAGGAAAATGCTTGGCGAAGACAGGCGAGTGACCTACCAACAGATAGAGGGTACTTCAGGCCTAAATGCACCAGCAATTCGTTCGATTCTGCATGATCATTTGCACGTGAAGAAACTTTGTTCTTTCAGGGTGTCGCATTGACTGACTGAAGAGCAGATGACACGACGTGTGACTTGGTGTCGGGAGATGCTAAAAGCGTTTAATAAGGGACAATCTCGGTATGTGAACAACATTGTGACAGGTGACGAGACTTGGCTGTACTATTACAATGTGCCGAATTGGACATTATAGAAAGAACATTGGAGAAAGTCGAAGAGATTAATAACACCTTTTAAAAGCAATTGAAACTGGAGACGAAGTGTTTTCAATAAGCTCTAAAAACCGAGCAACAAAGACGGTGATCAGAAGATAGACATTAAAAGAAATGTCGTTTGAAGGAGTCAGATATCGAAAAAATGCTCCTTGTTTAAAATTACTAGAATTCAAAAATAATTTTCTTCAAGTGGAAAAGCTGCTAATGCTGACCATTATCTTAGTATACTGATTCGCATAGTAGCCATCTTCGACATATACTCTATGAGTATTAAGAATCATAGAAATGGAGGCTGTTGTAAGTAGAGCACATTTTCATACGTTGTCGATTGTCATTTTTTAATCGAAAATTAAATTTTTTTTATGATGACAGCAAAATGCGTTACAGTTATCGACTTAAAAATCGTTTAATACTTATC
The DNA here is from genome assembly GCA_031893035.1 of Dermolepida albohirtum. Classification (NCBI taxonomy): domain Eukaryota; kingdom Metazoa; phylum Arthropoda; class Insecta; order Coleoptera; family Scarabaeidae; genus Dermolepida; species Dermolepida albohirtum. The sequence continues at coordinate 124,043 of JAVIWB010001752.1, read as the reverse complement.
TTTATCGAGATTTGTTAACTGCTTTCGTTTTAAGAGAACTATATGTCCATCTTTCAGATAAGAAGCGCTTACAGTGTCCCCTTGGTTCTTGGTTGGGATGGAAAGTGATCTGGGAAGGGTTCCTAGAAGATTTTGGCATTTGTCGTGTTAATGAGAGGTCGTCGTGAATTCCGCCAATTATGCAAAATTATAAATTCCTGTTCCGGAATAATTATTTTGAAATAAACTATCTAAATTTCCTCCGCAATAATGACATCTAGTATTTTATCTAAAGTAGGCGATAATTAGAAACATGTGAACGGTCGCCTCATTAAAAAAAAAGATAAAACAAAAGCGGTTTTCCAATGACCAAGGAATGCACCAGTATTAAGAGACACATTAAATAAAAGAGATATAGATATGATAGACAGATATGGACTAAAGAATTTCAGAAAATAGGGTGGAACTTCATCCGGATCTGAGAAAAATAAAGTAGTAACTCAATTTTTTGCACTTTAGCCATGAATCTTCCAAATCACCTAATTGATTGGGTTTTCCTGACCGACATCACATATAATTCCGATGAAGTACTGACCATCACAACTTCATGCATCTTTATGGAAAAATCACTTGGAATGGCTTCGAAGTCTATTACACTGCGATCTTTTCACATCTGTTGTGATCCTCGTTTTTTTCTAGAGTCTGTTCACTTCTTTACATATGCATATTGAAATTGGTCTTGATTACAACAACGAATATTATTCTCACGGGAACGCCAAAGGAAATGACAGATGGCCCGATCAGAGTCAGGCTTGAGTGGAAAAAACTATATATAAAAGGTTTGCGCTTGGTGTAAACTACTGAAATTCACTACCGCCATGCGACTCTAGGCATCTGGGACAATTCTAGTTCTCTTACATTTTACTTTCGGTTTACCATAGTTTGGGTTCCCCGAGAGCACTAGTTTCCGTAATTGTACATTAGTTGTGATATCCTAAGCTGAAATAAACCGTGCAAACAACTTTCAAACAGGCGAAAATTGTGAGCAAACCTTCAACCATACTGTGTTAACGCAGAAGCAAAAACAATAGCATGAAATAGTGGCATTTTGTCGACATAGAGGATGACGTCTCTTAAAAAAATTGTAACTAATTATGGTGCTATGAGTGTGACTGAGCCACAAAGAGGCAAAATGCTAGTATAGGAGGACCAAATAAAAAAAATTGTTATGCAAAAACAATTCTTTTTGCCATTTTCGATACAAATTCACAAAGAAATTGAGCCTTCGGACACCATCGTTGCTTTGGCATTTTATATGGAGGCTCCGAAACGTTCTCGCGACCGAATTAGAAGTGTTCAACTATAAAGAGAAGTTTCCAATAATTTTTTCTCTTGTTTCACAATTCGCAGTTTTTAGATCGAAAACAGATTTTTTGGCACTAATATGTTCCTTTCCGATTTGTAATAAATTATATCCTGATGCTGTTTGGACTGACAGAGTATTGTTACCGAGGATTGTTTTTAAAGTTTTTACGTCGCAAATGGCGCCTTAAATTTTTAACGCATTCATTATTGATATTTGGCGGCAAATGGAATCCATATGTACTGTAGATTCCAACATTTGCCGCCATATATCAATTATAAATGCGTTAAAAATTTAAGGCGCCATTTGAGACGTAAAAACTTTAAAAATAATCCCTAAGGCACTTATAATTGATATATGGCGGCAAACGTTGGAATCTATAGTACATCGCAATAGTAAAATTCAAATATTTACATATATTTGCCTGTTATTGTTCATTAAAGTTTGTAAGTACCTAATAAAATCAACTATTTGCACCCACTTCAAGCGGAGAAATATTTATAAACTATAAAACATAGTTTAAATAAACCAACGAGTTTACTTTTTAATATAAATTTGGTACAATAATATACATTTATTACAAAATCTAAAGATGAAAATACATCCCTGTTTTTTCGTTTGTACATTAATATGTTTGAACGAAAGAGGGAAGTATTGCTTTTTCATCATTCTTATGTATCGAATTTGTACGCTAAATTCACAGAAAATCGTTCTTTAATAATACAAATTTTCCTGACGAGAGGTGAATCCTTCGAAACGCGTAGTAAACAGGTGTTATTAACATTTGAATGACACTTTTAACGTTCACCTAATGACAATTCGCCAATTTAAAGTGTTCATCTACTTACGCAATGGTAACTTGGTGACCTATTTCAGCGAGATGATACGCCCCTGCTTTTTTCTGTCCATATATTCGTATATTTGAACAAAAAAGGGAAGTATTGCTTTTTCATCATTTTTCTGTATTAAAATTATAAAATAAGCCCACACAAAATCGTTCGTTAACAACATAAGTTTACCTGATGAGAGGTGAATGCTTTGAAACGCGTAGTAAACAGGGTGTTATTAACATTTGAATGACACTTTTAACGTTCACCTAAGACAATTCGAAAAATTAAAGTGTTTGCCTATTTACGCTATGACAACTTAGTGACATATTTCAGCGAGATGACACGCCCCTGTTTCCGTTCATATATTCGTATATTTGAACAGAAAAGGTAAGTACTGCTTTTTCATCATTTTTCTGCATCAAAATTGTGCAATAGGCCTACAGAGATTAGTTCGTTAATAATACAAGTTTACCTGACGAGAGGTGAATTCCTTGAAACGCACTACGCGTTTCAAGGAATTCACAATTCTTCTATGTTCATGCAAGATGGGGCTTTTTGCCATACGTTGAAATCTATCCAGAATGTTCTTTCGCGATTTCGGTATGTCAGTATTGACCTGGCCTGGAAATTCCCCGAACCTCAATCCAATCAAAAATGTTTGAAGTGTTCTTAAATTTATTGTTTGTTCGTCTCCAAATCCCAATTTACGCGTTTGAAAAGAAAATATCGAAAGAGCCCGGAGAGAAAAAAGTTGTAAGACACCGTAAAAGTCTATGTCAATAGCAAGTCGAATCGAATTCAAAAAGTTTGACCAAATATTGTAACAAATATATCCTGTAGTTGTAAATATGTGTTCGAATCTATGTTAGCATGTATGTCTTGCCCTACTTGAAGCATACACAATTCATTATCGCCTGAATTTCAATAATATTTAATTTGGTATGTATAATATCAGGTTGTTCAACAAGATTTATCGTTCGATAAAAAAAACACGATTTTATAATTTGAAATACATTTTCTTATACACTATAACCTCCCTGAACTTTAATACACTTGTTCTAGTGATCTTGTAATTTCTGGATTCTCTCCCTGAAGTGAGAATCCCGAAGACTATCGAAATACGCTTCCACTGCTGCTATTATATCTTCGTTCGATGAAGATTGTTTTCCACGCATCAATTTTTTGAGATGTGAGAACAACCAGAAGACAGAGGTAGCTAAATCTGGCGAATAGAGTGGATGTTGCAACAATTCGTACTTTAATTTATTTTTGTAATGGTTTTTTGAGTTGTGTTAGAGGATGCGTTGTCTTGATGAAAAATGATTTCTTTCTTCTATAAACCAGGTCTTTTCATAAGAATTTTTAGATCCAGTTAGTCCAAAAGGTTACATTAATAATCCGAGTTTATTATTTTATCAGTTTGAAGATAATCCATGAACAAAATTCCTTTTCCATCCCAAAAAAAATGATGCCTACACCTTCTTGGCCGATTTCTGGATCCTAACTCGCTTCGGAATCGAAGTACCAGGTTCACACCACTCCTTAGCCTCTTGTTTTGATTGAGAATCATGGTGGTTGGTCTAAATCTCATCCATAGTGATGAAATGATGCACAAAATCGTTTTTATTCTTTCTAGAACGCTTGAAATGTTGCTTAGAAAGTCGCATTCGAATGTGTTTTGTTCCATTGTTAAGGAATGCGGTACCCATTTTGCACATAACTTTCTAAAGTCCAAAGCTTCAGCCAAAATATTGCTCACACTGCCTTATGAGATGACTAGAGCTTCTACTAAATCTCTCTCGGTTAATCGACTACCTTCCAAAGCCATATCTCGTATTTTTGCTACGATTTCTGGCGCTGATGCGCTTTTTCGACGTCCTTCACGGGGATCATTTTCAAGACCCATTTTTCTACTGTTGTATAATGGAAGATAAAGAGTCCTTATACACTTTAAACAATTGTTCATGAATTCGTTTTGGTGAAAAGAAAGAATTTTATCACTGCACGATATTCAATTTTTTTCATTGTAAAAAAATACTGTGACATGTCAGCTTTGAACACCCGTAAATGTGCGAGTGAGAAAATATAAAATGAGAAAACTTCACACGTGTTCATAAAAAGTAGTACAATTTTTAGAAGAATAAAATGACGAACCTAATAGCGCCATCTCTTATCAAACGATAAAACTCATTGAACAAACTGGTATTTAAAGAATTGTCGAGGGAATTCTGTGCTATACTACTTTTTCACACCAGTTCCAGATACTTTCAAATTGTATCTTACCCAATTATAAAAACGCCTGCAAAGCATTTTCGTCTTTAAATAAAATAGCCCATTAAGACGTGAAAATGTAAAACGTACCATCAGTCATCTCGAAATTAAATTGATCGCGTCTTCGTAAAGAAGGTTCAACACCACTTTTTCACGGATAATTTATCGTAGTGAGCCCACCACGATCGCAGTTCAGCGCAAACATAAATTAACATCATGTAAACGTACTAGTGCTTTTTTAACGGGAATAATTTTAAATTCGGTTCACGAATCATGGTCATAAATATACTTAATTAAAGATCGAGAGATAGGAATTATGTTTTTCGTTTTATTCAAAAAAAAGCGAATAGCCGCGGCGTTAATTGTACAACCTTTTCACTTCTCCCAAAAAAGTAAAGGTGAGGCATAAATATGAATTCTGACATCATAATACCCATCGAGTTAGAATCACTCGTAGACGTAAATACTTTATTTGAATCTAAATCTAATCTAGATAAATAGCTGTCGTTATGCGTTGACGAAATGAGAGATCGGAAAAATTATTCTATTTTGAATATTAATGCGTGTTCTGGATCCTGTTAGAGCGACATTTCCCATTGTATTGGGTTGGCAACTAAGTACTTTCGGTTTTGTAGTATAAAATAAAACACTTTTTTTTTAAACAAAGAATAGTTTTTAATCAATTATGTATTTTCCATTTTGTTCAATGACCTTTTGCCATCTTTCTTTCAGCTGCATGATTCCGCGCTCATAAAATTTCTGGTCCTTATCAGCAAAAAAACTGAATCAGATGCGAGTGAAGGTCATCGTCATTTCTGAAAGTTTTACCATTCAAAGAATTCTGCAAACTTCGAAATAAATGGTAATCAGATGGTGCTAGATCAGGGCTGTATGGGGGATGTGGCATCACTTCCTAGCCAAGCTCCAATAGTTTCCCACGAGTTGCCAAAGATGTGTGAGGCTTTGCATTATCTTGGTGGAAAACTACACCTTTCCGATTTGACAATTCTGGCCGTTTTTCGTTGATTGCTTCATCCACTTTTATTAATTGTTGACAGTAAACATCAGAATTGATCGTTTGGTTCCTTGGAAGCAGCTCAAAAAACACAACACCTTTGTAATCCCACCAAACTGACACCATGATCTTTTTTGGATGCAATTCAGCTTTCGATGTGGTTTGAGCTGGTTTATCGTGTTTGTTCCATGATCGTTTTCGAACTATGTTACTGTACAGGACCCATTTCTCATCACCAGTGATGATTCTTTTTAAGAAAGGGTCAGTTTCATTTCGTCTAAGGTGCATATCGCAAAAGTTGATTCTTTGTGTTAAATGAATTTCTTTCAATTCGTGAGGTACCCAAATATCAAGCTTCTTAACTAGTCGAAGACATTTTAAATGTTTTTCAATTGTTGTGTGCGATACATGTAGTCTCTCCGCAACCTCTCGAACAGTTATATGACGATCCTCTTCAATTATGACTTTGATTTGGTCATCATCAACTTCAATAGGCCGACCAGAACGTTGCTCATCTTTGAGGGAAAAATCTCCAGAACAGGATTTTTTATACCAATTCTGACACGTGCGCTCTGTTAAGCAATTAGCACCATAAACTTCACATATCTTTTGGTGAGCCGTAGCAGCTTTCTTTCCTTTACGGAAATAAAATAGTAAAATATGTCGAAAATGTTCGTTTCTGCACTCTATTTAAAATTAAGCCACAACTAATAGCTTTAATAAAAATCACGCACTACTTGCTTCTGAAGTTACGTCAGTGTGACTAAAAGTAAAATACAGCACTAACATACGTTATACAAAAAATAAAGCAACACTCTCTATCAGTAAAAACCGAAAGTACTTAGTTGCCAACCCAATATTACCTAGTAAAATATTAGAAAAGTGCACTGGCGAAGCAATTATGAAGGTAGTGTACGCTAAAAAAATTTCAACTTTCAAATGATCAACTGTTAATGTTTGTGAGCGATGATATAGCAACAATATATATTGTAGGCCGTTCCCTTAATGACAAGTGTGAGTGACTTTTACATGTGACGTGTAAAGTTCATGCTTTACACCTTGTAGCAGAAAGTATTCGACAATGTTATAGAGAGGTGGGTGTATTAATTTCAAATACCAAAGGAATGTTTTTGAAATCTCCCAAACGAGTTCGAGAATTTCGCAGAAGGTGCACCGGTACTTCAGAGCCACCAGAGCCAATTCTCCCATCTTGGGGAACATGGCCGAAAGCGTCATTTCATTATTGCGCGAATTTCCAACAAATAGAATCTGTGATTCTGCGATTCAAATATAAAGGAAGCCGCAACAATTAAGGAAAGCAGGAAAGGATTTCAAAATACTTCCATAAAGGATTACTTGACTTAATAAAAAATTTCAAAACGCTGGTTTGTTATTATTGGAGTCCATGCAAATTGCGGATGATGTACACTCACTGCTGTGTTACGAGTGCCATAAAAATATGTGTTGTAGAAAAGTTCGAAAGTGTTATAAACAAAGATTTCGATTTTACCAAATTAAGACAATTTATGATGGTACGTGTATAGATCCGTTATCTATTTCTAAAGATTATTTGAATTATGCGTGTATTACATCCGTAGATGTTGAGCGATCGTTTTTTAAATATAAAAACACCTTTTCAGCACCGCGTATGTTGCTCTCCGAGAGAAATGTAGAAACTTAACGTTATGCTGCAGACATTTTGTCGGTCTTACCCATTTTTCGCCACACAACAACAGCTATGAATAATGTGTGTTATTTACAAAACAAAACATCAATGATATAAATTACGTGTGCATCGCGAGGTCGCCCGTTTGTTCATACTCGCCTTACTACGATGCTGCCTCGCGGGAAAAATATTCCAACTCTAGTTATATGTTTACATACGAAGGGTACTAGGAAAGTTTTGCAATATGACGCAACAATGAATCGTATGAAGCTGCTTGTTGCTGCATGTTGAGACATGTTCATACGTGCATAGTAGCCACCGTGCCATGTGCATAGGCTCAATTATTCATTAGCAGTGAGAGTGTAAAGTGCTTGCGATAGCATCGTGGTCACGATATGAGATAAGGGCAGTTTTGCGCTATAATTTCGTGCGTGGCTTAAACATAGACCAGTGCTTCGAAGAAATGACTCTTGCACTAGGTGATGTTTGTCCATATTGCACAACGATATTCAGGTCATTTAGAGAATTCCAAACGGGTAATTTAACTGTGGAGGATGCCGAGAGGCCTGGAAGGCCAAGAACGTCAGTTACGGAGGAAAACGTTACTACTGTGAGAAAAATGCATGGCGAGGACAGGCGAGTGACCTATCAACAGATAGAGGGTACTTCAAATCTAAATGCACCAGCAATTCGTTCGATTCTGCATGATCATTTGCACGTGAAGAAACTTTGTTCTCTCTGGGTGCCGCATCGACCGACTGAAGAGCAGATGACACGACCTGTGACTTGGTGCCGGGAGATGCTAAAAAAGTTTAATAAGGGACAATCTCGGTATGTAAACAACATCGTGACAGGTGACGAGACTTGGATGTCCTATTACGATGTGCCGACCAAAGTTCAAAACAAAGTTTGGGTCTCTGATGATGAGGACACATCCGTAGTTGTCAGAAAATCCCGATCTGTAAAGAAGAAAATGATAGCTGTATTTTTCAAATTTAGTGGAATTGCGGGAGGCGTCGTTTTAGACACACAGAAGACAGTCACAGCTAAGTGGTATACTGAACAGTGTCTGCCTAAAGTCATTGGATCTATGAAGAACCTGCGGCCAAAGTCAAGAATGGACACCTGGTTCCTCCATCACGATAATGGTCCGGCTCACCGTGCCAAAGCCTGCACCGAATATTTGACCACGACAGGATTGAAACTTCTCGAGCACCCTCCCTACAGTCCAGATCTTGCTCCCTGTGACTTTGCACTGTTCCCGCATGTGAAAATGAAGCTGAAAGGGAGCCGGATTTCCAGTGATGAGGACCTTCTGCGGGATTGGGATAACGAGTGTGCTTTACTCCCTAGTGAAACTTGGCGGAACTGGTTTAAAGATTGATTTCGGAGGATGGAGAGGTGAATTGAGTGTAAAAGAAATTACTTTGAAAAAATTAAATAAACAAAGCTGTTATTGCAAAACTTTCCTAGTACACTTTGTACTATGTTTTATATCTGTTATATGGTAATAATTACGTAGTAGTTTGTAATAAAAATAAATAAATTATAATCGTAAAATTAAATCTTATTACTTTTTACATTTTTGCAAAATCAAAAAAAAATTTTCATGCACCGAATAACGAAACGTACCTGCGAATTAAATAAATTACCCGGGTATTGCTATTGTAATTACTATTATGTAAATAACAAAACGAAAACAAATATAGACAAACATATAAATAGAATGCTCATACTTATCTAGCATTAATTTTCTATTACTGGATATTACATATTGTTTCAATATGTCTTATTTTTTGCATTTGAGGCTACGTTACAAAACTTTAAAAGTAATTTGCCAACACATTAAGCTATTTACGTAAGTAATTTTCTTTAGACACACATAAATGTTTCATGTTATACCTAGTTATTATTTTTTTATTTGACATTGAAGTGTCAGTTTTAATAAGGAGCTTCTTTCCATATTTGTATTAAATTATTACGAATAAATTTACATTTTTTTAAAATAATAACACGAAATATAGGAGCTATTTTATGTGGTTGGCTTCGAATATGTAACCTGTTGTAGAACAATCAACAAAATATTAATGGGTATTTCTAGAACTAAAGGCTAGAAGAATATTCAATAAGTATATACATATACGTTTATAGTCAAGGTGAATATCATTTTATGGTAAACAGTTTTTGTTTGATTTCTAAATAAAATTTAGTACCTAAAAAAGAGAGAAGGGAATTATTTAGTATTTTCTGAGTTAGTTTTTCTATTGTTTTTTTTATCTTTATTAATTAGTAAGTGTAATTTTAAATAAATAATTGGAATATCCACAAATCTTTCGATAATAGTAGTTTTTGCAAAGGTCGATGTTTAGTAAAGTTTTGATAATATCCGCTTTAAAAATTCTTGTAAATAACACCATGTAACTAAGCTGGTAAATGCTTAAATGAGGCTTAGGTTAGAACTAAAAGTTGGTCAATTAAGGACCTCAGTATCGAGTTTCTGGAATTACTTCCAGAGAGCATCCTTGAACTATATTTCATATCGATAGTCTAATGAAATATAAAGGTATCTACATTTATTATCCCAGGTACAAATCTTGTATGAATTATACATTTAATTCGCCTGCTATTCATACAGAATTTTTACTGAGGCGATCCCAAAAAACACCATCATGATCATGAAGTCTCCTAAAGTATCCTACTAGACAAATATGTGGAACTCTCAATTTCGAGAATAAATGTAGGTCACACTATACCAAGATGGTTCGATAACTATGTGGTCTAATACAGAGATGGCGCGAATTCGACGGATTATTCTTGACCACTCTGCAGCGCTGCGGTAAATGTAGCAGTACAGAGATTTGACAATTGATCTCTGTTTGGCACTGTAGTAAAGTGACCGTCTTATTTTGCAAACAATGCAAAAAATTGAGTTGTGGTGGAAAGTTTGAAAGGCTAAACGCTATTCGAAATTAAAGAAGAATTGGATTTGATACTATTTAGAGTCTGCTATTTTCTTTTCAATGATTAACACTTGGTTTCCGAATTTAAATGTGGTTGTGCGAGCACAAAGGATAAACTCCACATTGGGAGTCTAAAAACGACTGCTGCCCCGAGTATGATTGAAAGGCCTCACTTTATCGTACTGGATGACTGTCGAATCAAAGTCCGCGACAAAATTCTGTAAATAGAGGACGTCCATTCTTCGACTTACAACGAAGTCATTGCTAATTTGGAACACCGTATGAATAAGTGAGATGAATGAGCAAGAAACTATATTGAAAAATAAAATGTTATTTTTTGTCCAAAAAACTTGCACTTTCTCCGTTAGGTAACGTAGTTATAGAACCGTCCTCGTACACTGCCTTGTAAATTTGGAAAGACGTATATTTGCCAGAAAAACTACTAAAATGTTAGATTACGTCTTTAAGCGATAGAATTGGAACCAATAACAACTCGAATACCATCATGATATAGTCTCTAGCATTTTGGCTTTAAATCAGTAACTTTCTTCATAGTTTCGTCTGTCCACAATTTTACAATCATATTTTTTTGCAAATGCTAACCGAGCCTTCTTGTTCTTCGTTTAATAATCTTTCTTTTTGAATTAGTTCAAGGTTTAATTTTGTTGATTTTTCATAATTTCCAGTACCATTTATTAGAATCGATTTTCTTGTTTATTCTCTCATTTGTATAGCACTCAGGCCGATTTTGCTCTTGGTTTTACTTCATCTTTTTCTTCAGTCATTTTCCGTCCTGGGCTGCCATCTGTCATTGTCCCATCTGTATGATGTGTACATTTTTCAAAACTCCAAATTCCTATCATCGACTAAGTCAGTTTTTCTCTTAGTCTTTGCTCCTTTTCTCAAGGTTCAAAGAATGTTTTCTTAACACTAGTAGTAACATAGTTTGATAATTAATAGTAAAATTTACTTCACAAGTCTCTTCCTTTCTATTTTTTTGCGCGGAGAATTCCTCTGAGTGTTCTGTTATTAGATATTTTTGTAACGTGTCCAGTCCGCTGAAGCTTTTTGAAGCCCTCGATTTCTTACTAACCAGCGACTAAATTCAAATCTTGACGCGTAGTCACCAGGTTTCAAAGCTTGTACAGGGAAAATATAGTACGGGTACAAACTGAAGTTATGTAAAGTTCTTCATACTCTTATGCCGTCTACGTTGTCTGTTGGTTAATCTTCGAACGTAGTAGAAGATTGAGCGTCAAAGATATTAAGTATTGCTTCCTTTTGAGCAACTTCTTGTCGTCCGGGACGTTCAGAAGTTGCCGCGAGAAATCTGCCTGTTTTTCTTAAACATCGTGCATTACTGTATACTATACTATCTCTCATTACGCTGTATTATCGTTTAAATAAAAATACCTACGAGGTTTATAAACTTGCCAAAGAAAACCAAATTATCTAATGAGCCCTGGATTGAGGGAAACAATGGTTAAAGTCATTCCACTGTTACTTTCATTGTTTACGCCTGATTGTCTCATTTGTACTGAGATTTACCTTATCTCTTATACGTTGGTCTTGGTGAGAAAACCACTTTCTACATCTAAGCTATTCTGAGTATTTTTTTAAATATGTTGTTTTCTATGTTATCTTCCTTAATTTGAACTTGTTTGTGAGAACAATTAAGCTTGTATTTAATATCTCTTTGCTTGTAAATGTCTCCTGTAATTGATGTTAGGCTGCTGGCGAATGTGAAGAGGTGGATTATTATAACTTTAATTAATGTTGTAATACATATATACAAATGCGTTACATACGATACATACCATATTTATGTAAAATTATGTGTAATTTCGCCCAGTAAAACTGCATCGACATTATAAATCGCCGATAATTTTCGTTTTAATAAATACCATCGTAAATTGTGTAATAATTGTCACATTACTGCGTAATTACAATTTGCGGAGGCTTGTCCGACACCTTATTAAGGCACGGTTACACTAATATTCGGGATCAAAAAAGTAAAACCCGATAAATCCCTGTCAGTTACTGGACAGATAAGAATCGGTACATCCTACTTCATGCAGATTAATATCGTACCACATGTATATTGCAATTTACTAAATTGGGTTAGACCTCAGTTAAAAAAAAGTCTGCTTACCTTACCTTTATGTTAATAAACGTGAGCTATTTTTATTTAATTGGATGAAGTATCCATGCTTCATACTATTTTAATGGCAACGTAGCAAAAACGGTTTGTTAACAAGTCTACATATCTGGGAAAGGTAATTAAAATAAACTGGAGTAACGTTAAAGTAATAATTAAACGGATGCATGGAGTGTAATGAAGAAAAAGAATTTAAGGAATTTGAAAAACATAAAAAGTTTACGAGGATAATTCTGTTTCTAAATTTAAAAATTAGGTTTATAACGCAATTATTCAAGGAATCGGTATTAATAGCAAGTGCAATCGAACGGAGTATAATAACCAAGGATCGGGAGTCAGGGCTGCGGTAGATACCACGAAAGGTTGTACGATGTACACGGAAATATACCTGTCGAATTCATGTAGAATGGTTTTTACGCCATGTAAACAAAACATTGGGAATCCGAGCATGTCTATAACTCACAATATAGTAACAATTTCTATTCAGTAAATATAATAATGCACGTAATATACGAATAATTATTTTGTTAAATTTTACACAGTCTATCGCAAAGAAACCTGAACTCTTTTAAAACAATAATTCGTAGTGGCGCGATCTATTAAAAAAATATGCGTCAGTAAGGTAGAGTTTTCACCAATGCTATGCCAAAATATCATGACATTTGCATCATTAGAAGCAGAGAAATTGCGCATAAAGTAACAGTGTGTATTTAGCATTGGTTGTAAAATTAATTTTGAACGAAGAACAAATATCAAGTTCTGTTTTTAACTCAGTAAATCGCTTACTGAAATGTTTAATTTGATGAAACAAATGTATGGCGATGCGTGTTTATCACGTACGAGTGTGTATGAGTGACGACGAACATCCTGGTGCAAAAAAATCTGTGGTTACGGAAAGTAACATCGAACTTGTGGGTGAATTTATCAGAAATGAGTCGAAATCCTCATTGCGATACGTGGGAACGGAATTAAATATTTCTGATTCAATTCATCGCATTTTGACACAGCATTTGGGACTGAGAAAGATTTGTGCAAGATTTGTACCACACAAACTAAGTGAATTCAACATTGTACAGACTTCATTAAAGACTCACAAAAGGCGAAAATTTTAGATATTCTATTGTAACTGGCAATGATACATGGTGTTTTCAATATGATCCAGAGACCAAGTGTCAAAGCTCTGATTCGAAGCATCCAAGCGAAGAAAGACTGAAAAAAAACCGTTTGGAGAATTTAAAAGTGAAGACGATGTTGACTTCTTTTTTTGATTCGAAAGGCATAGTGCACAAAGAGTTTGTACCAGCTAGTCAAACAATCAATGTTGTATATTATCCTCGTGTTATGAAGCGTCTTTTGGGGCATATTCTTCGTGTGCGCCTTCAATATCATGAAAATGCTAGCTGGCGTTTGTTACATGATAATGCACCATCTCATCGCACGACGCTTATCACTGATTTTCTAACTACAAATAGCATTTTAGCCATCAACCATTCACCGTATTCACCGGATTTAGCCCCCTGTGATTTCAATCTATTCTCCGAAATACATTTGCCGTCGAAAGGACAGCGCTATGCCGACGTCGAAGCCATTAAAAAGGCGTCAGCAGCGATCTTGAAGGACATCTCTAAAGATGAACTTAAAAATTCATTCGACATCTTAATTGACCGTGCAAAACGTTGTACTGAAGTCTCTGGAGTACCACAAAATACCAATTTGGGTCGTTTATTGTTAAACATCTATGTCAGTTATATAACACCGCATAAGTAAAGTACATAAAAAAAAATGAAGAAACACAATATTAAGATTGCTCTTATAACAAAGTTTGTAATTATAGTTGAATATTGTAGGAATGTCCGAGAGATGACACTAGCGCGCCCTATTTTTAATACGTTATTTATTTTTTGTTATTGAAAGAACATTATTTGCGCAATATCCTACAATATTTAATTTTCTTAAATATTATTTTTTAAATTATGATCAACCTTTATAAAATTTAACATACAAAATACGTTAATTGAATATATCCCTGAATTAATTTCATTGTACGTACATTCAGTTATTTGGAAAGTTTAAATTGCATCTCGATATTATAATCCAGGTTAGCAACGTTATGCAAGTGGGGTAATTATTTAATTTTTTGCATTTTTTAATTATTATTTACACATTTATTGTGAACAAAATAATTTGTATTTGTTGTTAACGTTTAATATAAAATAAGTTCAACTTTCACTATTATTGTTACTATAACAACCTCTTTTGAGGTTAATTTTTTTGATTAGAAGTAAATAAATAATACAATAATTGTGTATGTGTAAATCAGACTTTCGCAGCTGATATTTTATGTCAAAATTATTCACGTGATTTGTTCGTGGTTAGTCTATCTGTTCGTGGTACAGAACATAGATGTAGAATGACCGTTCCTTTCGTAACAGAACATTTTTTTTACCCGACGAACTCGATTTGCTGAAACAACTGTGAAAACATATCTGATGTTTCAAATATTTATCCGATTTTATCCTGTTTGTGATTTCGCTGGAAACGCTGCTTAAAAAGGTGCTTCAAGTTTTATAAAAGCTTTAAATACTTGGATTTTGGATTTATCAGCACTGAAGTAAATGAAAAAGAGAAGCTCCTGTGTGTCATTTACTCAAAAATTTTAGCAGCAAGTAGCATGAAACATAATAAATTAAAACGGCATTTGGAAACGCTTTGTAGTGAATATGTTAAGGAACTTCGAATTTAAATTACAATTATGTGAAGAGCAAAAAATTATTTTTCAAACAGCTTTGTCTATAAATGAAAAAGTTTTACCTGCCTTTGTAAAGTTTTATATAAAATAGTCACATCTAAAACTCCTCACGTATTGGCGAAGGAGTTCTGCTGCGACTGAAATTGTAGAAACTTTGTTCTGAGATAAATTGGTCAAATAACTTCAGTCCAAATCTTTATCAAATGATACTGTTGCCCGTCGACTTGATGATATAGCTTTTATAAAAAGTTTAATATGAGGACAGCCGTTTATATTTCGGGAATAGCAAAGAAAAAACAATTTTTATTATCGAAAATAGTTTTATTGCTTTTCAAAATATTCTCCTTGAAAATCAATGCACTTTTGCATTCGTTTAAACCAATCCTAAAAGCATTGCTGCCACTGTGAAGGCGGTATCTCCAAAATATAAATTTTGAATGCATCAACTGTCTATTCCGGCGTAGAAAACCGTTGAAAACGAAGTTTATTCCTCACGTGTGGGAACAAAAAGAAATCACAGGGTGCTAGATCAGGGCTGTACGGCGGATGGCTCATCAAATCAATGTTTTTCCCGGTCAAATATTCGATTGTTTGAACCGACCTGTGAGAGCTCGCATTGTCATGTTGGAGAATGATCTGTCGTTTTCGGTTTGTTTTTCTTATTTATTCAAAAACTTTTGGCAAACAAATAGTTGTGTACCATTTGGAATTAACCGTTCTACAACTCTCACGGTTGCAACGTGACCGGTTTTGCGAAAAACAGGTGACCATTTGTTTTGATGTGCTTTGAGCACGGACACCTTTTGTTGGTTTTGGCTCATCTTGGATTACTCACACAGTCGACTGCTGTTTACTATCGAGCTCATACGTATAGATCCAAGATTCGTCACTTGTGACGACTTTATAAATGTTTTTTGAAGCACCGCCATTGTATTTTTTGTGTATTTCTTGACACCGATCGACGCGAGCCCTTGTGGTACCCAACGTGAACACAGCTTCTTAACGGCTAAATGTTCATGCCATGATCTTATGCATGCTGGTGTTACTAATACCCAGAGATGCCTCGATCTCACAGTATGTCACATGACGGTCTTGCATTATCAATTCAGGCACTGCATTAATGTTTTCCGACACAACAACATTTGCGGGATGACTTTCACGAAATTCATTGTCTAAAGAAAGCCGTCCAAATTCGAATTCACTATACCAACGATATAGTGTAGTTTTCGATGGTGCTTCATCACCATATAAAGAATTCAGCTCGTCGATGCATTCTTGTTGAGATAATCCACGCCGAAAGTTATGAACAATATTTGCACGAATTAATTCCACATAAAATTTTCAAGTTACTGTCAACAATAGAAATAGCGCCCGGATAATAAAACTGTCAAGGTAAATATATTGTCAAAAATGACAACCTTCACGATGCAATCATCAGATCAGAGGCAACACTAACAGTGTTTCCAGTTCCTGAAATATAAACGGCTATTCTCGTAATTATATGTGACTGTTGCATTTACCTACCGAACGCACGCCTGTGGTGCGCCGACCATCTTCCTCACTCTACTGATATTTCGATATGATGACTAATCAATCGCTTGTTTATTACGATTGTTTTTGCTTATAAATACATTTTGAAATCCTAGAATGAGTTATTTTAATTTCTGTTATTTCGAGTGATCGCAAATCGACAAACATGGTAGGCGATGTATTATAAAAACAAACGACAAGTACACCTTTATTTGCTATAATTGTCTATTATTACGATAGGACGGAATAAATAAAAAAGCAGAATAGCTGCCGGTCATTTTTCGAAGCCAATAAAACACGTACGGCAGAACGAACATGAGACTTCCATGAAATTATCTTTCCGAACAAATTGCATAATACATCCGCGATTCGATAAATTCCAGGAACTGAAATGTATGCGTACATAAATGTATATAATTCAAGGTTAACTGACCATATTTTAGTACATTACTGTAACGGAAATTAACCGCGACAATAATTACATATTTTGGTCAAATTATTGCAGCACGAAGTTATTAATGATTGTGCGTATTTACATACAGTGGATCGCAGCTTATTTCAACCACCCTCTTTAAAAAAGATAAATGTCGATGTAACTTTTAAATGAAACAAGATATCGGAAAATTTTAAGTAGGGTTTAATAAAACACTTTTTATATTCAAAAAAAATATTTTATTTATTCTAAAATTCTCATTTTTATAAAATTAAAAACTAAAAATAAAAAACATAGGTACTTCAGTAGTCACAGCTTCTTTCAACCAGTTATAAAAAAAATACGAGGGTAGTTTGATAAGTAGTGAGAATAGAAAGGAAAAACGAATTTTTTAAATACAAAATAATTTTTATTTTTCAATATATTCTCCTAAAAGAGCAATACATTTATTCCGACGGTGCTCCAATGCCCTTATGACATCTCTAAAATGCGATTCCGGAAGGCTTGCAAAATACTCATTTACGAAGATGATAAGCTCGTTGTTAGACGAACATTTCTTTCCACCTAGTGCCGTTTTCAATTTTGGAAAAAGGTGGAAGTCGGAAGGGGCTAGATCCGGCGAATAAGGCGCGTGCGGTGCTAATTGGAAATGCAACTCGTGGATTTTGGACATCGCAATTGTGCTGGTATGCGAGGGAGCGTTGTCTTGTCTCAACATTTAATTTTTGTAGAAGTTCTGCATAATATTGTTCGTTTATTGTGGCACCTTTCTGAAGGTAATCAATGAGCAAAATGTCCTTTGAATCTCAAAAACTTGATGCCATCACCTTGTTTGCCGATAAAGTGGTTTTCGCTTTCTTTGGAGGTGCAGAACCACGTTCTAACTATTATTTCGACTGTTGTTTAGTTTCGGGTGTACTGTAGTGTATCCAAGTTTCATCGCAAGTAACAAATCGCCTACAAAAATCAACCGGATTCCGCTTATAAAGGTCCAAACACTCATTGGAAATGCGCAAACGAGTGAACTTTTGATCAGTCGTAAGCAATCGCGGCACCCATCTTGCCGAAAGCTTGAAAAGGCCCAATTCTTTCGTTAAAATGTGGTGTACGCGTTCTGTTGAAATATTTACCATGTCTGCTATTTCTCTCACTTTGAGTCCTCGATCTTGCGTAATAATATTATGGATTTTTATAATCATTTCCTTAAAAGTCACGATTTTGGGTGCTCCAGAGCGCGCTTCATCAACACAGCTTGTTCTACCACGTTTAAATTCATTTACTCATCTACTTATTGTGGCGGATGATGGAGCTGATTCACCTAATGTTTCCCGTAACTCATCTTTTATTTCGGTAGCTTTCATACCCTTAATTACGAAGTATTTAATCACCGCACAATAATCTACTTCTTCCATTTTAACAAAATGACGTGTTGCTTTTTTTTCAATCAGCTGTCAAAAATAAACTAATTAACTGATTTATCTAAATATCGGAATGTAAATATATAAATAGGCAACCTAAATTACAGTGCATTTGTTTTACCAATTAGAGCGCCACCTATGTGGCATTCTCATTACTTGTCAAACGACCCTCGTATAAATTTAATTATTAGTTTTCTACTTTTTTTTTAATTTTAGAATTTGGTATGACCTTCTTTTTGGTCAATTACAGCTTCTAGTCTATTTTACATAGAATACACTAATTTTCGTGTGGTTTCAATAGTTTCTTCGACCATTCCCCCTCTAGTACTGTTATTAGGTCATTCCGTTTTGTGATCTGGTGTTGGCGGACGTTTTAGTCTAATATTGCCCATAGATTTTCAACATTTAGATCAGGTGATTGCACTGGCGGTTGCATCAAGTGGGGATAGTTCCAAATGAGCCAAGTCTGGACAATACTTGATTTATGTTTCGGGTCGTTGTCCTGATAGAAGCGTAACTCATCTCTAATACCCAGTTCTTCGGCACTTTGCAGAAGATTGGCTTTTAAGATGTTGAGTTATACGTTCTTGTCCATTGTATTTTTAGTTAACTGTAAGTTTCTAACTCCACCTGAACACATGCGGGCCACACCGCGACGCTCCCACCACCTTGTTTTATTGTTGGTTTTAAGTTTTTATTTTGCAGCTCCGTATTTGGCTTACGCCAGACGTAAGTTTGACCATCAGAGCCGAAGATGTTAAATCATGTCTCATCCGCAATAATCACATGCTCCCAAAAACTTGAGTCTTTGGTAATGTGTTCTTTGGCGAATTTTAGTCGTGCAGCTTGATTTTTCTTATTTATAAATGTTTTTTTCCGGGCCACTCTACCATTAAGGTCGCAACGATTTGTTACTACACTGTGTTTTGTTTAAATCATTTTTAACTTCAGCAGTTAACTTTGGAGCAGATAGCTTCGGGTTTTTCTTAATTTTTCTCACTATGTAACGCTCATCTGCTTCATTAAAAATTTTGTTTGGAGCTTTTCTACCCTTTTCAGTGCTCTATTTTCGTGCCTGAATTGATAAATAATACTTTGCACTGTCGAATCACTAAGACAAACCATTTCAGAAATTTTTCGACGACAATGGCAATCTTTATAATGGCGAACAACTAATTCTCTTTGTTCAATTGTGGTTTGTCGTCCCATTATTTAAAAATGTGTCTCCAAATCAACTAGATGTGAAAATCGCACTAAAAGCTTATCTAAATAATTTAAAACATAACTGCAAACAATAATTCTTGCAAATTTACCGTTAATCGATAAGTAATGTCAATTAAACAGGTCTTAGAAGTAGCTGGTTGAAATAAGCTGTGACCACTGAAGTATCTATGTTTCTTATTTTTAGTTTTTAATTTTATAAAACTGAGAATTTTAGAATAAAATATATTTTTTTTGAAGATAAAAAAAGTGTTTTATTAAATCCTACTTAAAATTTTCCGATACCTTGTTTCGTTTAAAAGTTATATCGACTTTATCTTTTTTAAAGAGGGTGGTTGAAATAAGCTGTGAAACACTGTATATCTCAAACAATGTGCGGAATGGAAATAATTCATTGGTTGACGTCATAGAGATCTTGCAACTGAGTCGGGAGGATATAATGTACTTGCTTAGGTGTACTGAACTGACTATCCGGTTCTCAGAGGAATATTTCAATTAGTTGCTTTGATTCTATTAAAAAAAAATTGTTAGTCAAGACAGAAAAAAAAGTACTGGTTTAAGAATGTGTTAAGTTCTACAGTTTTAAAAAAATGGAGGTAAAAATAAACAAGAAACAAACCAAGTACTAAGTGTAATATTATGAACGTATACTATGTATCTATTATACAGTCACGTGCATGAAAATAGCAGTCCTAAATTAATACTTATGAAAAACACTTACAACGGACAACTCCGATGCAGCTACGAGTATATTGAAATTATTTAAAATCCCTGAATATATATGGTTTCCGGTAAAGTACCGAATATGAAAGGATTACTAAATTTTCTAGTCATCCGTTATTATTTGCTTATGCATTAAAAAGCAGTACCATAGCTGGCGACACTCAACGCAGACGCATAAAGTTCTGTCGGTTGCAGAATACTTCAACAATTTATTAATCATCCATTTTTTTTATAATATGGGACGAGCACAGCATTGTTCGTCGGAAAAAAGGGCATTTATACTCGATCTACTTAATAGAAGCAAAAGCTACAAGTTTATAAAACATACTCTCTCATGTTCTACGAAAATGACTGCAAATGCTAAGAACTGGCGAAAAGTGAAAGAAAATCGTGGTGGAAAAAGGAAAACTAGCCCTAGAAAAGAAACATTATAACTGGTCAAAGAAGACACCGTTCATAAGTTTAACTGTAATTAAAAGTGAGTTATTTCTTTGTATAAGCACCTCTACTATTAGGCGAAGATTGATTCAAAGGAAGTTGGGTGCAAGAAGGCCTGGGAAGGTACCATTTTTAAATAAGAGGCAAATACAAAGTAGATTGTTGTTTGCTCATGAACACGTACAATGGGTCGAAAAAGCGATGTAATGTACTGTGGTCCGATGAATCAAAAATAGATTTATTTAATTCCGGTGCATACCAATACATCGTACGAACACCACCATTGGCTGCATTTTAATCCCAATACACCAAAAAGACGGTAAAATTCGGAGGCTCAAGCATCATGCAGGGTGTTTTTCATGGTATGGCCTAGGCCCTTTTACAAAAGATAGAAGGCATAATGAACGTTGATGTCCATGCAAACATATTACAAAATGTACTTCTACCATATGTAGAGGAAGAAATGCCACTAAGTAATGCAGGATAACGATCCAAAGCATGTTTCTCGTAAAGCGAGATAATAACGTTCGCGTTGGCGATCGGCACCATCGCCAGACTTAAACCCCATTGAAAATTCATGGGTGCAGTTCAAAATACTGTATCTGCTGCTAAGCTGCAAAATATTGACGATCTGTGGAGCATATGCCAAGCCGAATGGCAATCAAACAGAGACATGTAGGCAACCGGAGAATTCGCCCCACAGGTGCCAATAGGTGATAAACAATAAAGGTCAAGCAACAAAATATTAAGTGTTTCAGTCCAATTAACTGAGTAAGTGATTAGGCAGGTGTTTGAGGCCAGGGAGATTGGAAAGAGGAAGAGGGGTAGACCGAGAAGAACGTGGAGGGATGAAGTGCAGTCGGCTGCGGTGAAGAGGGGAGTAGGATGGGAGAGAACATAAAGGCTTTGGCGAGCAACAGAGGAAAGTGGAGGGAGATATGGAGAGGGGAAGCGGAGGACTCGACTCCAGCATGACTCGACACCGAAAGGTATAGAAGTCTATAGGATTAAGTAACTGAGTAAAAATGACATTTGGCTAGTACTTTGACATGACTGCTATTTTAATGCACAATTATTTTGTTTGCCCTAGAATATAAACAGTTTTATTTTCTCTTTGGTATTAAGAAATCTATTTATTTATTGTTATAGTTATGTAACATGTTGGAATAAAGAGTTCAATAAACTTGAATTTATTTTATTTAACGTATAAATTGATGTTTCAGCAAATTTAAGACCACTGCTACTTTCGTCCACATGACTGGACTGCATATGACAATATAATATTATTGTTTTACAAAATCCAAAAAACTAAAGTCGTAATGCATTTTTAAAAATAGAATCCAGTGTGTTTGTTTCACACTATTTTGAAAATTACGTCAAATTAGAGTTTGTTATTAGCGCATGGCGGGGTGACGTTTTTCAAGAAGACATCATTACCCTTCTTTTAATAGAGTGTAAACGTATAAAACTGTATACATTGCATGTGTATGTATGTACATAACGTAGATATTCAAAGAGAGAAAACTATTTGAAACTAGAACGCTTCACTGTAATAATTTAAAATATGTAAACGAGTGTGTGTAAATGTTTACTCGTAACTGAGCTATCTAGAATTGAAAAATATACAACCAAGATGAAACATTTATGGCGAATAATATGAAATTACCTAAATTCAGAATTCGAATGTAATCATTTAGAAGTGACTTCTTCTTTATTGAATGCTTTCGTCAGGGGAAAGAAGATAAAATTATTAGAATGTTTTCTAAATTATTGAAATTAACGACAGCTTCTGCAGATAATAATTACTAATTATTGTTATTACAGCGATTTTTTTTGACATTGCGAATATCCATGCAGTCAGGTGCTAACGATTACAGAAGACATAACTAAGAACAAGGAAATTTTTTAACACAAACAGCACTGGGCCATGGAAATATAAAACATTTTAAATGCAGCTTGAATAATTCCAAACTGAAATTAAAAAACGACCTTTTCTTGTTGATTTTATGTTTGGATTTTCATCGAATATTAAAGTGACATTCTCTCATTAATGTTAAATACAGGTCGAGAAGCTCATAGCTTGGTTACATATTTGTGTCCACTTCTTTTTGTTTTCTGTTAGCTTTTCCCAGTGCGGGATTCCCATCAACTCTAGATCTTGTTTTACTGGAGTTCGTCAGGTCTATCCTTGTCACTTTTTCCGATCACTCTATTTGTAAGGACTCGTTTTGCTGGTATTTCTTCTTTTATCATTGGCACGTGGCCTAACCATCTTAATCACTGGCTTCTTATGATTTGGCTTATAAAAGGTTTCGTATATAGGCATTTTAATTCATAGTTCTTCTCCATTCTCCTTTTTTTGTCCGTAGATTTTCTTTAAAGTTTTTCTTTCCCATATCTCCAATGTCCCTTTTCCTCTTGCATTGAGTTTGCACAGTTCACCTCCATATGTTACCGTGGATTTGACGTTTACTAGGGTTTGTTTTGCTGGTCTTTCTTCTTTCATCCTTGACACGTGCTCCAACCATTTTAATCGCTGGCTTCTTATGATTTGGCTTATAAAAAGTTTCTTCTTCTCTTCACCATTGTCTTTCTTTTTTTGTCCGTATATTTTCCTTAAAGCTTTTCTTTCTCATATCTCCAATGTCTCTTTTCCTCTTGCATTGAGTTTCCACGGTTCACCTCCATATGTTAGCGTGGGTTTGACGTTTATTAGGGCTCGGTTTGCTGGCCTTTCTTCTTTCATCCTTGACCCATGTCTCAGCCATTTTAATCGCTGGCTTCTTATGGTTTCGCTTATAAAAAGTTTCGTTAATTAATTTATAGTTCTTCATCTCCATTGTCCTTTTGTGTTTGTCCGTATATTTTCCTTAAAGCTTTTCTTTCCTATATGTCCAATGACACTTTTCCTCTTGCATTGAGTTTACACGGTTCACCTCCACATGTTACCATGGATTTTTTATTCTTCCTTTTGTTGTTGTTGATACATTTTTTGATTTCGATATTGGAATCATTTCCTCCAAACGCCTCTGCCCCTCGCTATTCATTCTTGTATTTCCATCCTTTCTTGTCCACTTTCTGTTATTTGTTGCTCCCAAATAATTAAATTTGTCTACTTTTTCAAATGTGCATTTTTTACCCAAGTTGTTTATTATTATTATTTTCTTGCTTTTATTCTCTTTGTAATTTCCATGTATTTTATTTTTTGTTCATTTATTTTTAGACTTCTCACCCTTCGTCATTAAATATAGAAAATTATTTGCTTCGTAGTCATCACGGCTACAGCAGGAAAGTTTTTTTTACACAATTTTTGTTTACAATTTACATACACGCTCTGCAGAAATTTCATCGACAACATATTGGATTTCTTGAATTCAATTGTTGGACTGCTAGCTTAGATCTTTTAGTGTCTAGTTCGTCTCAATATGGGAGCAGAAAATGCTTGAGTACTTGTTTGTGTAGTCTTGACTCCATTATGCCTTGTGCATTATGCAGGACCAGACTACGACGAACGATGGATGGTAGTTTTTATCGTGTAGACTTCATTATATCATATATGGCTTCGTCGTCTCTGACAGTTTTATTAATTAATAAGTATGTAAAGGCATATACATATGTGTATTATTATTTATATAGATTTTTGTTTTGCTTTGCCGAGATTATCCATGCAGCCAGGTGTTAACGGCTATAGAAGACATAACTAAGGATAAGCGTCTACACGGACAAGTCAGCTACGATTGAGCAATTGGAGGCCAGCATTACTCGCATTATTCTGTAAATACCACTTCAAATGCTCGAATGCATCATCGAAAATTGGAACTTCAATGGATCACGTTAGGCGCAGTTACGGCCAACATTAGAAGGAAATTATTTAAAAAAAAACAAATGTCAAGAATGGTTCTTTTGTATGATAATAAAGAATACACGATAAAATTGAAGCTTTTTTTTAATTTTTGAAAAAAGTACCTCCAAATGAATCACCCCTTATGTTCAATATGATACTTCCAAATGAGTTTTTTTTATCCAGAATCATCATAATCTTATGTTAACAACATTAAATATTCTATAGAAAACAGTACGCTAAATGCTAATTCTTCGCTATTTTGCGGAGTGAAGTAAATAGTACATTGTTTAAATATTGTACAAACGGCGAGAGAGAGAATGCAGTTGTTTGAAGTGTTTTATCAAGTTGAAAATGTAAACAAACTCTTGCGCTTTTTGAATTGCATAAAACGCAAACCATTGTCCGTTTGTTTCTTTTTATGAAACATATAAGGGTTCTTTCCAGTTTAATATCGTTATGGCTCAATCTAAAACTATGGAGTAAGATTTGACATTGAGATCGTAAACGTTTTTGTGGCTATGATTGTATTTGATCGAATTTAACTAATTCAAGGTAAATTTTAATTGGGAGTGGGTGGATTGAATTAATCAAAAAAAGTAAATAAAACCCCTTACCACATCAATTTCCGTATTCTGTATACGTATGTCGACAACTAAGTTGTCATCATCAGCAGACAACTAATCACAGTGTCAATAATACCGAACAATTACCAAATAAACATTTCAGTGTGTATTAATAAGCATAAGAAAGTCAAAAATTAGGTTTTACAATTCGGCTTTTAAATTTTATACGAGTACCACGTATAAATGAAACAAAAAACCTGTGTATAAGTGAAGGGTTCCTTATAATATTCCTTTTTGACGTGACGCAATAAATTTTCGCATTTACGATCTCGTTTCTTGATATTAGAAAAGAAATAGTCTCTCTCGTATTGTCTTATAAACCGTTTTTTATAAGACACTGCCACCATTTTAACTCAAGGTTCTTTCAATTGCAAAAATGTTCCACTTACTGTTTCTCTCATGGAACTATTCAATAACCAATGCACTAGCATACATTGCACATACACGTCCTGTGTATATTTACAATTTCAGGTGCTCAATAGAGGTTTCTAATTTTGTACAAGTAACTGGGATGAATCACGTACAGTACAATCACGACTTGCTTATGCGTTTTATAAATATACAAGTTGCAGTAAGGCGTCTAATCGTCTAAATGTGAACAGTGTAATGACTATGTAATTGTGACACAAGAAATGTCAGTAATTTATTTTGATGTAGTTTGGATGCACTGCGAATGGTGAAGATTGCTCAGTTAGTCCGTTTTATACAGTTATTTAGTAGAAAAAAAAGATTGTTTGAAATTGTTTTCTATAAAAGCGTAAATGAGGTGTTGGTTGATAAATTTGAAGAATCCGAATCATGTCTGTACCGTAAATAAGACAAAAATATATAAAAACCTTTTCAAAGGGGTGTACTTGCAAATTTGATATTTTTCAAAAGTTATTGTATATTAAGAAGTGTTCGCGTGTTGCCTTTTTCGAGGATTTTGAAAACAATTCTGATGTTAAAATTTCTAAGTCTTTTGACTTAGACCTACCTCATTGGATAAAACACTTAAAGAAATGTTTTACGAGGGTGGTCTGAAAAGTTTCCGACCTAACAAAGATACAAGACACTTTTTCTTAAAATTTATATTTATTTTTCTGCATAGTCTCCTTGTAACACTACACACTTCTCCAAGCGATGCTCCCATTTCTTTAACCTGTCCAAATAGTACTCGGCGTTTTTCTCTGCAAAATAATTGTTCACGAAGGTGATTGCCTCCTCATTTGACGAACATCTCTGCCCTCCGAGCGCAATTTCTAGATGAGGGAACAAAAAGAAGTCGCTTGGGGCTAGATCTGGTGAGTAAGGCGGATGGTCAAGCAGTTCAAACCGTAATTCGTGCATTTTCGCCATGGTGCGTTGTCTTGGTGCAACAGGATTTTCTTTTTCTGCAAATGTGGCCGTTTTCCCACAATTTCTGCTTTCAGCGTGTCAAGTAATGATGCGCAGTATGCTCCTGTAATAGTTTATCCTTTTTGAAGATAATCGATTAAGATAATTCCATGACTATCAAAAAAAAAAAAAAAAAACAATCGCCCATCACTTTCCTAGCAGAAAAAAAACGGTTTCTACTTTTTTTGGAGCCGGTTCCCTTTTGCAATCCACCGTTTTGACTGTATTTTTCTTTCGGGCGTAAAATGGTGTATCCAAGTTTCATCTACAGTAATTAGTCGGCGCCAAAACTCGAATTTATTGCGCCTAAACTGCGCCAACAGAGCATTGGAAATGTTACCCAACGCGCGGACAGCTTTCTCATGCCTAAACTTTGATTTAACATGTGACAAACACGCTCTTTGGACATATTCATAGCCTTTGTTATCTCTCTCACTTTAATTCGACGGTCGTCTAGCACCAATTGGTGAACTTTAGCAATGTTATCGTCATTAGTTGTAGTTTTTGGACGTCCTGAACGTTGATCGTCTCCCAAGCTCTTACGGCCACGTTTAAATTCAGCTGCCCAAAATTTCACTGTTGTAAATGATGGTGCAGAGTCCCCGTACACAGAGTCCAACTCACCTTTGATTTGCGTAGGCGTATTGCCTTTCAAAAACAAATATGTAATGACAGTTCGATACTCGCCACTCACATCGACTCACTCAAACGACTATTAAATAACAACTGCGCGTCAAAAATGGCTGAAACTTTGGTGAGTACCTGACAATAGATACACAACTACATTCCCTAGCTTTTATTGATGGGTGCTGCCATTTTCACGTTGAGGTCGGAAACTTTTCAGACCACCCTGGTATGTATATAAAATGCAGAAATAATATTTATAAAATATATTATTCATAACTGAAACCCGGACTAATTTAGTTACCAGTTGCTGTGCTGAGATCTTAAATGCAAGAAGATGGATTCAATTTATTGTTAAGAAAATATTATAACAGAGAGGAAACATATTTTTTTTTATACCGCACACATGTAATTCTAGCATTTTAATGAGGCACGTGTTCCGCTTAAACATATCAAACATCTAATTAGTTTTTTTCCTCGTATTAACGAGTTGTTACTTAACACAAACACACTGGAGCGTTTGCAATTTAAAATAATACCTGGCCGTTGTGTGGTTGTGTCCTTGCTGACTTTGATGGATACCGAATTAATTATATTTTTGCGCATAGAAAAGAAAAATTAATTATAGGCGTGCTTGCTGACCATAAAATAATAGCAAACCTAACTAATACGCTGATATACTGATCGCGAATTAAAAGATTTTGCAATCCCTTTGGTCGAGAATAAAAAGCGCGAACACCGTCGATTATGAGCGCTCGCAAATCGGTAGTGTTTATTAAAAAAAAATACAGGTCAATTGCTTCGCTATGCCATTTTATTTCTTTCTTTAATTTCTCTTCATTAACGTCAGAAGAATTAGATTTGATTATCGACTTGCACAGATAAAGATAAATAAAACTCTTATAGATAATTTATTCACATTTTTATCAATTATGTTATTGTTTATGTTTAACCTTGGTATTTAATATTGACGACGACCTAGTAATTTTTTTTTTTTACTATTGAATACGATGATATGTAATTTTTCAATGGAACATAGAGAATACTTGATATTTAGTACATTGACATGATTTATTGAATTATTCATATGTCCGTGATCATGAGATATTGTTAATCTGATACAATGGCTTACCGAAGTATTAGTGTATACAATATTCTGCATTTTTTAATAAAATAATTCTTTTTGTAGATTTTTTCGACGATTTAATTTCTAATCGTTAGTTTGTGTTTTTAGATGTTACTTAATTTTTAATTTATTATTAAGAAATAATAAATAAAACCACTGTTTCTGTCAACTTTTCAAAATGATTAATAAATATTTCATAATAATAATGTTTTTTTATTTGTGCGACAGGCAAGCTACTTATAGGACAAACTACAATTAGATTTTTGAAGCAAAATCGGTTGCTTGTGTAGAGACAAAACATAATCCTAACAAAATATTTGGAAGATACGAGGGAGCGTTTTTATATTCGCGGAATGGGGGACAAGGGGTGGAAATAAAAAAACCAAATTATTTTTCTTTTTCAATATATTCACCTGCAAGACGGATACATTTTTCACATCTTTCAATTAATTTATTTATACCCTCATAAAAAAATGATTTCTCTTTATCTGCAAAATACGCCGAAACTGCCTCCTTGACTTCATCATCGGCAGTAAATTTTTTACCCCGCAGCTCTTTTTTCATTTTCGGAAACAGGTAATAATCACTCGGGGCCAGGTCTGGGCTGTAGGGTGGGTGATTCACAATTTCGAAGCCCACCTTATGCAGGGCAGCTAACGCAACGCGGCTCTTGTGGACGGGCGCGTTGTAGTGCAAAAGCAGAACAACTTTTGTCAATTTTCCCCGTCTTTTCTCTTTAGTAGCTTCTTTTAGTCGCTCTAATATTGAAGCGTAATATTCTCCGGTTATAGAAACACCTTTATCTTTATAATCAATCAACAATATTCCTTCCGAGTCCCAAAATACCGTTGTCATGAGTTTCCCAGCTTATTGTGACACTTTAAATTTCTTGGGAGGTGCTGTGCCCTTTTTATGCCACTGCATGGAGTCTTGTTTAGACTCAGGTTCATAATGATGAACCCAAGTTTCGTCTCCAGTAACAATTCCACTCAATACACCATCCTTGTCTTCATTACAGAAGTCCAAAAATGCACGCGAACACTCTACGCGCTGTTGTTTTTGCGGCGGCGTGAGCATTCTCGGCACCCATCTTGCGCTGCCCTTAGACATGCCGAGATGATCGTGTAGGATTTTAAAAATTGTTGTATCGGATACTCCAACCATTTCTGCGAGTTGTTTCTTCTTTAGTCGAGCATCTTCGAGTACAATTTGTTCAACTTTTTGGATAAGTGCTGGCGTGGTCACCTCAATGCTCTTGCCCGGCCTCGGGTCGTCTTCAAGGGATTCCCTTCCTTGTTTAAATAAACTATGCCACTTGTACACCATGGTTTTTCCTGGACAAGAGTCGCCGTAAACCAATGACATCTCATTCATTATGGTCGCGACTGATTTTCCTTGCCTGGTAAGGAACTTTATAACGGCACGATATTCGATTTTTTCCATATTTCACTTTTCACTCCTGATTATGTTACTTGGTTGACGATAGCTCAAAGAATAACTGTCTAATAACGATGAAACTTCGTATTTATACTAATCATGATTCGCTGCACAGGCCACGCCCCCAATGCGCCTACTCACCCCTCTACAACCCGCTCATTCCGCGAATATAAAGACGCTCCCTCGTAGCACATAAATATGCGATTTTACGATGTTAAGTTGGAAAATTCTAGCTTCGTATATGTATATGTATAAGATGTTTTTTTAGGAGCTTGAGAACTTAAAATGATAATATAAGACAGAAATATTGTTGGAATGAAATTTTTTTTATTATAATCTCGTAGATAACTCATGGCATTTATTTTTTAAATATGGTTTCCGGCATGTCCGCCGCGGATACGAGTTACATGGTCCATTTGATCAGTCCAATTTTTGATTACTTTTACCAATAAATATGGCCGTATGGCATCAATGGGGGATTGAATATTAGCTTCCAATGCTTCAAGAGTTGTTGGTTTGTCGACGTAAACCAATGACTTAACATAGCCCCATAAAAAGTAATCTAGAGGCGTTAAATCGCACGAATGTGTGAACAGGACCGCTTCTTGAAATAAAGATGTCACCAAATTGATTTTGCAATAAATCAATTGTTAAGCGCGCTGTATGGTAAGTTGTGTCGTCTTGCTGTAACCAAATGTCGTCGATGTTTAGCTGCTAAATTTTTGGAAACAAAAATTCATTCAGCATGGCTCGATGGCGTTCGCCATTCCTATATTCGTCTCGATCGTTTCTTAGAATTGTTGGTGTTGACAGACCTTGCCTATGTCTTAGTCGTGCACCCACAGTTTCCAAGAAGCGCTGTCCGAGAAGAGTTTATGGTTTTTATTCGCATTTAAATGAATGTTGACAGCCAAAGATCTTAAGTCACACCACGAACACAGACGTAATAAAAACTGATGGTCCGTCAAATACTTCCTGTAATTAGCTCTAATTTTTTGGAATTATTATTGAAAACAAGAGAAAACACGTCAGGATATTTTCGAATTTGGAGTTGGAATGGGTTGAATATTTGAAAATTACTGAATAATATATTATGATCCAACTGACCCAGGCTTTTTTCATGCTCAGCCGTCAGGAGAGTACAAACCAGCGGTTTTCGAGTGTAGTCAGGCGTACATAAACGATTTTTTATTGTTTGGGTTTGTAGTCAATCATTGGAAGCAAACTTACTCCGACTGTATTACAGTAAGATGACGATTTATATGTGAAAGTGGCGATAGCCATCGATCGTCTCTTGAAATTGTTGGTGTTGCCAGACCTTGCCTATGTCTTGATCGTGCACCCACAGTTTCCAAGAAGCGCTGTCTGAGAAGATTTTATGGTTTTTATTCGCATTTAAATGAATGCTGACAGCAAAAGATCTTAAGTCACACCACGAACACAGACGTAATAAAAACTCATAGTCTGTCAAGTACCACCTGTAATTACAGTATTGTGCAAATTAATGGAATCATGACTATTTTTTTAGTTTTCTGCATGTGGCAACATTGTTAGGTCAGTTCTGACAGTAGTTTTATGTCAAAAAAACATAACATATCACTGGGAACACATTACACAGTTATTCAGTGCGTTTTAGAGAGTTTGTTCACATATACTCTTTCGAAGTTCAAAATTTGATTTATATTGTGCTTTTTCCGGTTGTTCACGATATGGATATCACGCCCAGAAAAGGTGAGAAGATTGTGACATTAAGTGAGCACACTTCAATGACACAGACATATATTTCTCAGGAATGTGGTGTTAGTCAAGGAGCAGTAAGGAAGATCCTAAAGCAAAAAAGGAATACCGGAATAGTTGAAGTGAAACGAGCGGGAAAATGTGGGAGAAAGTGGAAGATGATACCCCGGGATGTCACTTTTTTTGATCAGAAATAGCAAGCTGAACCAAGAAAAACTAGTTTTGAACTACAAAAAGACTTAGCCGACGCTGGAGTGAAAGTGCACGACTCGACAGTTCGTAGGAGACTTTTAGAGTTTGGAAGGAAAGCCATTCGACCGCAGAAGAAGCAACTCCTCACTCAACGAATGATGAAGCAGAGGCTTATTTGGGCCAAGAAATATACCGGATGGAATGAGGAAGGCTGAAGAAAGATGTTGTTCTCAGACGAGTCCCATTATTTGGTGCAGGGGCAGTGATCAAAATTCGTGAGAAAAAGTGGAGATGAAAAACTCACTGCAGCTCGTATCAATCAGACTGTCAAGCATCCTGTAAAGAAGATGTTTTGGGGATGTTTTTCGTACATAGAGACTGGATCGCTGGTGCCTATAGAAGGCATGATGAACAGCCAGAAATATAAAGAGCTACTGGATAAGTATTTGGGAAAAGATCTAAAGAAATGTGAGCCAAACGGAGGTGCAATTTTCCAACAGCACTCAGCTCCATGCCACAAATCGAAGGTTATGGTCAAATATTTCAAGGAAAAAGGAATAACTCCCCTCGACTGGCCTGGAAATTCTCCAGACTTAAGCCCAAATGAAAATCGGTGGGCCATTGGTAAGGCTAGGTTACATAAAATGGACTGTACAACGAAGACAAAATTGATAGAAGCAGTATTTCGGGTGTGGTTTCGGGACGAGAAAATAAAGGAAAACTGTCAAAAATTAATAGATTCCATGCTGAAAAGAGTTCAGGCTGCCATCGCAGCCAAATGAGGGCATATCTCTTATTAAATTACTAGTAATTTATAATTTTATACCATCTCATCGTGATTATATGACAAATAAACGGTTTCCTTAGTTATATTGTGTTTGATTCCATTAATTTGCACAATGCTGTAGAACTAATTTGTTGCAATTATTATATGAAACAAGAGAAAATACGTCAGGATGTTTTCGAATTTGGAGTTGGAATGGGTTGAATATTTGAAAATTAATCCCAAAATCGCGTGGGTATCACATACATCATTTGAAAATTTAAAATTACAATTAAATAGATTATAGAATAGCCGCCTATAAATAATAAAAGCATATAACTACCATAAAGACACTAGAATGTTAGAGTTTTAAAATATGACACGTGTTTTATGGTAAATTTTAATGTTTCGTTTAATGACGGATACTTTGCTAACAGCATTTAGCTTACACAATTCGGAAATCATAAAATTACATATCATAATGATTCTGCAATGTCTTGGATTTTCACAATGTGCAGTATTTGAAAAACACAGTTAAATAGCAGGTATTTAATTCAATTATTGCTATTTTTAAGTTACTATGGATCATAAAATTTATGATGACTTTTAACGAACATTCTTTTTTGAAGTGGTAGCATAATCATTAAAATTTACTTGTGTTTTTATGAGTACTTCATTAAAATAAATTGCTTGTTTAATTTTTGACAATAATTTGAAAATGTAGTTTTGATAATAATTGAAATTTAGGAACAACTGAACCCCCTTGTCAATAAGTATGTTTAAAAGCCAGTATTGATTTTTTAAAACAATTTATGCAATCATAAATTTTATACTATTTTTGCATGCATATGAGTATAAAGTGTGCTATCAATTTGGTCCCAATGAAAACCAATAAAATTGTGGAAAATACTTTAACGTGAAGTTTATTTTAATGAATTTGTAGTTTGTGATATCGATGTCACATCACACGGTTGCCATAGCTTAAGTGTCCGTTACCGAAGCAATTTCAAGTTTAAAATGTCTAATGAACGTACGCCCAAAACTCGTAACTGAACTACAAGTACTTGAAGTTCACATTGTTGGCCTTTAAAATTCACGGTGCACTGGGGAATCTCATTTTCAAAATAGATTTTTGGTGAATGTTTGGTGTGGTGTTGCCGATCGTCTCATTGGTCCGTTTATAATCGAATTCATTTGAAAGTCCTCAGTCCAACCAACACCAAAGCGGAGCTAGATTCTAGTCTGGGGATGTATGTTTATTCTTTTACAATAGTAAAATATTGGGTAGCAGAGTTTGAACGATGCCATACGAGCTGCCAATACGAACATCTCAGTCGTCGACCAAATGAGGTGTCTACGCTTGAAATGGTAAAAAGAAACCGCACAAAATGGTATTGAATAACCGTCGACTGAAATGACTGATATGACAGAATGCATGTTGATTGAAAATTCGGACATGAAGAAGTTGTTCGCAAGATACTCACAATGGAACAAAAATATGTTTCAGTCGAGTATTTGGCGAAGTTTTACGGTAATGAAGCCGAGTTTTTGCATCGATTCATAACCATGGATGAAGCATGACCCGTAAAACAATAGACCGAAAGAGGAGAATCGGCTCCAAAGTAGACGAAGACAGTTCAGAAATGAAACCTATGGAGATAAAATGTAAAGATTATGAGGAAATGAACAACTGTTAGGTAGCGTGTTAATAAAATTGTGAAATGTCTGTTGGCAAGAGGGCGGCAATAACATATAGTCAGTCATAAAAGTGTTCGCACACCTCGTGAATGTTCAATATCATCAAATGAGGCTATGATTTCATTTAACAGCGTTAAAAAAACTATGAAAAACCTCTAATAATAATATCAAAATTATCATTATTTACATCTATGAAACAACTTGTTGAATGATATAACATGTTGAATGATTCACACTTCTTTTTTATAAGATATATCTCTTAATCACTTAAGGTTGATGTACGATATAACCCCTTTCCACATTAATTTTCGTATTCTGTACCGTAGAAAGCCAAAACAGTGTGCGTGTTGGCCCTCGGCGGTACGGATGATTTACGAAATTTGTTTCGTGCGGGTTTTTGTCGTAGTTATCTAGGTGCGACACTGTTTAATTAACTGTTGACGATGACAACTAACTTGTCGAAATACGTATACAAAATACGAAAATTGATGTGGAAAGGGGTTACATATTAACCTTCAGTGATTAAGTTAATCAAGATGTGCAGGACAAAGAACGTTTTGGGAGACCGAAAAAGTTTGAAGATGCGAAACTGCAGGAGTTATTGGATGATGTCCCAACCCAAACTCAAAAACAATTGGCAGAAGCGTTAAAGGTGGCCCAAGAAACGATTACGAGTAATGGGAAAAAAATCCAAAAGATGGGAAAATGGATGCCACATTATTGACTGACAGGCAAATGAGAAATCGAAAAATCGTTCATGAAATATTGCTTCAAAGGTATGATCGGAAGTAATTTCTGCATCGAATAGTAACGGGTGATAAAAATGGATTTATTTTGAAAACCCTAAGCGTAAAAAATCATGGTTATAACCTAGTGAAGCTGGCCTATTGATTTCAAGGCCAAATCGTTTTGGTCGCAAGACAAATGCTCTGTGTTTGGTGGGACCAGAGTGACGTGATCTATTACGAACTGTTGAAATCTGGTGAAGTACTGATGGATACCGACAACAAATTATCAATTCGAACCATGCATTAATAGAAAAACGTCCAGAATGGGCACGAAGACACGATAAAGTGATTTTACGGCACGATAACACGCCGTCTCGTACAGCAAAAGCGGCCAAGGAAGCGTTGAAAGCACTTGGATGGGACATAATATCGCACCCGCCGTACTCTCCAGACCTTGCTCCGTCCGACTATCACCTTTTCGTATCAATGGGGCACGTGTTTGCAGAGCAGTACTTCGCCAATTTCAAACAAGTTAGAAAATGGCTCGATGAATGGTTTTGCTCAAAGGATGAACAGTTCTTTTGGGATGGCATCCATAAATTGTCTGAAAGATGGGCAAGATGTGTAGAATCAAATGGCCAATACTTTGAATAAATAAATTTTTCCATTTTCTTGAAAGTTATGTAGTCTTTTAACGAAAAAAAACGGTACATCTGGTATTTATTTAAAACTTTAGAACAACACAAAGTTCTTTTTTTTAACATTTATTATGATTTCGGTAAAATTTTGTTATTGCTTTGAATAAATCGTTTTGTATTCATAATCTTTGAGTGTACTTTTTTCTAAAATATCAGATCGGTAATTCTTTTATATCTAACTCAATACAGAAACATTTTTACATCTATTAAGATGCAGAACGCTAATACTTTATCCCGGTATTATAGTAAGACTTAATCACGGATGATTTTTGACATATTTTGATTTATAGTACTCCTAATCTCAAAGAAAATTACATGGTTATCAAATCCGTGACATTTTTCTCATTTCTATTTATACATCCACAAAAGTCGGTATGCTTTTAATTTTTTTTGGACGATTAATTTCTTATTCATTAAGTTAAAGATAGAAGTGAACTAAACAAAAAATTAAATTTCACCAGTGACTATCGCGTCGTCAATAAAATAGCTGGTGATTTAATAACAAAAGATATCAGTCTTTTTTTTCCTATTTCGATTAATGTCGCAATAAATTATTATGGAATTTAGCGTATCAAACTCGTAAATCATTCCAAAGTATTTATCAGGTATACATGTGACATTGGCATAAACCGCGAAAAAGATTGCCGGTCAATTGTGATTAGAACCACATACAAACTTGGATGTTTTCACAGCGAAATGTAATCCTAATTGTGTTGTAAATATGTTCACTCATACACTGCCAAAACAAACACACGCACACACACTTCATTCACATTGGAAGCACCGGCGAACACGCAGAGGATGATGCGAGATAAAATCGTGAAAAATACTTCGTACCGTTCGCGAAACTGTTCAAAAGGAAATTTGCTAGGCGGCGTGCTGCCTTAACCACGACTAAACACGTACTGAGCAGCGACATGGCGTAGCGAAAATCGCAACAATATTAACTCAAGAGAAGGTAAAATAACTATTATTTTTTCATCTGGAAAAACCTCATCTCTACGTTTTTTCTTTTAAATAATTAATTTTTAAAGTTTTAGGTACGGTACTGTTAATTTGTGAAATGATACAGGTATGATGGAATAAACTTTATTTTGCTCTGATAAAAATTCATAGATGGGTTCGTTCTATGAATGCTTTTCAAGATTTGTTTCTGTTTTTTGAATTATAAAAATTATTCATTAATTTATGAACTATTTCATAAAATTAAGAGGAAGATACACAGCGTATTTTTAAAAAATTAAGCACATTTTTAAAAATAAACATCGACTAAAAATTCTGTAAAAATCCTATTTTTAAATAACTTTTGTAACACAACAAGTATTTCCAACGTAACAAATTTTTTTGTCGAAATAGTTGTTATAAATAAAGATGGTGTTTCTAGGAAACCCCTACGTAAATTAAGAATCCTTTCAAATTTTCGTTTTTCATTTTTCATTAAAAAAAATTAAAGTTTTGTTTGTCTTTGAATTGAAAAATTGGGTACCAATTCAGCACTTATTTAACATGTGCAGTAGAATTCGCTTATAACAGACTTCAAAGGGGCAAGTAAAATAGTCACTATAACCTATCTAACAATCTCACAAGAATAATTATTACTAAAACAAATATTCATACTTATGTCATTGTAATGTTTTTATTAAAAAATGATAACAACTGTATATAAGCAACCTAAGCAGGAAAATAAAAGCGATCTTATATATACGAGGCGTGTGTTTTAAGTAAGGGCCATTTTTTCAATTTTAATTTTCAAAAACTAAATTTATTTTCAGATTCTACATATGCACATTTCTCTATTTTTCAACATAACTGCTAAGTTCGTTTAAACACTTCTCAAACTTTACAACTAGATTTTGAATACCCTCTTCATAAAAACTAGGCGCCTGCTCTGATAACCGAGAGGTCGCGGCCTTTTTCACGTCTTCGTCATCGTTGTAGTGGTTGCTGCCGAGATGATGTTTGAGGAAGCGGAAAAGATGGAAATCGCTCGGCGCAAGGTCGGGACTGTAGGGGGGGTGGTCCAAAACTACCCAGTCAAAAGAGTCCAATAAAGCTCGGATCTGAGCTGTGATGTGAGGCTTTGTATTATCATGGAGTAGCAAAATTCCCTATGTCAGCATGTCGCGTCTTTTGTTTTGAACAGCTCTGTGTAGCTTTCGTAAGGTTTGGCCGGAACACAGACGCCATGACTTTTCGCTGGGGCGGAGTCTGTTTATCATTGACCTTTACAGGTGAGTATGCGTCTCCACTCCATGCTCTATTGTTTCGATTTGGACGTGATATATGACATCCACCTTGCGTCTCCCGTTATGATACGACTCAATATGGCGTCACCTTCTTCGTTATAGTGAGTCAAAAAATTCATCGAACAGTCCAATCTTTAGGGACCCAACGGGAACACAATTTCTTAAAGTTTAACTTTAACGGCTAGAGAGAATGTAGTTGTTTAAAATTTTTTGTTATTGGATCGAAAATGTAAACAAACTTCTGCGCTATTTGAATTACCCCAAAACGAACACCATTGTGCGTTTTTTTAAATGAAATACACAAGAGCTCTTTTTCTAGTTTGATACCTTTACGGCTTGACCTAAAATTATAGAGCAGAAATTGTGATTTAGATCGTCAACCTTTTTGTGGAAATAATTATATATAGTATTGGTCCCAGAACACTTTTTGAGGTATACCCTTATTAATTTATTTCAGTTCTGAACAGTTGTGTTATTTATTGTTTAAATCCAGAGTTCTACGTATGTTGCTAATAGCATTTCCCTAAGTTACAAATCAATCTTTTGCGTCAAACCCTGTTGAAAGCCTGCGCAATGTCAAAAAAAAGCAAAGGAGACTTGTTTTTCTTTAAGGATTGTTTAAAAACACTTGATAAGCGATGTTCTTAATTCACTGTAAAATATATCCGTTTGATGCCAAATTGTTCATTTCATTTTCAATTTTCAGTGCGTGGTCTTAATCAAGACCACTCACCGAAGAAGTTTTTCTTGTTTGTTCCAGTCATTGTTCAATTGGCCATTCATTGTAGCAATGCAAAAGGATTGTACTTTGAATAAAATACATATACTATTTAATTATTTAGTTTTGATTCTATTTATTTTTACAATATGTCTTCGTCACTTATTAACTACTTAAATTAAAACGAAAAAAAAAAAGAATTTAGACAGCATAAACAGGAAGAGTTTGTTTTTAAAATGTAATAAATTTCAACATCTTTTTTATGGCAACACTCCAAAATTAGGTGGCATATATCACAGCGTGCTTTATTTTCTCTGTAAGGAAGCCAAATAGTTTCGAAGTAATTACCTATTCAGCATTAAGCTTGTCACTGCTCTTGATCTACTACATTCACGAAAATAACATTTTGGTCATGAATGAGGTAACTCGTTTTAGGCGGTGATAGTTTCGCAAAAGCAAACACTTTACGATTATTATAACAATATAAAACAGTATTAGATTCTATGAAGTGCATAATGAAATCGTTAATATACAGTTTGAATGCGTTCTTCTTGCCTACTTTGATATTTTGCTGTATACATGTAATGGGAACATTCTTTTGTATTGAAACTAATTGTAACTGAGAAAAATAGTACTTTACATTTTCATAGGATGTTATAAGATGACTTCAAACAATTTTTATGTTTTGGGAAGCCATGGGCTGTAAAAGTTATGTCTATACTATGATATATACGGTACATTCAGTTCCGAAAGGTTTTGCACACATGAGTGTTGAAAATCATAAAATGAAAACGTCCAATTATGACAGAATATATTTATTATCATTTAACAACTTTAAAAAACTAATCACAATATGAAAGTGACGTGGGTGATTAAAGTTTGGGATACATTTTATTTTTCTTTGAATATAAATGAAGATATACGGCAAAATGGTAAACAATTTTATTATTTCCTTTGTAGCTATTCAAATGAATCATGCAAGAAATTGAAATTGCAATTGTGAATAAGTTGTTGAGATTTGTATTCGATTAGATACGGCAATGCGTGTAATATGCGAATAATTATTTTCTTTGATTTTATTTACTTTATACATATACTAATTTATAAGATAACTATTCTAGTAATATGATTTTTTTATGAATAACGTATAATATTCCAAATTACATCCATAGTTATATTTAGTACTACTTATACGAGGGTGGTCTGAAAACTTTCCGACCTAACAAAGATACAAGACATTTATTCTTAAAATTTATATTTATTTTTCTACATAGGCTCCTTGTAACTCTACACACTTCTCCCAGTGATGCTCCCATCTCTTTAACCCGTCCAAATAGTGCTCGGCGTTTTTCTTTGCAAAATAATTGTGCACGAAGGTGATTGCCTCCTCATTTGACGAAAATCTCTGTCCTCCGAGCGCAATTTTTTGATGAAGGAACAAAAAGAAGTCGCTTGGGGTTAGATCTGTTGAGTAAGGCGGATGGTCAAGCAGTTCAAACCGTAATTCGTGGATTTTCGCCATGGCAACGGCTGAGGTGTGAGACGGCGCGTTGTCTTGGTGAAACAGGATTTTGTTTTTCTGAAAATTTCTGCCTTTAGTTTGTCAAGTAATGATGCGCAGTATGCTCCTGTAATAGTTTTTCCTTTTTGAAGATAATCGATTAAGATAATTCCATGACTATCCCAAAAACCAATCGCCATCACTTTCTCAGCCGAAAAAAACAGTTTTCGCTTTTTTGGAGCCGGTTCCCCCTTTGCAGTCCATTGTTTTGACTGTAGTTTTGTTTCGGACGTATAATGGTGTATCCAAGTTTCATCTACAGTAATTAATCGGCGCCAAAACTCGGTTTTATTGTGCCTAAACTGCGCCAACAGAGCGTTGGAAATGTTCCTTCGAACACGTTTTTCGTCTAACGTTAGCAAACGCGGCATCCAACGCGCGGACAGCTTTATCATCCCTAAATCTTGATTTAACATGTGACAAACAAGTTCTTTGGTTATATTCATAGTCTTTGCTATCTCTTTCGCCTTAATTTGACGGTCGTCTAGCACCAATTGGTGAACTTTAGCGATGTTATCGTCAGTAGTCGCAGTTTTTGGACTCCCCGAACGTTCATCGTCTGCCAAGCTCTTACGGCCACGTTTAAATTCAGCTGCCCAAAATTTCACTGTGGTAAATGATGGTGCAGAGTCCCCGTATACAGAGTCCAACTCACCTTCGATTTGCGTAGGCGTATTGCCTTTCAAAATATTTAATGAAAGCTCGATACTCGACACTCACATCGACTCACTCAATCGACTGTCAAATAACAACTGCGCGTTCAAAATGACTGAAACTTTGGTGATGACCTGACATTAGATACACAACTACATTCCCTAGCTTTTATTGATGAGCGCTGCCATCTTCACGTTGAGGTCGGAAACTTTTCAGACTACCTTCGTATAATCGAATAGTAGCACGCTTACAAGACGATGGAAATTTTGTTTCATTTCCTTGTTTTCATATGATCTGATATAAGTAAAATCTTCGCCACCATGAAGAATTAAAAACTTTACACATTTGAAAGCAGAAATTCGAAAAATTCCTTAAATTGTTAGATTTATTCCAAGCACCACACGTAACATCGTGCTATACTAAACTATAATCCTTTATAAAACATAAAAAACTTAAACAGTTTCTGGACCAATTTATTATCTGTTTAATATCTGCTCAAAAGCTGTTTAATACTGTTCGAAACCTGTTTAATACCTGTTCAAAAGCTATTTAAGATCTGTTAATTCCGTCTACAATATCTGATATGAGTTGAGGTATGTCGTCAATAAAAACAACATGAATGTATGATGGTTGTACATCTACGCAGAGTCATAAATGCAAAACGAACCACCTAAGAAAATATATGGGATTTCACGCCAGATCCTCCATAGTATATCCACTCATGACTTATCCTATTCTGCTATCTGTTATTCTTTGAAGCCCAAAGATACCAATACTTTGTAGGAACTCCATCAATATCACTTGCAAAGGCTAGATTTTGAGGAATATATTTTAGTAAATTATCTGTAAAATTGACAAATATTTTGCTATTCTTCCAATAATGCTTTCTTGAATGATTGTTTATGTTTTTTCTGATTTTTTCTTCGGAGATGTCCAACCACATCTTCAATCTGACTTAAATCCGACGACTGACGTAGTGAGGGGTAGATTTATGAAATTGTTGCGTAAATTCGCGTATAAGTAATCAAGTCTTAGGTGATTAAAAAAAACGCATAACTGCGTAGTAAATTCTCATTCATATTATATGTATTTTTGTTCGTTTTTCAAGCACGTTGTAAAGATAAATATGCTTTACCCAATAAATATTTCGAGAAGTTCGGCGTATATTTAAAGAAATAAAAAATAACGTTTTGGAATTTTAATTACGTTCTCTTAATAACTGTATGCACTATTGAACATGTAAGACACATATTGGATGTAAATATTTCATTTGATTACCCACAATGTTTCCACGTACAAAAATAACTTAAAGTCCGTGTGTGTATTTTCCAAGTTACGCGAAAATTGTAGATGTGTTTATAGACGGTCAAGTTAAATCCTCATTGAGTGAAAAAATAAATAAAGAACACACTTCTGCTGTTCATATGGGAGCTGGAAGTTGGAAGAAATAATATTTAAGTTTTACAAAATACCAACCGAAAATAAATAACATATAATTGTCGGTATACAAAATAATAAGGAGGAATTCTTCCCGTATCCATTTAAAAATAGGATGATATATAAATATTTTCGAATGAAACAGGATTTGGTTACATTCTAAATTTGTGTATGATAGAATTCTGAATATACGAGGGAGCGTTTTTATATTCGCGGAATGAGGGACAAGGGGTGGAAATAAAAAAACCAAATTATTTTTCTTTTTTCAATATATTCACCTGCAAGACGGATACATTTTTCACATCTTTCAATTAATTTATTTATACCCTCATAAAAAAATGGTTTCTCTTTATCTGCAAAATACGCCGAAACTGCCTCCTTGACTTCATCATCGGCAGTAAATTTTTCACCCCGCAGCTCTTTTTTCATTTTCGGAAACAGGTAATAATCACTCAGGGCCAGGTCTGGGCTGTAGGGTGGGTGATTCACAATTTCGAAGCCCACCTTATGCAGGGCAGCTAACGCAACGCGGCTCTTGTGGACGGGCGCGTTGTCGTGCAAAAGCAGAACACCTTTTGTCAATTTTCCCCGTCTTTTCTCTTTAATGGCTTCTTTTAGTCGCTCTAATATTGAAGCGTAATATTCTCCGGTTATAGAAACACCTTTATCTTTATAATCAATCAACAATATTCCCTCCGAGTCCCAAAATACCGTTGCCATGAGTTTCCCAGCTGATGGTGACACTTTAAATTTCTTGGGAGGTGCTGTGCCCTTTTTATGCCACTGCATGGAGTCTTGTTTGGACTCAGGTTCATAATGATGAACCCAAGTTTCGTCTCCAGTAACAATTCCACTCAATACACCATCCTTGTCTTCATTACAGAGGTCCAAAAATGCACGCGAACACTCTACGCGCTGTTGTTTTTGCGGCGGCGTGAGCATTCTCGGCACCCATCTTGCTCTGACCTTAGACATGCCGAGATGATCGTGTAGGATTTTAAAAATTGTTGTATCGGATACTCCAACCATTTCTGCGAGCTGTTTCTTCTTTAGTCGAGCATCTTCGAGTACAATTTGTTCAACTTTTTGGATAAGTGCTGGCGTGGTCACCTCAATGCTCCTGCCCGGCTTCGGGTCGTCTTCAAGGGATTCCCTTCCTTGTTTAAATAAACTATGCCACTTGTACACCATGGTTTTTCCTGGACAAGAGTCGCCGCAAACCAATGACATCTCATTCATTATGGTCGCGACTGATTTTCCTTGCCTGGTGAGGAACTTTATAACGGTACGATATTCGATTTCTTCCATATTTCACTTTTCACTCCTGATTATGTTACTTGGTTGACGATAGCTCAAAGACTAACTGTCTAATAACAATGAAACTTCGTATTTATACTAATCATGAGTCGCTGCACAGGCCACGCCCCCAATGCGCCTACTCACCCCTCTACAACCCGCTCATTCCGCGAATATAAAAACGCTCCCTCGTATGAACGACTATACGGCGTGCAGATATTCAAAAACTGGTAATTTTTCGGAAAGGAAAGGAATTACAAGGGTGACAGTGAGTTGGCCGGGTAATGAAAGAAAAAGTTTTTTCGATTTATAATCTAATT
This sequence comes from Dermolepida albohirtum, assembly GCA_031893035.1. Taxonomy (NCBI): domain Eukaryota; kingdom Metazoa; phylum Arthropoda; class Insecta; order Coleoptera; family Scarabaeidae; genus Dermolepida; species Dermolepida albohirtum. The sequence goes on along the minus strand of JAVIWB010001752.1, from coordinate 80,210 downwards.
AGCTTCTCCTAGTGAGATACAAATTTGTAAAGCCCATTTTTATAAAACGTTTCGTCTTTCTTTAAATAAAGCGCTTCGAAAATAATGGCATTAACTTGCAGTTAAGTGACACGTTTAGTAAAATAAACAATGAAAGTTTGAGATAAAATGGATTGCTACACTGCTTCACTTACTGAGGACTGTCAATGGAATTCTACACACTTCACTTTCTGAGAACTGTCTAAAGAAATCTGGTACGTAGACTTCCGCAGTCGTGGTCCATACTATCTGCTTCTGGGCTTCCGGGCTGGAATCACGTCACTGCCGACATTTCGTACCCACTCGTATGAGATATCTTCAGGGCTCAACTACTGCTACGGTCTGTCGCACTGAAACTGGTTACAACATCAGTTTCAGTGCGACAGACAGTAGCAGTAGTTGAGCCCTGAAGATGTCCCATACGAGTGGGTACGAAACGTCGGCAGTTATACCAGTGATTCGGTTCCATCCTGGAAGCCCGGAAGCAGATAGTTTGACTAAAGAAACTTTGTAATATGGATTAAAACTGAAAACGGATCGTTTAGTACCTCACAGAAGCTAGAAGCGATGGGAATTCACTATTTCATATTTCAATCTTTATTTTACGTAAGAACTTTGTAATAAGTTTCTACTACTGAAAATTATTTGGAGTCAGTGCCAGGACTTAATCATTATATAACCCCTTTCCACATTAATTTTCGTATTGTGTATACGTATTTCGACAAAATGTGCGTCTTGGCTTTCGACGGTACAGATCGTGTGTGGAATTTGTTTCGTACGGTTTTTTTACCGTAGTTTTCCACATGCAACACTGTTTAATCATCTGCTGATTATGTCAACTTAGTTGTCGAAGTACGTATACAGAATATGAAAATTAACGTGGAAAGGGGTTATATATCATCCTTAAATGATTAAGTTAATTAACCACAGGCTCCATCAAAATTATCTAGTGCCAGAACTGTTTGTGAGCCCTCAGGGACTCATCGTTGGTGTATAAATATGGGAGTTGTATGACCATAGGGAAGTGTGGAAGTATAGAAACACAATAAGTAGAACAAAACATGGGAGAGAAAAACAAGTGCCAAAGGTGAGGATGAACCAGTCATCTTACAATAATAAAGAAAAAAGTAGTATTCGTATACTGGTAGAAATAATTCATTAATGCAACTACTGTTCTTAGTCACGTTTTAGTAATGCACCGAGAACATTAAAAAATGTGGAAGTTGTCAAAGAGAACTTACACGTCCATCTCTCGAATAGAAGTAAAAGCACTTATATAACAACATAACTACGTAGTTGTTTTCTTTTGAAATTCTATAAATCAAATACAAAAGTATTTTAGGTAATAAAAACACTATGTTGTTTCTACATATACATATGTCTTTTTTTGCCCATGTACATACGTGCTGTGAGCATAAATGCATAAATAGTTGTTTTTCTATCGGAATTCTATAAATCAATCAACAAATAGTATTGAATGAACTCTTTATTATTGCATTTGTGCAAGAAAGCATTTGTGTGTTCTCGTAATTTAGTCCAGTGAATATTCGTAATTTTTTCATTGAAGTCAAATAAGTCGACGCTTTTAAGTGTTTTTTCTATCCATCACTTTCTGTTTATTTAGCAAACTATTGGTTAATTCACCTTATGAAAAAAATGACTCAATGATTTTATTATTATAATTTCTTTCTCTGTGTATGTAAAATGGAAATTATTTTGATTAATAAAAATTAGTTCTTTTTTTAAATCGAACGATCATCAAATCCGTCACTTCGTATATATCAATCCAAATATTCGTTTATTGTTGAAAACAAGTTTTTTTTGTATACATTACCTACTGCTGGAATAGAGTTTCTGGAATGGACAGTTTTAGCAATTTGTTCATACCTGCAACAAAATAAAATGCTTTAGATGATCAAATATATATTACTGAATATTATGGTGTACAGAGCATTTCTATACATTAAGAATTAGAACTGATCTAATTTTGTGGACGAACAACATTCTTCAGAACTACCTAAGCATGTATAAAAGTAATATGTAAGACAGACTCTTACAGATATAAAATAGTTGACGAAGCGATGTAATAAATGCTTAAATGTAAAAGGATGTACTAGAAGAAGAGATTGAAAAATCTACCCAGCTGACTATATAATTTTTAAGAATGGAGATACTTCACAAAAAGATAAATAATAACAATATTGTTAGAAACCCCATAAGAAGGAACACATCAAAAACTCAAAGAAACAGACTATATTTCTTTGGGTATTTGATGTGTTTCATAATAAGAAACGCAGGCCAGTATTCCACGGAGGGAAACTTGTAAAGTGGGAGGGTGGGACTCAAAGAGTAGGTAGAATTATCTTCCCTTCAATACGCCTTGTTAGTTTTATTTCAGTTGCATATGACGCACGTAACAGTTTTTTTCGGAATGAGTGTATGTTAGTGTATGCAAAATGTTTCGAAGCAGTGTTTTTGTGGGAGTTTCGTAGAAAGAACATATTATATAGAGTACTGTAAGATTCATATTCGGGATAGCTTTAAGGAGTTTAGAAACTTTATGCGTGTTTACCGATATTTTAAACACGAAATGAATGGTAAATTGTGCCACAAAGAACTTCTAAGACCGGTAAAAGTGTGGTATAAAGATAACTGTATAGATTTAATACAACAGGAAGACCAACGATTCAAAACATCGTAATGAGATTGCAGTAATAGATTGGACTTCGTAATGTTCAGATGCGAACCCAAATGAAAATGATTTGCGTTTCTTATTATACAGACTGTACGATATTAATCTTACAGAAAATAAATAATACAACAGCTAATAATAAATAAACTTGTATATCGTAAATACAATACATAAGGTGAATACAAACAATACACAGTCTGTAGTTGAGAAAACGAAACTTTTTCGAAATAGTAATTCTTAGTGGCGCCATCTACTAAAAAAGAATATGCGTCGGTAAGGCAGATCTTTCATCAATGTTGTGTTCAAATATTATGACATTTCCATCAACAGAAGCAGAGAAATTGTGCATAAAGTAACAGCGTGTATTTGGCATTGGTCGAAAAATGAATTTTGAACAAAGAGCAAACATCAAGTTCTATTTTAAACTCGGTAGATCGTTTACTGATACGTTCAATTTGATGAAACAAGTGCATGGTGATACATGTTCATCACGTACGAGTGTATATAAGTTGCACAAACGATTTAAAGGCGGTCGTACGGACATAAATAACGACCAACATTCTAGTGCAAAAAATTTGTGGTTACGGAAAGTAACATCGAACTGTATCAGATACGAATCGAAATCCTCATTGCGATACGTGGGAATGGAATGAAATATTTCCAAAGACTCAATTCATCGCATTTTGACACAACATTTGGGACTGGGAAAGACTTGTGCAAGGTTTGTACCACACAAACTAACTAAATTCAACATTATATAGACTTGATTAAACACTCAAAAAAGATGAAAACTTAAGGTATTCTATTGTAACTGGTGATGAGACGTGGTGTTTTCAATATGATCCAGAGACCAAGTGTTAAAGCTCTGAATGGAAATGAAAAAGCCGTTTGGAGAAGTCAAAAGTGAAGACAATGTTGTTTTTATGATTCGAAAGACAGTGCACAAAGAGTTTATACCAACTAGTCAGTCATCTTGGCGTTATGAAGCGCCTTTTGGCACGTATTCGTCGTATGCGTCTTCAATATCGTGAAAATGGTAGTTGGCGTTTGTTACATGATAATGCACTCTCATCGCTCGACGCTTATCACTGATTAACTACAAATGGCATTTTAACCATTCACCGTATTCACTGGATTTGACCCCCAGTGGTTTCTGTCTATTCTCCAAGCTGGATTTGCCGATGAAACAACAGCGATATGCCGACGTCGAAGCCATTAAAAAGCGTCGACAGGGATCTTGAAGGACATCTCTAAAGATGAACTTAAAAATTCATTCGATGTGTTAATTGGTCGTGCAAAATGTTGTATTGAAGCCGAAGGGGACTACTTTGAAGAAAATAAATGAATTTTACCAAAATAGCAAGCTTTTGTTTTTATTTTAAAAAAGTTCGGTTTTCTCTGCAACAGACTGTGCATATCTAAAATTTAAGGCTCCCAAAAGTAAGGAAACATTTAAAAATGAATCTATGCCAAATATATAGCCGGAAGTAATATGTATGAGTTGCATCTTCAATGAAAGGATGATTCTGTTTGAGCTTCTCGAAGCAACGAATGAGGAAATTAAGCTGGTTAATGTTAAGGGAAACTTTCCCCAAAATTTTGCGTAGAATCTAAAATTATAATATACAAGATGTTCTATTTAAATTAAGGACGATGTCAACTTTCGATATAACCGGAACTGTTACATGAATGATATCATTACCTTATTTAAGGTGGGCGTGCCCGAAAACACTATTGCCTAAATATTCAAAATCCAAATTGAAGTAGTCTCTGAAATATTCTAATGGATGGTCACTGTGAGACACCCTGTATAGTTTAAATTAAAATAAACATGCTTCCATGAAAGTCACTAATTGTTAATTAATATTTGTCGACTAGAAACGACTTTAATGTCTTTCAAAAATTTCCTATTTTTTATTTTTATTATCATAAATATACCTGACAATTCTCATAGTCTATGCTACAACTGCAAAAATTGAAAGATCGTTGAATGCTAAGCTACTATTTTTTGGTTCATTGAATACTATAAGAATGATTATACCTAGTCCTGCCATAAATACTGATATAAACGTTTTTAAGTACAAAAAGAAAACTGCAAGTTGGATTTAAATTATTTTTTGAAAGTTTATTTTGGCAATAGCAAGCTACAAAATACAATGCAAATTACTCGAAATGGCCGCCATTTGCTTTAATACAACGCCGAAGTCTGCAGGGCCACTCATCAATCGCTGTACGGACGATATCCATGGGAAAATTGTCGACTGCTTCTGTTAACGCTTGCTTCAATGACTCCAGGTTGCGATGGGGTCTTCTACAGACCATGCCCTCTAATATTTACCACAGTTTATAGTCGAGCGGATTTAGGTCTGGGCTTGCTGACAGCCAATAGTCAGTACTAATAAACTCAGGTACATGATTTTCAAGCCATTGCTGAGTTGTTTTGGCCTTGTGAGCGGGCGCAGAGTCTTGTTGGAATATCCATGATTGGTTTTGGAACATGGTGTAGTTCAGGGGTTCCACTACATTGCTTAAAATGTCTCGTTGATAGTTTTTAGCTGCTGTTTTAACACCTTTTTCACAAAAATGCAAGGAAGTGACACCGTCATAGGATACTCCCCACCAAACCATCACTGAAGCAGGAAAATGACCTCGCTGAATCCTTGGCACCACTTCACTGGCTTCCTTGGAGGACCGTGCATACACCCTATCATTCTGCTTGTTAAAAGTTTCTTCCACGGTAAAAATTTTTCATCAGAAAACTGAATTTTTTTGTAACGCTCTTTGCCGTACAACGATATCAGGTGTCTGCATTTTTTCTTCCTATTCTTTTTTAATTTAACGTTAAGGCGCTGTCCTGTTTGTCGTTTGAAAGCTCCAAGTCCTAGGTCTTGTTTAATGATACGGCTCATGGTTCTCGGAGCAATACCTATTTCACGAGCCATGATTTTCTGTTTGCGGATAAGATGTCGATTGATGCGGGACCTCACAGCATTGACGGCCTGTGGTGTACAAACTAAGCGAGGCCTGCTAGATCTTTTACGGTCGATTACATTTCCAGTATCAATGAATAACATAACAGTACGATACACAAACACACGCGTAATATTTAATGGTTTCAATAAATCAAAAAGACGGGCTCTTTCTATTCTACACTTATGAAGTGCAATAACCGCAATACGGCTCTCTTTATCCGACCATTCCATAATGACGACTCACGCTATAGTGAAATTGATCGGCACTTTTGTAAAGCATATATCAAATGTCAGAACTGCCAACATAAAATTTTTGTGCTTTCAAGTTATCATCTGCAAAAAGGTGCGTTTACACTTGTATCAATACTTATGGCAGGACTAGGTAATTTGTAATTAACAATCAATAATAATTTTTTTATGCGAAGCAGGCATACCCAATGACATAAATGCTTGGCATTGTAAAGGATTTTTCATGGAAAGCAGATAAAATAGCATTACTAAAGATTCTCGAATACCAATAAAAATTCAAGTTGTTTGGGCTATTTCCATCGTTTGTGGAATTTAAGTATTCCGACCATGAAGACGGCAGTTACTCTCCTCTCATCTTCAGGGTTGTCTTGCTAAGATAACTGCATAATTATTGAAACGTCGGAATACTTAAATTCCACAAGCGAGGGAAATAGCTCAAACAACTCGAATTATGAGTCCATTGTCGAGAATTACAACGTCACGAACCACACAAAATATTTAAAACATTTTCGCAATATATTTACTGCAGAATACCCGTTTGCATTCCTACAAGCTTGGCATTTTACGGTTTCATTTTCCAATTTATACAAACTTCTTGTTCTGGTTTCCATTAACTGAATTATTGTGAATGACACCTTCGCAATGCTGACGAGCATATGCACCTACCAAACCTTTAATAATAATTAAAACTTAATGTAAAAGTGCAGTCACGCAAGACATTTAGAACTTAATTTAAATTGGCATCTGATTTTGAAAGTGTAAGCGTAAAAAGTTAATTATAAGACCCATATCAACTCGAAAGACAGATAATTTGACCGAGATGGTTTTAACAAGAAATAAAATGACTCGACAGTATGCAGATGAGTTACACCCTCCAGTATACACGCGCGCATTATCGAAACTGACTTAATTATGCGAGTATGTGCTCAAACTGAATGAGAAACGATTTTTTTTTTGTACAAATTCAATTAGATTGGAATCATGATGTAAAAATGATAGATAAAATACTGTGTAAAGTATAAACTGTAACTTCTTTTTTTCTCATAGAACTGGACTAAATTTATATGGATTTTTTGCGTCAGTTTTAAATGTATTATGTAAAGCAAAAAATAAGCGTTTTAAATAACATTCAATTTGGTTGCGGGACCTCTTTCATCAATTGAAAGAACGTGTTCAAAAAAGGACATCCTATTAAATTGTAAAAAATACAATTTCATTTGATTAAATGAAACTTTTATCTTATTAGGTATTCATAGTTACGGGGCATTTTATTTTTTATTTATTTTTTAACTAAGAGAATGCAGATACTTTTGAATCTTTTCTTGAAACCTTAGAAGCTTCTGGGCTTCCGGGCTGGAACCGCGTCACTGGTATAGACCTTGTCTGTGTCTGTCGCACTGAAACAGTTTCGGTGCGACTGAAGATGTCCCATACGAGTGGGCACGAAACGTCGGCAGTTATACCTGTGACGCGGTTCCAGCCCGGAAGCCCAGAAGCAGATAGTGTGGTCCACGACCGCGGAAGTCGACGCACCAAATTAACTCAATTATATTTTTTGGTGACTTCAAAGTACCTCCTCATTCATTAGTAAACACTACTACCTCCTATCTGCTTCTGGGTTTCCGGGCTGGAACCGCGTCACTAGTATATCTGCCGACGTTTCGTACCCATTTATATGGGACATCTTCAGGGCTGAACTACTAGTGACTAGTGACGCGGTTCCAGCCCAGAAACCCAGAAGCAGATAGCATGGACCACGACCGCGGAAGTCTACGTACCAAACTACTACCTCCTCTTTTAGAGTTTCAACTTTGAAAAATTTTTGTGACTTATGTGATCTTATTTAATTTAATAATGTTATGAATGCTTATAACTGCGCTTTGGATTTAATATCAGGTTTTCCAATAGGGACGTAACAATTTTGTCCTTTAATATGACCGCACGCTTGAACGTTTTTCATGATCTTTCATTTTTATTATGGTGAAGTTCACGAACGTACGACGTTTGGCAATTACTAAAATTTACTACCGAAATTCTGAGTCGGTGGTCGTAACTTTAAGAGCGCTTACTCCAATTTTCGGTCGTAATAATCGTCCTAGCAGACAGGCTGTGAGTGCTATGATGGTTAAAATTGAGCCACAATATTCACTATTGGACGTTCTTGTGCCAGTAAGACAATGTATTGGTGGAAGTACTAAAAATATCGCAGGCGTAAGTGCTTCAGTTCAAAATGAGCCAAATTAATCGATTCCACGCCGTTCACAGGAATTGGGAATCTTTAAAACCACATTGTTGTGAATTTTGCGTAAAAATCTTGGCTTTCACCCTTACAAGATCAAGCTAACTCAAGAACTGACGCTCCTTGATAAGTTAAAGCGCTAAATGGCTTTATTAATAAGCAAAATATACGTTATTGGATAACAGCAAATCCACATGTGCTTCAAGAGACTCCATTACAACCACAAAAAGTGACCGTGTGATGTGGATTTCATGCCAGAGGTGTGACTGGATCATATTTTTTCGTCGATGAAAATGATCGTCATGTTACGATCAATGGAGTTCGCTATCGTGCCAAGTTAAAAGAATTTTTTTGGCCAGAATGGGATGGACTTGACATCAGTGATATGTGGTTCCAATAAGATGGTGCTACATGCCACACAGCTGGCCAAACAATTGACATATTGAAGGGGAATTTCGGTGACCGTGTAATCTCGAGAAATGGTCCAGTCGAGTGCGATTTAATGCCGTTTGATTTCTATTTATGGGGTTAAGTTAAGTCGTTGATTTATGTCAACAAGCCAAAAACTTTAGAGGAGTTTAGGAACAACATCGAACGGGAAACTGTCAACGTTTCGGCCACTATGTGTGAAAGAGTGGTGGAAAATTGGCTCCAAAGAATCAATCGCTGCAAACGTGCTTGTCGTGGTCATATGAACTAGATCGAATTCCATAGTTAAATGTAACATGTGTACCACCCCTGGAATAAATTTTAGCCCAATATCTCAAAACAATAAGATAGCTTCATCTACGTCTTTTGGACATGATGGTTTTTTGTCAGGGACTGTGCCGAAACTTTTACTATTACTTTTAGTTTATGTATTCAAAGGTCAACTTTTCCGGATAGTTGGTAATTATTGTTACTTTACTATTACTCTTTAAATGATAGTATACCGCAAAGTCGTTATCGGTTTTTCTAACAGACGTCGCTAGGCTTAAGTATGTAATATTATGATTTGACACATATGTCATTTCATTTTACTGACATCAAGCTTCAAAGTCGCTGAAAGTCGTCGTTTGCTGGTAAAAACTTACGGTGAGCATGCTTCAATCATAAAAACATATGGGGTGTAGTTTCAACAATTCAAAAGTGATGATTTCGATGTACAAAACAAAAAACGTTCTGGTAGACCGAAAAAGTTTCCAGATGCGAAACTGTAGGAGTTATTGGATGAAGACCTAACCCAAACTCAAAAACAAGTGGCAGAAGCGTTAAATGTGGCCCAAGAAACGACTAGCTACCGATTACGAGCAATAGGAAAAATCCAAAAGATGGGGAAATGGGTGCCACATCAACTGAATGAGAAATGGCAAACGGAAAATCGTCTGCGAAATGCTACTTCAAAGGTATGATTGGACGTCATTTCTGCATCGAATAGTGATGGATGATGAGAAATGGATTTATTTCGAAAATTCTAAGCACAAAAAATCATGGTTATCCCCTGCCAAAGCAGGCCCAGCATTTCGCTAATTTCGAAGTTAGAAAATAGCTCTATGAATGGTTTTTCTGGACAAACAATTTTTTTTGGCATGGCATCCATAAATTGCCTGAAAGGTGGGCAAGATGTGTAAAATCAAATAGCCAATACTTTGATTAAATAATTTTTCCATTTTCTTGAAAATTATGTAGTTTTTTTACGAAAAAATTGGTTATGACTTTCCGGTACACCTGGTACATCAGCGTTTAAGTTTTGCCAAAATATTCGAACTTGTTCTCTGTGATAAATTGTTTATTTATGGCTTTCTTATAAATTAATCAGTCAATTGTTACCAACCTGGTCGAGATTACTGGATTCATCAGTGAATTGTGTTGGGAGTACTTTGAAAAGCTAATAAATGGATTTTGTCGAAGAATTGTGTATCCAACCGCACTCGCATCATGCGAAAAATTATAAATTGTTTATTTTTGAATGTTGTAAATCTCACTAAATAATGCTGAGTAAGTAAACTGATACAGAACCAAATCATAATAGACGACCGTCAAACGAAGTTTTGGGAATCAAAACATTACGCTCACGAACTGTTATTTTCCTATACAAACATGTGTTCGAACATCTGTTGTTACATTAATTCACGACCTTTCAGCGATCGACTGGCAAAGAATGTTATGATTAGAGATAATTATGTAACAGATAGCGACGTATTTATTGCACAGCATGGAGTTCGTACATTGAAAAATACAGTATTTAATAATTCATAAGACGAGAGGCGAATGCGAATGGCTTCGTAATTTCCGAAGAAGGAAATTGCGCCTGGCATTGTTTCGCGATATCTGATGAACGGTGTTAATTGTAAAACGCATATTGATGAAACTATTTGCATTTTATAACACCTCCAGGCATAACGATCAACGTCGCTAATTCGCGAAGAATATTAAGAGAATGTGTACTGTTGCGTTTGGAACCTCACCTAAAATTGTTCGAGTAATTGGTAAGGTAATATTGTATCGAAAAATTCTACAAAGAACGGCTTACATATTGGACAGGATTTGCAATATCCACCTCTATTGAATCGTACACATAAGAATAAATTGAATGAAACCAATATATATGTTACCTAAGTTTCTATTAGCCACGTTCTTGCTCATACTTGTTGGTTTTGCAAGGAATTTTGCGTTATTCATGAATGATTTTGTTGTATAATTCTTTCGTAATTTGATTGACATTAAACACAGTCGATTATTGATAAATTTAGTGAGTATTATTTAAGTATTTTACACACACTGTAAATGCGAAAAGAACTAGTGCAATTGCAATTTAGATTCTATAAAAATATGGGTGGGAACCACTTTCATGTTGAGTATTTCTTCATAAAATTATTAATTTATTAACCGGAAAAGAAGTGCCCAGGGAGTGTAACACAGGTGTTATCTTACCGGTGCATAAAAGAAGAGGATGTTAGCGCCAAAACTATACCAGCATAATGTTAATGAGCCTACCAAGTTATTCGTTAGAATAACAGAAACAAAAATAAAAGACCAGTCAGGGAACTCCCTAGAAAAAACCCTAGTATAACTTCACGAAATGCTGAAGTACACAGTACCCAATATTCATATTATGACAAAGTATAATAAAGTGCTTAAACAAGAACCAAGAAATGCAAGTAAAGGGTGTTTCAAATTGCGCGGTTTTTTTAAGAATTAATAAAATATAGATGGCGCACTGAATTTGTCTGGGTAAGTGTGATGTATGACATTTATAAAAATGGCTTCGTACACGGTACAACAACGCGTTCAAATTGTTGAATTATTTTATGAAAATCAGCGTTCTGTGAAAAGAGTTTTTTAGAAAATTACGTGAAGTTTATGGTTTACATAATCGTCCATCTGACAGCACTATTGGTCAAATTATTAAAAAATTTCAAGAGACCGATTCCGTGGAAGATCGAAAAAGTTAAAAATACAATCGTAGTGGTCGTTCACAAGAAAATATTGGTTTGGTTCGTGAAAGTGTTGCTGATGATGCTGAAATGTCCATTAGACGACGTTCACAACAACTTGGACTTAGTGGATCAACATGACGTATTTTACACAAGGATTTAGCTCTGAAGGTATAAGGTTCAAATAACACAGGAACTGAAGCCATTAGATCATTTAAAACGTCGTTCATTTGTCAATTTCATCAATGAACAACCAGCTGATTTTTCTCCAAAAATAATGTTTTCCGATGAGGCACATTTTGAACTTGGTGGCTATGTTAATAAATAAAATTGCCTTATATAGGGTGAGGAAAATCCACGAATTATTCATGAGAAACCTATGCATCCTAAACGAGTTACTGTTCGTGTGCATTATGGTCAGGTGGTGTAAATGGACCTTACATCTTTGAAAATGCTGCTGGTGAAGCAGTAACTGTCAATGATGATCGATATCGTCGGATGATAACCGAATTTTTGTGGCCTGAATTAATGAATATTGATCTAGAGGATATGTGGTTTCAACAGGATGGCGCTACACCTCATTTTGCACACGAATCAATTGATTTATTGAGAGAAAAATTTCCTGAATGTGTAATCTCAAGAAACGGCGATGTTAATTGGCCACCAAAATCGTGTGATTCGACACCGTTAGACTATTTTCTTTGGGGTTATGTGAAAAGTCTGGTTTATAAAAACAATCCACAATCAATCCCTGCTTTGAAAGATGAAATTATTCGTGCCATTGGTGAGATAGAGCCTCAATGATGTCAAAATTTTAACAGAAGAGTGGATGTCTGTGGAGCTGCAAGAGGAGGCCATTTGGCAGATATTATTTTTCGCAGATAAATGATACTTCAATTACCAATAAAAAGTTTTTGAAAGTGAATGTAAATGTGTTTTATTTATTCTTTAAAAAACTGCGAAATTTCCCATATTTTCAATTTGAAGATTAATTATTAACGCAAATAAAATCATTAATCAATATACAAAGAAACATGTACCAACACATGAGAATATAAAAAAATAAATTCAGAGAACGGTCTACATTATAGAGAAAAAAATATGTTCTTAGTCAATTTACAGCTTCTATAAACATCTGCAGAATAATGTAACCATTGAATTATCTGAATTAATGTGCAGTTGACAAGAACAAACAAGCAAACGCAGTTCTTAAACAGTAATTTCTAGGAAGGTGATCAAGTTGTTCACAGCAAAAAACGGAAATGTTTTTGCAGTACGCAGTTCTGTCCTGAATTAAATATTAACAGCAAAAACTATGCGTCTATACAAAATACACGAACGCTTTTACATGAATTTTCCTCGAGAAATACAGAATAAATTATCATAAATGGTCCTATTAACCTAGTTGCAAAAAGTTCTAGCAACGCACAAGCACTACATGCCATTACATTAAAAAAATTTGATACGTAAATATCGGGGAGATATAAATTACATGTAAATGACAAGGAGACGTTTGTATGTATGTACATATCAAGTTTGGGTAACTGCTTTCATTTATACGCTGGCAAGTTGTCTACACGTCGATTGCCATTGGTCAGTGGTCATTTGATTATAAATCGTGTAGAGAGTGGTATGCGACCGATTGAAATGTGTTGATTTTGTGTATGATTTATTGAATATTTAAATTTTGTTTGTAAATTACTATCAGAATGATTGTATTGCCTTAATGTATGACAAATTGTTATAAATCATTATTTTAGAATTTTAAATTGAGGTTGTACACTTGCAGTCGTATACATACACTGCCGTCTATAAGTTTAGTCGTACTACAGATGATTTTAATTGCAAAAGGAAATAAAATATTTAAGTTAATATATTGAAATTTTATCCAAACTAAGATCATTTTACATATTTGCACGTTATTTAACCGAAGTATTTTGTATAAACGAATGAACGCCTTATTTTCTATTTCAAGAAATAATATTCATGTAAGAAATATGAGGGTGTCATGGAGATTATCCCTTACTCGGAATTGTTTATTGTATGGTGTATTACGTGGACGTGATAGCCAGTCTTTACCTGATATTTTTACGCCTGCAAGGGTACATCTTTTGTCTATTACACAGTGAATACTTAGTATTCACATTGTTACTGAAGTGTCAGCAAGTGCTATCGAGTTAACGCATTTCTTTTAATTGCGTTTAAAACATGGCAAAGAGAAAGCAACTAACTCTTAAACAAAGGGCAAGATTTATTGCTTTGCACGAAACAAAGCTTTCTAATAGAGCAATCGTCCGAATACTAAAAGTTTCCGAGTATTGTGTTCGTCAAAGTATAAACAGAATGGCAGAAACTGGCCAACTCGGGGACCGAAAGCGCAGTGGACGGCCGAGGATAACTACTAAAAGAGAAGATGAATATCTGAAATTAATGTCCGCAATCGTCGCCTTACATCCCTGGAAATAGCAGCACAATATAATGTACACCACGAAGCCACGGTTAGCGTAACAACAACCAAATGCCGTTTAGCTGGAGCTGGACTTAGAGGTCGAGTAGCAGTAAAAAAATACGTCTATCTGCACAACATAAACAAAAAACATTGGCCTGGGCGAGAACACACAGGTACTGGACTGTCGAAGAATGGAAACAAGTCTTATGGACAGATGAATCCAAATTGGAAATTGTTGGAAATAAACTTTTGTTCGTCGTCGTGTCGGGGAGAGAATGTTAGATGAATGTGTGGTTAAGACCGTGAAACACGGTGGTGGAAATGTAAGGGTTTGCAATTGCTTTGGAGGTGGACACATCGGAAAATTGGTGCAAATCACAGAAAGAATGACAAAAGAAGTCTATTTGGGTATATTGCAAGAGCATGCGTACGGGATCGGATTGTTAGAAGTGCTACCTCTTCAATTCTAAGAAGACGTAGACTATGTACATATACAACAACTGGGTGGATATTTTAAACAACTAATTCAATAAAACTACTTCTTTTTAAATGATTTTCATTAAGATTTTCTTTTAGCAGCGGGACATAATACCTGTATTAGTAGGGTTATTTAAAACTGTAACTGCTTGCAGCTCAGTTACGATTGAGTTTTGGGCATATGTCCATTAGACATTTTTAACTTGAAACTGCTTCAGTAACACATACTTAAGCTGTGGCAATTATGTCAGGGGACACACGGTACATGAAATTAGATACAAAACCTACCACGGGCAGTCTTGTTGCAATTTCACCATCAAAAGTCTTAGAAGATGTATCATGTGATACAATTGGATATTTTATGGTAATTCGAGAAAACCATCATTGTCAAGGCAAAAACTACAAATCAAAGCTAACACATTGTTGAAAATGTGAAATAACTCTTTGCAAAATCTGTTATAATCTGCTATTCCACTCCAAATGAATGAAAAAAGAGTATTTTCTTTAACTAACCATTTAGACGTGTAGGAACCTAACCCAGTGGTTATTTCCTATTGAGTCATAGTTACAATACAACTATTTACAATTTGGGATAACACAAGTATTAACATATTTACATTACAATTACGTATATCACTAACGAAAGAAAAGAACATAATAATGCGCAAGATTAAAGTCTAACACTTCTAGTTTAAGGGGCACTATTTTAGAATCTATAAACTAAATCGTAAGGAGTGTACCGTTTAAGTCTGCGCCGTATAATACGTTGCAGTGCTAGGTTTTTAGCAAGATTATTTGGGTGTATTACGAGTCTGTTCATATAATACTCACTTACGTTCTTAATTTCTTGTTTAACCGAAGTTACATTCAAATCGCGAGCAATTGAACTACTTGAAACGAACCATGGAGCGCCGCTGACTACTCGAAGAGTTTTTGCTTGAAATCTTTCGAGAATTTCGATATTCGAATTTGATGCAGAGCCCCAGAGTTGAGCTCCATACGTCCAAACTGTCTTGAGGATAAATCTGTACACCAATATCTTGTTTTCAAGAGATAACTTGGATCTGTGACCAATACTCCAATAGATTTTATGTAGTATGAGACCCAACTGTTTCCTTTTGGCAAAGATGTGTTTTTTCCACGTTAATCTTCGGTCCAGGTGTATTTCGAGATATTTTACGTCTTCTCGTTGGGGTACTTTTCTTTAATAAAAACGTATTTTGAATAAATAATTATTTTATTCAATATAACACCTTTGAGTTACCCGCGTCGTCTTTATAGGACATGCTATATTTTCAAAAATAGAGTTATGAAAAGTCTAATTTTTTCTATTTATTTAATCTACATAAAAAAATCTTTTTCCTTAATTTTTTTAAAGTTGATACTTAATGGATTAATATTAGTTTTAGTTTCTATTATTAAAAATTAGTAAAAAAAAATTAAATAATAGAATCGCTAGATAAATAAACTTGTCTAAAATAGTTGAATTTGATGGAGCCTGTGGTTGATTGTCTTGATCAATAAGGTTGATATATAACCCCTTTCCACATTAACTTTTGTAAATTCTGTATACGCATTTCGACAACCAAGTTGTCATCATCAGCAGATAATTTCAAAGTGTCGCACCTGGTAAAACACGGCGAAAAACAACTGTACGAAAATCAAACTCCGTACGCGATCCACACCGCTCAAAACCAAGATGTATACATTGAAATTATCTGCTGATGATGACAACTTGATTGTCGAAATGCGTATACAGAATTTACAAAAGTTAATGCGGAAAGGGGTTATATATCAACCTTATTGATCTTGTCTAAAATACATAGTATTTTCCCAAATACGATCGTTACCAAAAGAGATTTCAAAGTAACGGTTAAAACACATTAATTAGTACGTTGCTAGAACCAATTAAGTTTGTCAATAAAAAATACTATAAACGTTATTTTCATTTTCCATTTGAAACGTTATTAACAAGAAGCTGTAAATAATAACCAACGTCCTCCAGAAAGCAATTAAAAAGCAGCATTTCAATAGCTTTGCACGTTCAAAAAAACTGGTTGAAAGAGTACCTCTCCTAATAGACTTGTAACAAACAATTAAGTAAGAATTTATAGCTGGAATTTTGATTTGTATTTATTTCTTCTCTAAATACACTGTAATTAATATGTCATAATGATTATAACGACAATAAATTAATCTAGTCATAAACAGTGTCAATCTGAAAAGAATTTGATCCGTCATAAAAAAATCTAATCCGATTTAAAACACACTATTTTCTCTAATTACTGTTTTTTTCTCGTCACCATTAGGTTTTTTCGCTGATTTAGAGAAATTATGAATAGATATGTGAATATTGGCTAGTAAAAATGCGATTATTTTAATAATAGTCTTTATTTGTCCAACAAATAACCGATTTACGGGACAAAAAGATTGAGAAAAGTATAGTGCAAAGAATACAAAATCAAAAAAGAACAGTGAAAAAAATACAAACATTAAGTAGTAATTGCAAAGTAATTACAAAGGTGCTATATACGAAGGTAGCCGATTATATTTCGCGAATAGCAAACAAAAAAATAATTTTATTATCTAAAATAGTTTTATTGTTATTCGTTTAAACTAATGCGAAAAGCATCGCTGCCACTGTGGAGGCGGTATCTCCAAAATATGAGTTTTGAATGCCTCAATTGTCTCTTCCGGCGTAGAATACCGTTGGCCACGAAGTTTATTCTTCACGTGTGGGAACAAAAAGAAATTACAGTGTGCTAGATCAGAGCTGTACGGCGGATGGCTCATCAATTCAATGTTTTGCCCGGTCAAATATTCATTTGTTTGAACTGACCTGTGAGAGCTCGCATTGTCATGGTGGAGAATGTTGTTTTCGGTTTGTTTTCCTTATTTCTTCAAAAACTTTTGGCAAACAAATAGTTGTGTACCATTCAGAATCGATCATTCTACAACTCTCTAAAGGCACGGTTGCAACGTTTTTCCGAAAAAACAGGTGACCATTTGTTTTGATGTGCTTCGAGCAAGAACTAATTTTGTTGGTTTTTGGCTCATCTTGGAATACCCACACAGTCGTCTGCTGTTTACTATCGGGCTCGTACGTATAGATCCAAGATTCATCACCTGTGATGACTTTATAAATGTTCTTCGAAGCACTGCCATTGTATTTTTAGTGCATTTCTTGACGCTAATCGACGCGAGTCCTTTTTTGAGCGGTTGTCAAATTATGTGCTACCCAACGTGAACATAGCTTCTTAACTTCTAAATGTTCATGCAGGATCTTATGCACGCTGGTGTTACTAATACCTAGAGATGCCCCGATCTCACAGTATGTCACATGCCGGTCTTGCATTATCAATTCAGCCACTGCATTAATGTTTTCCAACACAACAACATTTGTAGGAGTTTGAATTCACTATACCAACGATATACTGTAGTTTTCGATGGTGCTTCATCACCATATAAAGAATTCAACCCGTCGATGCATTCTTGTTGAGATCATCCACGCCGGAAGTTATGAAAAATAATTGCACGAAAATGTTCGCGAGTTAATTCCATTTTTTCGCTGACATAAAATTTTCAAGTTACTGTCAACAATAGAAATAGCGACCGGATAATAAAACTGTCAAGGAAAATATATTGTTAAAAATGACAAACTTCACGATGCAATCATCAGATCGGGGGCAACAGTAACAGTATTGTCAGTTCCCGAACTATAAACGGCTGCCCTCGTATGTATACCAAATCTTTTGTCGATGTTCGACAGGATACTTACAGACCTGTAATTGTTATTATTGCGAGAAATATTTTTATGAAGTGGAAATATTCTATTATCTATTATTCCATACATTTGGTAAAGAACATGTGTTGTAAGATAGATTAAATATCAAAGTAAGAGACATAACAAGAACATCATTTCATTCTTTTACAAAAAGTATATTATATTGGGTTGGCAACTAAGTACTTTCAGTTTTGTAGTATAAAATAAAACACTTTTTTTTTAAACAAAGAATAGTTTTTAATCAATTATATGTTTTCCATTTTGCTCAATGATCTTTTGCCATCTTTCTTTCAGCTGCATGATTCCGTGCTCATAAAATTTCTGGTCCTTATCAGGAAAAAACTGAACCAGGTGCGAGTGAAGGTCATCGTCATTTGTGAAAGTTTTACCATTCAAAGAATTCTGCAAACTTCGAAATAAATGGTAATCGGATGGTGCTAGATCAGGGCTGTATGGGGGATGTGGCATCACTTCCCAGCCAAGCTCCAATAGTTTCCCACGAGTTGCCAAAGAAGTGTGAGGCCTTGCATTATCTTGGTGGAAAACTACACCTTTCCGATTTGACAATTCTGGGCGTTTTTCTTTGATTGCTTCATCCAGTTTTATTAATTGTCGACAGTAAACATCAGAATTGATCGTTTGGTTCCTTGGAAGCAGCTCAAAAACCATGACACCTTTGTAATCCCACCAAACTGACAGCATGATCTTTTTTGAATGCAATTCAGCTTTCGATGTGGTTTGAACTGGTTTATCGTGTTTGCTCCATGATCGTTTTCGAACTATGTTACTGTACAGGACCCATTTTTCATCACCAGTGATGATTCTTTTTAAGAAAGGGTCGGTTTCATTTCGTCTAAGGTGCATATCGCAAAAGTTGATTCTTTGTGTTAAATGAATTTCTTTCAATTCGTGGGGTACCCAAATATCAAGCTTCTTAACTAGCCCAAGACATTTTTAATGTTTTTAAATTGTTATGTGGGATACATGTAGCCTCTCCGCAACCTCTCGAACAGTTATATGACGATTCTCTTCAATTATGGCTTTGATTTGGTCATCATCAATTTCAGTAGGCCGACTAGAACGTCGCTCATCTTTGAGGGAAAAATCTCCAGAACGGAATTTTTTATACCAATTCTGACACGTGCGCTCTGTTAAGCAATTAGCACCATAAACTTCACATATCTTTTTGTGAGCCGCAGCAGCTTTCTTTCCTTTACGGAAATAAAATAGTAAAATATGTCGAAAGTGTTCGTTTCTGCACTCCATTTAAAATTAACCCACAACTAATAGCTTTAATAAAAATCACGCACTACTTGCTTCTGAAGTTACGTCAATGTGACTAGTATCACGCGACAAACGGTAAAGTACAGCACTAACATACGTTATACAAAAAGTAAAGCAACGCTCTCTATCAGTAAAAACCGAAAGTACTTAGTTGCCAACCCAATATAATCGAACTATAATTATAAAATAATACACATCAATATACTATGGGTTCAAAACAGTGGCGGCTCGTGAGTATTTGACATGGTGAGCCAGATAGAATAATAAATATTCAAAATTGTTTACAATTGATTAATAAACTCTATATACCTACTACATATAAAAACAGTTTATATATATTTATATATATATATATATATATATATATAGGGCTTCCAGTACAAACAGGGCTGCCAGACGTGAACTGAGCCCTATATCGCGCCCCATTCGATTTTTAAGGGAAAACGAAGTTTCAAAGCAAACCCTTGTGAAACGAAAATAAATATTCTAAAAAATCAAACAAATTCTAAAAACATTAATCAAAAATAAGAACTCAATCTTCTAGGATTTAAAAATAAAAAATAAATACATTCCTATTATAATATAAAATTTAATAATATAACAAATATATACATATATATGTATATATATAAATCAACAACAATCCAATAACAAAATTTCAAAATTACATGCAAAATGAAAATATTTTAAAATACAGAGAATTTCCTTTATTGGCATTGCACGTAGAATTACATTTAATAGATTTTACTTCTTGTATAGCAAAGGTATCCTCCGGTTTTTTGTGTTAGCAAAATAATCAATTACATCATTATAAAATCGTTCATCCCTCGTCATCGTTTTAACCAATTCCTTTTCGATTGCAATTAGTGCACAGTTACTAAGTCTTTGTTGTCCAATTGTATTTCTAACATACGATTTTATACGTTTCAATGTGGAAAAACTTCGCTCAACGGACGCGGAAGTTACCGGTATGGTAACTACTATACTTAGCAATTTAAAAAGTTCTGGCATACAGATGGCTAACTTTTGTTCGTGCATAAATCTTAACATTTCACATGGTGTTTTAGAATTACCAAGGAGTTGCATGTCACTATAAATAACAGCTAATTCATTTTTTAATTGAATTTGATCAAAAAATTTATATTGTTCAAACAAATTATTTAAGAGCCTCTGAGGAAATGCCTTCGAATATTCTTCAAATTTACTTTCTGTTAATAAATCAAAAAAAGCAAGTTTTTCTAAATCAATAAATCTAATTTCAATTTGACTAATAAACGTATCTAGAATTTCGAAAAATAATTTTCTGTAATTTTGTTTAGTATCTGGAACGTCATCAATTCTACGCCTTTTATGTGCAACAGATTCGTCAGACACCGAATTTTCGTATACAGTACTGAAATATGTATCACACTCCCGAAATTCTCTAAACTTATCAAGCAAAAAACGTAAACGATCTCTGGCATAAATAACATCAGTTAGTTTGTTTTGTAATATTGAAAATACAACGTCAGTTTGTCCAAATATTAACTTAAAAGTATCTAAAAGAAAATTAAAATCATTATCCAGAAGAAGATTTTTTAATCCAAAAGCTTCTCGTATAGATATGCTATCAAAGTCAGGACTTTCTGCAATGAAATCAAAAACTTCAATTAACTTGTTTTTGTTCGCATGAATTGTAAAAACAGCCCTAGAAGTGAAATTCCAACGAGTAGATGCGTTTGATGGTATATGTTTTTGACAGATTAAATTTAACACATGAGTTCTCTTAGTGGATTTGGAAAAAAAAGATGAAAACCCTGACAAATTTGAAAAAAATATTCTTACAGACGTTATGGACTTACAAGATGTTCCTAACACTAAATTCAAGACATGTGCATGGCAGTGTGTAAATATTGCTTGAGGAGCTATTTCTTTAACTTTTGTTTGTAAACCGTTCACATGCCCAGCCATAACTGCCGCTCCGTCATACGTTTGAGCAATTAGTTTACTATTAAACTGAAATTTTTCAAAAATATTAGTTAACAATTTAAATAAATCATCAGAGGTGCGACCTGAACTTACATCAAAGAATCCTAAAAACCTTTCAACAATATTACCCTCGATAGTGTATCTTACAATAATAGACAATTGCGAATTACATGTTATATCTGTTGTTTCGTCTATTTGCCATGAAAAATATTCTGAATTAAAAATTTCACAATCTATTTTTTTCTTTACAATAAAATTAATTGATTCTATTAATTCGTTTTGAATTGTTTTCGATGTGCCAAAAAATACAGAGCTATCATCTAAGAATTTTTGTAAAATGGTATCATGTTTTGCCGTTAATAAAACAAGTTCTTTAAAATTTCCCCTGTTTGCAGAAGTATTTGTTTCATTATGTCCTCTGAAAGATAATTCCTGTGTACAAAGAAATATAGTAATATCAATTAAACGCTTTAATATATCTCGATTTTGGCTAACTTCTTTATTGTAATTCTCCATTTGATTGCGCCTCACATTATCTATCGCATCCGCGATATTATATTTTCCGAACATATGTAATTTACAAGTAGCTAAAATGTGATGTTTGGATTTAGTATGTTTTTCCACTGATCGCGACAAGTTTTTAAGATCAAAATAACCTGTTTTACTCCAAATACTATCTGTATTTGTGGAAAAAATTATACATGCCCAACAAAATAATCTGTTTCTTTTTATACTACCACATAACCAATTACATTTGTTATACCACGAATTATTGAAATTTCTGTTAGACTTACCGTGTATTGTAAGACATTTTGATAAATCAGGGTTTGGTCTTGGAAGGTTTTTGACATATAATTGATCTTCTACCGATAGAACAACGAACGTATTTCTTATTAAAAAATCTACAATGTCTTGTGTATTTCTTACATTTTCTAAATCCATATTCACAATTTTTAAATCACTGAAAATATCACTAAACAAATATTAAAATATTTAATCTAACTTTGTTATTCCCCCAACTTTAACTGCTGTTATTTGCGATTCGGGCCGAGAATGTCAGCCTCGAGTATATTCGGTAGTTCGGCGATTGTGATTCGATGAGAGGCTCAGTTTAAATTGGCTTCAGATTGATATCTAAATAATATCTACTTGAAACAATAAAAATACTCCTGTTAAAACTTAAAACATATTATTTGCGTGGAGGAAATATTGAGAAACTGTACAAGAAGAATGTAAACCTTTAGACATCTTTATATCATTAAATAAATACTTAATTTATCCTATTAATAATGCTTTCTATATTATTAAAAAATTCAAAAATCTCACAATAAAGTTAGAAAAATCTATTAACTTTTTGAATATTTTTTCTTCTTTGTTATCTTAAATATGTAGCTAATACTTTACTGTAATTTCCATAGAAATTGAGAATTTTTTGACTGCTGTAGTGCGTTATAAATTTTCAATGAGAGGCAATGAGTGGCCGGGCCTCAAATATTCGTGTTTAGTAGGGATATACATAGATCAAGCATGAAGTTGGTCGGGGCAAGTATACGCGCTCGTACATTCGCACGGAATTAAAATGAAATGATAAATTTGTACTTTGCTTGTAATGTCAGTTTATTTAAAACTATTTTCTTATTGTTTATAAGATAAATTCTGAATAAAAGATGATAATTAATTTATAAAGAATTTTAAAAGTATACATATTATTCTTGTTATAATTCCAAGATTTAGATGGTGAGGCACTGCCTCACCTGCCTCACCTGACCAGCCGCCACTGGTTCAAAATATTATTTATAAACTACGACTAAAAACTTTAGTGTTAAGCTTACATAATAAATACCAAGAATATATATACATAATTAACGTCTGAAAAATTCAAATGCTAATAACACCCTGTTTTTGACGCGTTTCTAGTATATCAACTCTCTTTAGGTAAAGTGTGGTATTATTAACGACCTTATTCTCTGGGTTATTGTATCGTTTACGATACAGCACAGAATGATAAAACAATACCTTCATGTATCGTCCAAACATGCAATTGTCCTCAAGAATGAAGTTGGTGTCCGTTCCGCCAAATGTACGACATCGTTGTCACGATATTTATATAGACAGAATACCTTTAAACTTGGCATACGCCATTTGGTTAGAAACAATACTTCCTTTTATCGCCCAAACATACAATTGTTCGGCATATGTGTACGATAGAGGGAGGTATTGTTTTTTTCACACACATTAGATTTTCTTTAAAAAAAATATGTGAAATAAAATTTAATATGGCTATTGTTTAGATCCTTATTAATGATGCATCCTAAAACGGACGTTGTTAAAAATTATCTACGTACCAATATTGCGAAAACAATTCACATATTTTGTCCATGTGTAACCTAAATACAAGCTCTCAAAATAATAGTAAAACTACCCACAAGACTTTTATAAATAGTTGTTTTTGTGAGACCGCTCTTTGTTATAGCATAAACTATATGTACTTTGAGTAATGGCACATAAATGATCGAGCTTTATATCGAAACAGGTTCAATGTTAATAACATAGCATTGAAAGTGTACAATCATATAAAATATTCTAGTGCTTACGAATTATTTCTGAGAACTCCAGACAGTCTTTGTCATGGTAATATTTATTAACAATAGTAAGCGTGTAAAGAGAGAACAGTTAGTAATATTTTAGAAAAAAACACTCTGCATTATTAGTGAAATATTTGCGTAATGACTCATTGAATTATATAAGTCATTTGCGTAATGATAATGTGGGCTGAATGAATAGCAGAAGTAATACTGTGGATATAATAGTTAAGTGAATGACGTACAGTACTGCTCTTGGACCTTGGGACATTTAGAAGGAAAATTTAACAATGAGCATATTCGGATTTTGATGAAATTTTATGTTGTTGTAGAGCGATCAAAAATACTGGGTGTTTCAAAAAGAATATACGTATCTCGAATGAATATATTTATTCAACGACATACGAAGATGAAACTTTACACACATACATATTTACGAACCTCTCAAGTTCAGATTACAGATGTTCAATATGCCCTCCATCAGCGACACGAACAATATCACATCGATACCTAAATTCCTCCCATACTGGGGCAAGCATGTCATTGCAGTACGGATCCGGTTCAGCTCTTCCAGGTTCTGTGGGAGTGGTGGTACATAAACGTTGTCTTTAACGAAACCCCATAGGAAGAGGTCACAGGGTGTCAAATCCGATGACCGTGGAGCCCAGCTGAGACATGCTAAGTCGCCAGCTCCTTGACGACCAATCCAACGATTCGGTAGACTTTCATTCAGATATTCACGCACTTGGCGACTCCAGTGAGGGGGTGCCCCGTCTTGTTGAAAAATGAAGTTGTCTTCGTGCAGCCTCGGAAACAACCAGTTTTGTAACATAGCGAGATACTGCTGACTGTTAACCGTGTTTCCATCAAAGAAGAATGGGCCGTAAACAGATGATTGGAATATCGCACAAAACACATTGATTTTAAACGAATCTCGTACATGTTCAATGGCTGCATGTGAGCTCTGTAGACCCCAAATTCGAACATTGTGTTTGTTTACCAGGCTACTAATATGGAAAGTCACCTCATCACTGAACACGATGCGTTGTGCGAAAGTGTTATCATTGTCAATAGCATCATAAATCTCGTTACAAAATACCACACGTTTCCGTTTGTCATCAGGACGCAGAGCTTGTAACAACTGTAACTTGTACGGCTTCATAACCAACCGACGTCTCAAACCACGCCAAATTGTTGTTGTAGGCAGTTGTAACTCCCGACTAGCACGACAAGTTGATTTTGAAGGATTACGTTCGAAAGCAATTTGAATTCGTGCAAAATTTACTTCAGAAGCACGAGGGCGGCCAGGACTCTTTCTTTTACATGTACATCCTGTATCTACAAACTGTCGATACCATCTGCGAATGTTCCACCCATTCGGAAGATCAGTTTGATAGCTCAAGCTGAAACGTCTTTGCACTGTAATCATGAAATTGCACTTCGCAAACTCGAGAACACAAAATGATTTCCGCTGCGGAGTAGCTATTTTAAACATATGACGGTTACCACGAATAATAGAAGATAACTGACATCTAGCGGCTATTAAATAAACTAGACTATGTATTTGTTTTTCCAATAGCTGAGCCGAGACGCAGCGATCGATAGTTTAGACAAAATAATACTTTGTAATACGTACATTCATTTTGAAACACGCTGTAGTTCGACCTTTATTTTTATATACGTCTCAACACATTAAGGTATTTAAAATTACTATTTGAAATTAACAATTTCTCGTTCCTTTTCTTTTTCTATAATTTTTTAGCGGTAGAAAGCTATAAAGTTATTTCAAAAATAAATATTTTCTATTAACAAAAAATTTATGTTTAGAAAACGTGGTATTATCACGCCATAAAAAAACAGCTGTGTTCCCGTCGGATATTGGACTTTAACTCGAAGAATTCTCGACCACAAATAATATAAAACACCTAAATAATATATTCCATTAACAGTTTGATCTAGTGAAACAAAATCCTTGTGAGCAATTTCTTTGGTTTTGGCTCGCCATTCGACTTCCATTCCGCAGACTAATGTTTAATTTCAAGATCATATTTAAAGCACCAGCTATGATGGTACAAAGGAACATATATTGCACATCAAGTTTAATCAGCATGAGAAATCCAGTTTAACGAAACACGTGCTAGAGAATAATCATAGTGTAAACCGTGGATTCTACATTTAACCAAAAATATAAACAAATACTGTGAATTGGACAGTTACGAGAGCATATCAACTGCGAAAAATAAAAACAATTTGTTAAAAATAGATAAAGGACTGATAACATTGAATTGTGCGTAAAATAAATCAGTGTGTATTTGGTTGCTCGTGAGGAAAGTTGTGCGGAGTTATTCTGTGCGAATTCTACCACGGATCCAGATGCGATACTGTGATTATTTATATGCTGATGATGACGACTTAATTGTCGAAGTATATATACAGAATACGAACTCTGATGTGGTAAGGGGCTTTATTTACCTTTTCTGATTAATTCAATTACATTAAAATTTACCTTCATGGTAATTAACATTGAAGAAATGTTGTTTTTATATGAGGGTGGTCCCAGAAGTACCCGACCCAACATAGAAAACACAAATTTTGGAAAGAAATATATTTATTTTTCAACATAGTCTCCTTTCAGCTCCCTATACACTTTTCCCAGCGATCTGCAATAAGTTCGATACCCTTTTTATAATAAGAATTGTCTTGCTCCTCAAGACAGCCATTAACTGCTGAAAAATCACTTCATCATTGGAAAATCTTTGACCACTGAGCCATTTTTTCAAGTCTGGGAACAGAGAATAATCCGAGAGGGCTAAATCTAGCGAACAGGATGCTTGAGGTAGCAATTCAAATTTTAATTTATCAATTTTGGCCATTGCAATAACGGATTTGTGAGCTGGTACATTGTCTTGATGAAACAACACTTTCTTCTTAGGCGTCCGTTTTTGTTGATTTCTTCGTTCAAACTTTGCAATAAGTTCGCATAATACTCACCGTTGATAGTTTTTCCTTTTTCAAAATAGTCAATGAAAATTATTCCATGCGCATCTCAAAAAACCAATGCCATAACCTTGCCTGCAGATGAAACGGTCTTCGCCATCTTTAGAATTGGTTCTCCCTTTTGAGTTCATTGTTTTGATTGTTCATTTGTCTCGAGTGTGAAATGATAGATCCATGTTTCATCGATGGTTATGAAACGGTGCAAAAATTCTACTTTGTTGCTGTGAAACTTCGCTAAATTGAAACATCTTCACGACGCTGTCTTTGTTCGAGTGTGAGTAAACGGGGCACCCATCTTGCACGCAGCTTTCTCATGTCCAAATTTTCAGATAATATGCGATGTACCGCACTTTTTGAAATGCCTACTATGTTTGCTAGCTCGCGCACCTTCAATCGACGATCATCCAGTACCGCTTTGTTGAGCTCGTACGGCCTCATTTAAACTCTGCTACCCAATATGTTACTGTTGTAAACGAAGGAGCAGACTCACCCAGAGTTGAATCCAGTTCAGCTTATTGATCTGAGGCCTTTCAAATAAAAGTATTGTATTACGTAACGATGACCAATTTATACAAATTCACTGAAAACGTTCGCTATTGATGGCTGTCAAACAAATACGAAAGAACGTGGCGTCTTCAAACTTGAAACATATTCTTTATAGATTGTGTAATTTCTAATACGGTGATATTTTTCAAACAACTACCGTCACCTCTAGGTCAGGCCGGGTACTTATGGGACCACCCTCGTATATCCTATGGTATTAAATCATGTGTCGGGCAATGAAACTCAGTAATGCAGCAACCAAAACAGAATTAAATTTTTATGTTCATAACATATTATAGCGATAAATATGTACCAGTAATGACATTACAAAATAAAACTATTTCAGTAATTTAATAAAAAAAATATACGTTATGTTCTAATGGAAATTACAAAACACAATGAGATTTCTCGCTTGTCGCGAAAGAACCGTTAGTACAAATACTGTATTTGCATACAAAAGATTGCGAGACGCTTGTACGCAATATTCGCGTACAGTCGAAGACTAGATAATTGGATTTTTCCCTCCAGAAGAAATCGCTCGCGAAATTTGGCATACAAATTACAAGCACAATACCACACCAGATGTTGATAAATTGATTTTAGATTTTTTTCGATTCTTTTTCGCCTATTGTCGATTCCATTATGATTATATTTAAGATTTAATAGCTGTGATATCATTTTTTTGTCTATTATTATTTAAATGGTGTATCTCTTACGTAACTTCTCACAATAGCTTTTTATAAATGGACTGGTTTTTGATTCTGAAGCTTAAATGACATCGTTGTAAAAGAAATTTCTACATTATTCATGAAAGTCGTTATTTACGATGAATCTTTATATTACTGGACATAAATTAATTATAAATTCAAAATCAGATAAAACTCGCATAATATTTTGCTTTCCAATAAAATTATGAGCTGGATTTGTATTTTTCCAGATGCAAAACGTCAACTGCGGTTGCACTTTCTGGCTATTTCACATAAGTAGTGCTACCAAGTGTGGCGGTGAACCAGAGTCTCCCGCATCGTAATAAATAATAGGTAACAGGTTAAAAAGAGTGTTTTTTTGGAGGCGGAGAACTCTAAATTGGCAATACTGTGTTCTGTGATAGTTCTCGGTTGTCTTGGAGTTGTTTGGTTTGGCAATTGTGGCTGTGCTTTTGATGAATTATTTGACAAATTTTCAGTCTGTTATTTTAGCGCAGCGTGAATTTCGTCGTCGTTTTCCTCGTTGTCATGTTCCATATGCTCGAATAATTAAGCGTTTGGCTGAGCGCCTCGTGCAAATTGGGTCCACTACAAATGTCACGACCGAGAACATCGCCGCTGTTGCCGACGACGTCAGAGAGTATCCACAAATATCAACGTGACGACGATGAACACAATTAGGCATCAGCAGACGTTCGTTGTAACGAATTTTGGTGAGATTTGAAAATGTTCCTCTACAAAGTGCAATCTATTCACGAATGCTGCCTGCTGACCGTCGGATAAGGTTAACTTACTGCCATACTCTGTTAAACTTGATGCAAGAAGAGGATGATTTCGTATCAAAAATCATAATGAGCGACGAAGCCCATTTCTACTTAAGTGGTTACGTTAGCAAACAAAATTTGCGTTTCTGGGGCACAGAGAATCCACGCGAAATGTATGAAGAGCATCCCCTCGAAGTGACTGTTTGGTGCGCCATTTGTCGTGAAAAAATGATTGTTCCTTATTTTTTTGAAGACGTCGATGGCACCAGCGTAAGCATAAATAGTGAGCATTACAGGCAGATGCTAAACGGGGGTTTTTTAACACAAGTTGCTGCATTGAGTCTCGATCATTGTTGGTTTCAATAGGACGGAGCAAGCGCTCACACAACTCGGGCAACGATGGAGATTTTGAGACACCAATTTCCAAGTTTTCGAGAATTGAACTGGCCCTCCAGATCGCCAGATCTAACAGCACTAGGCTTCTTCCTTTGGGGTTTTTAAAATATCGCGTTTACCACAACAAACCACGAATATTGCAAGTCTTGAAAGCTAACATTGACGAAGAAATCGTCAATTTGGAGCCAGATGTTTTGCGAGCAACAATTCGAAATTCCGTAAAACGAGCGCAATTATGCATCAACTCGGGAGGTATCCATTTGAGCGATTTAATTTTTTCCAATTAATATCATCGACTTTACATTTTTAAATAAACTTTTTATGAAAACAGAGCTCTTTTTTTTTCATTTATAACAAAATGGCAGCCAGTTCAAATTATGACATTACTTTTGCGCCACCCGTTTCATTTAAATACAAACGGCTTGTACTACAAATTTGAATGTGTAAGAGGGCTTTAAATAAATTGCCAGATATTCTGTATACGGAAACAGAAAATGGTCACCCGGTATAACATAGATTCTCAAAACTAATAAAAATTTATTTCAAATTTATGGGAAGAAATGACATCATAATATTTTGTCATAAAAATTTATACATTTAGATCACAGCAACGTTTTCAGAGCTTGTTAGTGATACCTGTCTAGGTGATGCAATAATTTAAAAAGAAAACCACACACACACGAACACACACAGATACAAAAAACGAATCTACACATGTATATACATTTACATACACGCATACGAACTTACTTTGATCATTAGCGCATTGGCAGAAGTCGTTAATTTTGCGCGTTTCAAACATTAACAATTTTTTTTCTCCATTATTGTTATTTATATGGGCGCGTCGGTTTTCGAGTGTCATTACTCAAAGCTGGATAGCGGCTTTCACGAGATAAAGACATTAAGACGCGCCCAAATTTGCACAAGAACAACGTACATTTTTCGCTTAAGAACAATAATGAAAACGAACAGGTGTCATAAAGTATGTATTTAATGTCCTGCGAGAGCGGATAATAACGGTGAAATTGTAAAGAAATGCGCAATTCGAAGCGCGGGATTAATTTCAAATGGGTACAGAAATGAAATACCGATCACATTATAGATTTACATATATGCATTAAGTATCGATGCAAATAATACTAAATAGTGAAATTTTGTCTTTAATTCAGAGAAGGGTGTTTCAAATTGCGCGGTTTTTTTAAGAATAAATAAAATATAGATGGCGCACTGAATTTGTCAAGGTATGTGAGCATTTAAAAAGTCTGATGTATGACATTTATAAAAATGGCTTCGTACACGGTGCAACAACGCGTTCAAATTGTTGAATTATTTTATGAAAATCAGCGTTCTGTGAAAAGAGTTTTTAGAAAATTACGTGAATTTTATGGTTTACGTAATCGTCCATCTGAAAGCACTATTGGTCGAATTATTAAAAAATTTCAAGAGACCGGTTCCGTGAAAGATCAAAAAAGTGAAAAATACAGTCGTAGTAGTCGTTTACAAGATAATATTGGTTTGGTTCGTGAAAGTGTTGCCGAAGATCCTGAAATGTCCATTAGACGACGTTCACAACAACTTGGAGTTAGTGGATCAACTACACGTGTGTATTTTACACAAGGATTTAGCTCTGAATGCATATTAGGTTCAAATAACACAGGAACTGAAGCCATTAGATCATTTAAAATGTCGTTGATTTGTCAATTTTATCAATGAACAACCGGCTGATTTTTCTCAAAAAATAATATTTTCCGATGAGGCACATTTTGAACTTAGTGGCTATGTTAATAAACAAAATTGCCGTATATAGCGTGAGGAAAATCCACGAATTATTCATGAGAAACCTGTGCATCTTAAACGAGTTACTGTTTGGTGTGCATTATGGTCAGGTGATGTAATTGGACCGATATCGTTTTATCATTTTTTCGCTGACATAAAACTTTCAAGTTACTGTCAAACTACATATCCTCTAGATCAATATTCATTAATTCAGGTCACAAAAATTCGGTTATCATCCGACGATATAGATGACCTTTGACAGTTACAGCTCCACCAGCAGCATTTTCAAAGAAGTAAGGTCCAATTACACCACCTGACAGTAACTCGTTTAGTATGCATAGGTTTCTCATGAATAATTCGTGGATCTTCCTCACCCAAGATACGGCAATTTTGTTTATTACCATAGCCATCACGTTCAAAATGTGCCTCATCGGAAAACATTATTTTTTGAGAAAAATCAGCTGGTTGTTCATTGATGAAATTGATAAATGAACGTTTTAAATGATCTAATGGCTTCAGTTACTGTGTTATTTGAACCTTATGTGCCTTCAGAGCTAAATCCTTGTGTAAAATACGCCACGTTGTTGATCCACCAAGTCCAAGTTGTTATGAACATCGTCTAATGGACATTTCAGGATCTTCAGCAACACTTTCACGAACCAAAGCAATATTTTCTTGTGAACGACCACTACGACTGTATTTTTCACTTTTTTGATCTTCCACGGAACCGGTCTCTTGAAATTTTTTAATAATTCGACCAATAGTGATTTCAGATATACGATTATGTAAACCATAAAATTCACGTAATTTTCTAAAAACTCTTTCCACAGAACGCTGATTTTCATAAAATAATTCAACAATTTGAACGCGTAGTTGTACCATGTACGAAGCCATTTTTATAAATGTCATACATCGCACTTTTAAATGCCACATACCCAGACAAATTCAGTGCGCCATCTATATTTTATTTATTCTTAAAAAAACGGCTCAATTTGAAACAGCCTTTATTTATGATTACGTTTACATTAGATGGTATTCAGCTTTCACGGAGTGATCCAATACTTTTGCAACTGATTGTATGCAGTAACAACACTCCCTAAATTGTCCTATGTATTTGTGGTAGTGAAAATTTTCTATTGCTATTAATAAATTGTTTATAACTGTATCCGTTACTATTTTATTTTTTGTAAAATATACCTTTGTTGATAAAACTTCAAATTTACAACCGATTATGTAAATAACAATTATAGGGCACACATCGGAGTGTGTGATGTGGTGGGCTATTCAAGGTCGAAGATAGTATTATTACTTTTATTATTAAGTAAAAGTGAGTCATAGTTTTGTGTGGACAAATTTTTAAATCAAATTTATTATTTAGCTAAAAATAACATTTTCGACCTTTGAAATCATAAAGGAAATAGATAGTTCATTAAAATGAAAACGTGTGTTTATTTACATATAATAAAAAAATAGCAATCGTAATTCAAACTGCACGCGAAGCTGAATATAATATGTACACATGTCTAGCCCACGTGTTGATTAGTCTCCGTGAAGTTATTTTTAACCGACAATACATATGTATGTATGTTACATACACAATTCATAACGAGGCAAATCTAGACGCATAGAAACATCTAGTGGATAAAAGCTGAACTATTACGTTGTAACACCTAGGTGTGTTGGGTGGAAATCTAAACATGCTTATAATACAAGTGTTAATATTTTCTTCAGGCAACTAATAATATTGTGAGAAATAAAGTAAATAGACAAAAAATATAATAAATATATAAACTTATAACAGTTATTTAATAACAAATATTATTGTATAAAATTAGTATTTATAGCATATATTTAAAAATATAAATTGAAAAGTTATTCATGACTATATTTATTATTTAATTTCATAAACCGTTGGCGGTTTATTTGAAATATATATGTTTTGCATTAAAATAATTTTTACAATAGATACATGTCTTATATAACCTTGAAAACCACGTCAAAACGAATTGTAATATTAAAAGGAGATGGTGGAACTTCTGTTTGGGTATAGTGAATAAATATCTGAGAATATACCAGGAAAATTTAACTCAATGACTGAAAGAGTAACGGGTTTGAAAGGTCGTAAGCAAAACGTGAACTTTTGACTGTGTAAATATAGATTTTCTCTAAAGTAGAAATAATTTTGGTATAAAAAGTAGTGAGATTGTATTCTGCTAGTTTAGAACTTTTTTGAAAAATACAATTTTTTTGACTCCTTTGAAAAATTTCGTCAAAATAAAAAGTTTTGAGTTATTCTTCATAACTCTTTTTTCATAATATTAACCTATTCTTCATAATACATTCAATACGTATTATGAAGACTAAGTCAAAACTTTTTATTTTGACGAATTTGTTCAAAAATGTCGAAAAATTTGTATTTTTCAAAAGTTATTGTACAGTTTTTGGCAAGTGTTATGAGTTGAAAATAGTGTACCGTAAATGGTTGTCATCCTGAAGGTAATTTTGATGGAGCCTGTGGTTGATTAACTTAATCACTGAAGGTTGATATATAACCCCTTTCCACATTAATTTCGTATTCTGTATACGTATTTCGACAACTAAGTCATTATCATCAACAAATAATTAAACAGTGTCGCACCTAGTGTGCGTTTGGGTTTTCAACGGAACAGATCGTCTGCGGAATTTGTTTTCGTAGGAGTATTTTTAGCGTAGTTTTCCACATGCGACACTGTTTAATTATCTGCTGATGATGACAACTTAGTTGTCGAAATACGTATACAGAATACGAAAATTAATATGGAAAGGGGTTATATATCAACCTTCAGTGATTAAGGTTCTTATACTCAATAATATTGGTTTTAAACCCGTTTGGAAATTCTATATAACAGATTGACGAAGTTATGGTCGTGTCGTTTGAGATATAGCAAAAAATGAGAAAAACGTTCGTATTAGTCCCGTCAGATGCGCAGTTTGTTTCGGTTCGTGTACAGACAGAACACTTTTAATCTTGGCATATTTGATGAATATCTGAAAGTAAGTCGGACGTTAATAAGACCCTACTTAAGATGAGTGAGTTGTTTTTTCTTTTTTTATTAAACTTGCTATTTTGATGAAATGGTGCATTCTAAAAGTTGTTGTACATTAACCAAATCGTTTGTGTTGACATTTTCCAAGCTCTTAAAAACGATTTTGAATTTATCCAATTTATCCTTATCAGCAAAAAAGTGAACCAGGTGCGACTGAAGGTCATCGTCATTTGTGAAAGTTTTACCATTCAAAGAATTCTGCAAAGTTCGAAATAAATGGTAATCAGATGGTGCTAGATCAGGGCTGTATGGGCATCACTTCTCAGCCAAGCTCCAATAGTTTCCCACGAGTTGCCAAAGATGTGTGAGGCCTTGCATTATCTTGGTGGAAAACTACACCTTTCCGATTTGACAATTCTGGCCGTTTTTCTTTGATTGCTTCATCCAGTTTTATTAATTGTTGACAGTAAACGTCAGAATTGATCGTTTGGTTCCTTGGAAGCAGCTCAAAAAACACAACACCTTTGTAATCCCACCAAACTGACAGCATGATCTTTTTTGGATGCAATTCAGCTTTCGATGTGGTTTGAGCTGGTTTATCGTGTTTGCTCCATGATCGTTTTCGAACTATGTTACTGTACAGGACCCATTTTTCATCACCAGTGATGATTCTTTTTAAGAAAGGGTCGGTTTCATTTCGTCTAAGGTGCATATCGCAAAAGTTGATTCTTTGTGTTAAATGAATTTCTCTCAATTCGTGAGGTACCCAAATATCAAGCGTCTTAACTAGCCCAAGACATTTTAAATGTTATTCAATTGTTGTGTGCGATACATGTAGCCTCTCCGCAACCACTCGAACAGTTATATGACGATCCTCTTCAATTATGACTTTGATTTGGTCATCATTAACGTCAGTAGGCCGACAAGAACGTTGCTCATTTTTGAGGGAAAAATCTACAGAACGGAATTTTTTATACCAATTCTGACACGTGCGCTCTGTTAAGCAATTAGCACCATAAACTTCACATATCGTTTAGTGAGCCGCAGCAGCTTTCTTTCCTTTATGGAAATAAAATAGTAAAATATGTCGAAAATGTTCGTTTCTGCACTCCATTTAAAATTAACCCACAACTAATAGCTTTAATAAAAATCACGCACTACTTGCTTCTGAAGTTACGTCAATGTGACTAGTATCACGCGACAAACGGTAAAGTACAGCACTAACATACGTTATACAAAAAATAAAGCAACGCTCTCTATCAGTAAAAACCGAAAGTACTTAGTTGCCAACTCAATAGTTATTTGTGATGAAAATAATCTTTTCAGAAAATATTTTAAAAGTTGTTGTGGATTAACAAATTCTCGTGTGATGACATTTTCAAAGCTCTTAAAAACGATTTTGAATTTATCCAAGTCTTTTGACTTAATTCTAAGATAAGAAAAAAACTATGTCAAAATATGAATTTTTAAATAATTTTGCTATGAATAATAGAAAGTTTATATAATGGTCATTCTAGACAGAGACCAAATTAATATGATCCATATTGTATACTATAACGAAATACGTATTATATAAGTTTAGCCATTGTTTCTACCAAACACTTTTATTTCGTCATTTGTTAAATATGCTAAATATTTAGAACAGCACATATCGTAGCCCTTATAAGTAATATACATTGCACACTGTCGCCAATTTAAAATTTAAACAATCGCTAACCTTATCGGCTGCATTTTTTGTCGAACAACGGGGTCCCCGTATTCCAGATCTGATAGTTTCAATTAAGAAGTGTAACCGCCACATTACGCGTCGACCCACATTATTCTATAAGTTCCTTGTTAGGAAAAGAAATCTTTCTATCTACCAGGATGTGTCCAATTTAAAATCACATATTATTTCTAAGTCTTTCGTCTGTTGTCAGGCTGTCATCTCCGATGTTACACAAGTCTCTGCACTGCAGGACGACCGATTTCAATTTAACAATTAAACGGTCAGACGAGGAGTTCGTCTCAATTTAGATAAGGGCGGAGGAACTTTATTTTTCAATCTTTGTCTTCGTTGTAGATTTCTGTCGTAATGCATCGAACGGTTCTTCTCAATAAAAATTTTATTGGTGTGTAAAAGTGGTTTATCGCGCCAGAAAATGGGCTTCTTATCCTACAAGATATTTCTTGTTAAATAAATTTATGGAGAGTTAAGTTGTTATACATGAAAACAGTAATTTATTTTATGGTAAGTTACCAAACTGATAACGCAATAATGTTTTCCTTCTCGAAAATGTATTTAGGTTATTCAAATTCTTTTTTAAGGCATATTAATTTGTGTTTCTATATATGTATTAGGTGCACAACTAAGTTCTCGCTGTTTTTAAAGAGATGGCTCCAGTAGCAAGTGCTAGTCGATTGTGACATAACCAAAACGTCATGAACCAAGCTTAGACAAATGGTAAACAAACCGCTTTGGCGCATTAGTGATTTTATTTTTGCGTCATATACTTTTGGTTGTGTGAAAATGTCTGATTTTGTGCCGAATAATCGTTATTTGTGGGAACTGTTGCTTTTCTTCTTTCAATCGAAGAAAACGGCGGCTGAAGCGCATCGAGAACTCCAAAAAGTTTACGGAGATGCTACTCTAAGTGAAACAACGTGCCGTGATTGGTTTCGTCGCTTCAAAGACGGTGATTTCGATGTTGACGACCGTTCGCGTGAAGGAAGACCAAAAACCTTCGAAGACGCTGAATTGGAGGCACTGCTCTATGAGGATCCGTGCGAAACGCAAAAAGAGCTTGCTTCAGCATTAGGAGTTACCCGCCAAGCCATTTCACAGCGATTGCATGCGTTGGGAATGATTCAAAAACAAGGAACTTGGGTTCCTTATGATTTGAAGCCAAGAGACGTTGAGCGTCGTTTTTTCGCCTGTGAACAACTGCTCCAACGGCTAAAAAGGAAGGGTTTTCTTCATCGCATCGTTACGGGTGATGAAAAATGGATTCATTACAGCAATCCAAAGAGAACAAAATCATTGGGACTACCCGGTCATGCTTCTACGTCGTCGGTTCGGTCGAATATTCACGCTGCGAAGGTTTTGCTGTGTATTTGGTGGGACCAGGGCGGTGTTATTTATTATGAGCTGTTGAAACCGAACGAAACCATCACTGGGGAACGGTATCGATCTCAATTGATGCGACTGAGCTGAGCACTGCACGAAAAGCGGCCACAATACGAGCAGAGGCACGAAAAAGTGATTCCACAGCATGACAACGCTTGGCCTCACGTTGCCAAACCCGTAAAACCTACTTATAAACGCTCAAATGGGAGGTTCTAACCCACCCGCCATATTCCCCAGATATTACGCCGTCCGA
This sequence comes from Dermolepida albohirtum, assembly GCA_031893035.1. Lineage (NCBI taxonomy): Eukaryota > Metazoa > Arthropoda > Insecta > Coleoptera > Scarabaeidae > Dermolepida > Dermolepida albohirtum. The sequence goes on along the minus strand of JAVIWB010001752.1, from coordinate 42,512 downwards.
TTATTACTTGTTCCGTTCGAAAGCACATGGGCTGGCTAATCAGCAGTTCCGCTCATATGAAGATATCTCAAAATGGCTTGATTCGTGGATAGCCTCAAGAGACAAACACTTGTACCGTATGGTATTCGAGCTCTGCCAGAAAGATGGGAAAAAGTTGTCGTTAGCGATGGGCAATATTTTGAATGATTCATTTGTAAACATTTTTTCGCAATAAAGTTGTATTTTCATCAAAAAAAAAAAAAAAACAGCGAGAACTTAGTTGCGCACCTAATACATATGTAATTTGGTGGAACATAATGATTTTGACGACTTATTCTACATAGCTAAATCTCTGAAAACTACTACTACCTAATCCTCTAGTAAGCAGGTATGATCTGCGTGTCTGAGCAATTTTTAAAAATCACCGTCATTTTAAGAAACTTGTTTAGGAATGTGAGTCTCTCTGTGCCTTTCAAAAAGGCGAAAATATTGTTATTAAATTCAGAGAAATACGAGGTGTGTAAATAAAGTAATAAGATTGGTAGCATGGCGATCGATGCGGCAAAACTGTTAGCTTTTTCTTTGGCTGGAAGGCAGGCCAAGACTCACGCATAGGGTTGATTCGGTACTACGAAGCATCGATACTAACAGCTAACATAAATAACAAAGCAAAATAGTGATACCTCAATTATATTGAAAAAAGGTTGTCTGTTGATGTGATCGAAGGATTTATGCACTTTTCTTGTCCATTCCACGAATATGTGGTCGACGTATTGTATCCAGCACTTTGGTTTCAACGAACATCTTGGAAAAAAATCTGTGGTTACGGAAAACAACATCAAACTTGCATGAATCAGAAATGATCCGAAATTTTTATTACGATACGTGGGAATTGGATTAGATATTTCCAAAGATTCAATTCATCGCATTTTGACACAGTATTTGGGACTGGGAAACATTTGAGCAAGGTTTGTACCACACAAGCTAACTGGATTCAACATTGTACAGACTTAATTAAAGACTTAAAAGAGGACGAAAACTTCAGGTATTCTATTGTAACTGGCGATAAGATGTGGTGTTTTCAATATGATCCAGAGACCAAGTGTTAAAGCTCTGAATGGAAGCATCCAAGCGAAGAAACACCTGAAGACAATAATGATTTGTTTTTATGATTCGAAAGGCATAGTGCACAAAGAGTTTGTATCAACTGTCAATGCTGTATATTATCTTGGTGTTATAAAGTGTCTTTTGGCGTGTATTCGTTGTGTGCGCCCTCAATATCGTGAAAACTACAAACGGCATTTTAACCATCAACAATTCACAATATTCACTGGATTTTGCCCCGTGTGGTTTCTATTTATTCGTCAAACTACATTTGCCGATGAAAGGACAGCGTTATGCCGACGTCAAACCCATTAAAAAGGCGTCGACAGCAATCTTGAAGGACATCTCTTAAGATGAACTTCATTCGACATGTTAATTGACCGTGCAAGACGTTGTATTGAAACCGAAGGCGACTACTTCGAATAAAATAAATGAATTTTACCAAAATAGTAAGCTCCTGTTTTTATTTTAAAAGAGTTCGGTTTCCTCTGCGATAGACTGTGTATTGCAGACGGCGCTAATACTTCGGTTAGAGATATTTGAATAAAATACGCGGATTTCACATCGTAAAAAGACCGAGTAATATCTTTTTCTATAACAAATATTGCATGATACTGCGCATTCTTTTTACATTTAAAGAAGAACACATATCGGATGAACCAACTAAGTATTTATAACTTCAATACTTTCAGTCATGACTGAGGATACTGAGAACGAAATGAAAATCCATTATGTTTCAATTAGAAATGCTATTAAAAAAAAGACCGAAGCCATATTTCAGTTTCTTAAGAGTTTTAATACATGCATACTCATAGTATTCGTTAAAATCTAATTAAGATAATGCGATAATAAAAAAATAAGATCGTTCATCTACAAAGCTTCAGCGTTTCAATCACGCAAAGTCGCATTCAATTAACACAACTTTAACGATTAGATGGAACGCTATAAATCACTCCACCTATCGCGGTGTGGTCACTTCTTTACTTTATCAAAAATATTAAATACACAATCCTTGTCGTTTAATTGACCATGTCGTAAGAAAAATTGCGCCGATCACGGCAAAAGACAAGATGAAATACCAAGAAATATAAGAAAAAAGAAATGATCGAACAAAGAAGGACAAAAAAAGCACATTTCGCGAACTGGTTTGTCTCGATTAAAGTTGCGATAGTCCTCCCCCCTTCCGATCCGAACAGAAAGAACATCGAGGTAGCCCGTGTATGTGTAATGTTTTCGAGTTTCGGTGAGCGCTAAATTAAAATTAAAGTAGTCGTTGGTTGTGTATATTGGAGTGGGTCGGGCTTGTTATTGCACAAAATCTTTGCTAATAATGTAAATGTTCTGCAGGCGTGCCTCCGCAAACTTGCAAGATTGGCAGATATCATCGCTTTAAGAAGAAAATATTTTTTAAGTGGAAACGACTGACAATAGAATGAGATAATCGGAGAAGATATGGATGTGATTTACATTTATTTTGGATAAAATTACGAGAAATTGTGGCTACCGTAAAAAGCGGTCAGAGTCGTGTTACTTGAAAAATATTGGCGCTAACTCTTATATTGGAATATTTGCGCCCGAATTTTAATCATTTACACTTATTCCACCAATTAATTTTTATGAAAAGAGTGATCTTTCATCCCAGAATAATAGATTTGGATTAGATTATGTGCCTTATATTCACTCTCTTAATTACATTTAGAGTCTGTCGCAGAGAAAACCGAACTCTTTCAAACCAAAAACGAAAGCTTACTATTTTGGTAAAATTCGTTTATTTTATTCAATATAGTCGCCTTCGCCGAGTGGATTTTAAAGTTCATCTATAGAGATGTCTTTCAAGATCGTTGTCGACGCTTTTTTAATGGCTTCGACGTCGGAATATCGCTGTCCTTTCATCGGCAAATATAGTTTGGAGAATATATAGAAATCACAGGAGGCAAAATCGGATGAATATTGTGAATTGTTGATGGTTAAAATGCCATTTGTAGTTAGAAAATCGGTGATAAGCGTCGAGCGATGAGACGGTGCATTATGATGTAACAAACGCCAGCTACCATTTTCACGATATTGAGGGCGCACACGACGACGAATACGCGCCAAAAGACGCATCATAACACCAAGAAAATATACAGTATTGACTGTTTGACTAGTTGGTACTAACTCTTTGTGCACTATGCCTTTCGAATCATAAAAACAAATCAACATTGTCTTCACTTTTGACTTCCCCAAATGGCTGACTTGCGGTCCTTTCTTCGCTTGGATGCTTCCATTCAGTGCTTTGACGCTTGGTCTCTGGATCATATTGAAAACACCACGTCTCATCGTCAGCTACAATAGAATACCTGAAGTTTTCGTCCTTTTTTTGAGTCTTTAATCAAGTCTGTACAATGTTGAATTCAATTAGCTTGTGTGGTACAAACCTTGCACAAATCTTTCTCAGTTCCAAATGCTGTGTCAAAGTACGATGAATTGAGTCTTTGGAAATATTTAATACCGTTTCCATGTATTGCAATGAAGATTTCGGTTCATTGCTGATAAATTCACGCACAAATTCGATGTTGCTTCCCTTAACCACAATTTTTTTGCACAAGCATATTTGTCGTCATTTATGTCCGTACCACCGTCTTTAAATCGTTTATATCACTCACACACTTGTACGTGATAAACACGCATCACCATACACTTGTTTTATCAAATTAAACGTTTCAGTAAACGATTTACCGAGTTTAAAACAGAACTTGATATTTGGTTTTTGTTCAAAATTCATTTTTCGACCAATGCCAAGAACACACTGTTACTTTATGTGCAATTTCTCTGCTTCTAATGATGCAAATGTCATGATATTTTGACATAACATTGATGAAAGATCTACCTTACCGACGCATATTTTTTAATATATCCTCATTAAGAATTACTATTTTAAAAAGTTCGGTTTTCTCTGCGACAGACTTTGTAACAATTTCGACAACGATTTTTGCAGATAGAATTCCACTTTAGGATAAATATTTTCTGTTTGGAGGAACCGCATTTTTGCCAGCTCGTCAACTTGAAACAGTACGAAATATAAAAAAAGCACTCTTCCAATCAGATGTACGTAACTTTAAGGATTTGTGTGTTCTGGTAAACAACAAATAAAAGGAGGTTATTCACGTTATATAATCTGTGTTGAGAAAAGTATACAAGGAGATCCTGTGGAGTTTTGGTCTTTAATATGTTCCAAAAGAGGTAGCGGAAGGATTTCAGGTCTTATGAACTGTTTTTTTTCTTGTATGTAGTTATGAGTCTTTTACGATGCGAAACTGAAAAATTCTAATTTTTATATCGAATATATCGAACTGACGATCTCATTATAGAATGGGAATGGTCCCTCTTATGATCAACTGAATTTGATAGCAGACGCTTTTGCTGACCACTTTTTCAATGTATTCACTCTACCGACTGTGTAGTAAATAGGAAGAAATTTTTTCTGATGTGATCCTGTTTGGTATTGCTTATATTTCTGAAGATTGACGGGTTTTGTTTAATTATCAACGCAATGATAATCAGCCTTGGTTTCATACGATATAGTACCAGAACTTTTAGGTAAATACATTTTAGCAATTTGATTCAAAAGCGTCAACAATAGCTTGAGGTTTGCTGTTATGGTGTAATTTACTGGGAATTCTTGATGTCTTCTTCTTTGGATTGACGAAAGACCAAAACTGGGAGGGATTCTTGACCATCTTCTCCTGCATGTTTCGAACATAACAGGCATAGCTGCCAGAAACTTCTATTTTGACAACCCTGTGAATTCTTTGGAATTAAATTTTCTAATAATAACTTGCCAGTAGCTTTCCATTTTCTGTGGTAATAACGTTTCAGTAGAAGATTTTTTTTAAATATTCTTCGTAAACCATGAAGGTCTTATTCGAATATCCCTGCATAGGCGTAGAAGGTTTAAAAACATAAAAATTTTGTATAAAAAGCAGCCAAACATTTGATATTAGTAAAACCATCAAGGAAAGACCAGTCAATTTGGCGTAGATCCGAGTGTACTTTTATCAAAATAGCTTTTCTAAAGTTGTATCTAATATTGTTTGGAGGAAAAGGTGGAAACAAAGACATGAACTTTGTAACATCGAACCACAACGCAGGATAATAACGGTTAATGAGTCAATAGTGTCTAGTATGGAAGTCACAATCCATGCTTGAAAGAATCAAGTCCAACGGTCGGTCATTCTCGATGATAACATTGTCAAATCGAGAAAGATTTAGAGAAATCACGAAAGGAGGTTTAATAAAGCCAGAAATATTAATTTTATATTATTATATTATATTTGTTGATAATTTACAATGACAATATAAAAGGTGTTTCAAATTTCGCAGTTTTTTTTTTAAATAAATAAAACACATAATTTGCATTCACTTTCAAAAACTTTTTATTACTAATTGAAGTATCAGTTATGGCATTTATATGCGAAAAATAATATCTGTCAAATTGCCTCCTCTTGCAGTTCCACAGACGTCCACTCTTTTGTCAAAATTTTCAATGACATTTTGATATAATTGAGGCTCTATCTCACCAATGACACGAATTATTTCATCTTTCAAAGCAGGAATTGATTGTGGATTGTTTTTGTAAACCTGACTTTTCACAAACCCTAAAGAAAATAGTCTAACGGTGTCAAATCACATGGTATTGGTGGCCAATTACGTCAGCGTTTCTTGAGATTACACGTCCAGGAAATTTTTCTCTCAATAAATCAATTGATTCGTGTGCAAAGTGAGGTGTACCGCCATCCTGTTGAAACCACACATCCTCTAGATCGATATTTATTAATTTAGGGCTCAAAAATTCGGTTTTCATCCGACGACATCGATCACCATTGACCGTTACAGCTTCACCAGGAGCATTTTCAAAGAAGTAAGGTCCAATTACACCACCTGACCGTAATGCACACCAAACAGTAGCTCGTTTAGGATGCATAGGTTTCTCATGAATAATTCGTGGATTTTCCTCACCCCAGATACGGCAATTTTGTTTATTAACATAGCCACCAAGTTGAAAATGTGCCTCATCGGAAAACATTATTTTTTGAGAAAAATCAGCTGGTTGTTCATTGATGAAATTAACAAATGAAGGACGTTTTAAGTGATCTAAAGGCTTCAGTTCTTGTGTTATTTGAACCTTATATGCCTTCAGAGGTAAATCCTTATGTAAAATACGCCATGTTGTTGATCCACTAAGTCCAAGTTGTTGTGAATGTCGTCTAATGGATATTTCAGGATCTTCAGCAACACTTTCACGAACCAAACCAATATTTTCCTGTGAACGACCACTACGACTGTATTTTTCACTTTTTTTCGTCTTCCACGGAACCGGTCTCTTGAAATTTTTTAATAATTCGACCGATAGTGCTTTCAGATGGACGATTATGTAAACCATAAAATTCACGTAATTTTCTAAAAACTCTTTTCACAGGACGCTGATTTTCATAAAATAATTCAACATTTTGAACGCGTTGTTGTACCGTGTACGAAGCCATTTTTATATTATAAATGTCGTACATCGCACTTTTTAGATGCCCACATACCCAGACAAATTCAGTGGGCCATCTATATTTTATTTATTCTTAAAAAAAACTGCTCAATTTGAAATAGCCTTTATTAAAGATCTTAATTTTGTAAGTACTTTCTTATGCAATTACCAAGACTGTATATCACGTGCCTATAAATCGAAAGTAAATATCATTGGCGAAACAAATAATACTAATCATTAAGATACATAATCACACGACACGATATTGTTTACATAATTTAAACCGAAGGCAATAATTCAAGTACAGGTATGTAATTAGTGAAATATCACAATCCAAACACTTTAATTGCAAAAAGAATGGAGGTAGTTTCGTGAGTGACTCAGCATTTAGATTACTGTTAAGAAATGAATTGATCGGTAGGGAATTACTGTGTTTAGCATGATCATGCTTTTACCTTGTATTTCAAACAAAGGTTGTATATTTAATTGTAAGGTGGTGGATTACGAAAATTTGCAATAAAATTGCTACTTCATTTTTAGGCTTTTATTTTATTTGGCAAAGCTTAGTAACCTGACTGCTATGAAAATTCATATTTTTCTCCGAAAAAGATGTAGATTTTTTTGATGAAATAGGCTTTATGTGATTTTGCTGTTTTTTACATGAAGTATCTTCTAATTCTTCTTCTGTTTTATTAGATGTTCGTTATAGTAAAAGTTTTCTCCTATAGTAATTTCGCTTTTGTTTCATGATAAATAAATATAGATGTACACTAACTAGGTACCACAAAAGGAGTTTACGAAATACACGAAAATAGAGAGTCTGTCGTAGAGAAAACCGAATTTCTTTAAAATAGTAATTCTTAGCGGCGCCATCTATTATCTTTGGGTTAGGCTACAGGGATTCCTACAGGGAACACTTTCGAAATAACTAGCTCCTAACTTTATATAACAATTATATAATATATCTTCTATGTTTCATTTTTAGGAACAAAAACGTTTTTTCGAGAGGCAATGTAACGCACTGACAATTATTTATTGCCTGCCTCACATGCAAAAACTATATTCCAAAAAGGAACATATTTTATGGGTTGTAAATTATACAACAACTTACCACGTAATATTAGAAATATCACCAACTTCTGTATTTTTAAAAGCAATCTTCAACAGTACCAGCTTACAATAAATTTTATTGCATAAATTACTTTCTATGTCAAAATTTATATCGTTTTTCTTTTGAGACGTGTTTCTGGCAGATGGGTATGTATGTAATATGTATGGACTGCTATTTTTTTGTATGTTCTGATATGTATTGTAAATGCGTTGCTTTAGAAATAAAACTTCTTATTATTATTAAAAAAAATATGCGTCGGTAAGGTAGATCTTTCACCAATGTTATGTCAAAATATCATGTCATTTAAATGATTAAAAACAGAAAAAATGTGCATAAAGTAACTGTGTATTTGGCATTTAATTTGATGAAACAAGTGTATGGTGATGTATGTTTATCATGTACGAGTGTGTATGAGTGGTATACATGATTTAAAGACGGTCGTACGGATATAAATGACAACAAACATCCTGGCGCAAAAAATCTGTGGTGAAGATTCAATTCATCGCATTTTGACACAGCATTTGGGATTAAGAAAGATTTGTGTAAAGTTTGTACCACACAAGCTAATTGAATTCAATATTCTATATACTTGATTTTAAAGACTCAAAAAGGACGAAAACTTCAAGTACTCTAACTAGCGATGAGATGTCGGCGTTTTCAAAATGATTCAGAGCGTCAAAGCTTTGAATGGAAGCATCCAAGCGAAGAAAGACCGAAAAAAAGCCGTTTGGAGAAATCAAAAGTGAAGACAGTGTTGATTTGTTTTTATGCTTCGAAAGGCATAGTGCACAAAGAGTTTGTACCAACTAGTTAAACAGTCAATGCTGTATATTGTCTTGGTGTTATGAAGCGTCTTTTGGCGCATATTCGTCGTGCGCGCCTTCAATCTCGTGAAAATGGTAGATGCGTTTGTTACATGATAATGCACCATCTCATCGCTTGACGCTTATCACTGATTTTTTAACTATTGGGTTGGCAACTAAGTACTTTCGGTTTTGTAGTATAAAATAAAACACTTTTTCTTTAAACAAAAAATAGTTTTTAATCAATTATATATTTTCCATTTTGCTCAATGACCTTTTGCCATCTTTTTTTCAGCCGCATGATTCCGCGCTCATAAAATTTCCAACCCAACCTCTCGAACAGTTATATGACGATTCTCTTCAATTATGACTTTGATTTGGTCATCATCAACTACAGTAGGCCGATCAGAACGTTGCTCATCTTTGAGGGAAAAATCTCCAGAACGGAATTTTTTATACCAATTCTGACATGTGCGCTCTGTTAAGCAATTAGCACCATAAACGTCACATATCTTTTTGTGAGCCGCAGCAGCTTTCTTTCCTTTGCGGAGATAAAATAGTAAAATATGTCGAAAATGTTCGTTTCTGCACTCCATTTAAAATTAACACACAACTAATAGCTTTAATAAAAATCACGCACTACTTGCTTCTGAAGTTACGTCAATGTGACTAGTATCACGCGACAAACGGTAAAGTACAGCACTAACATACGTTATACAAAAAATAAAGCAACGCTCTCTATCAGTAAAAACCGAAGGTACTTAGTTGCCAACCAAATATTGGGTCTGGGAAAAAGTTCGTGGCGTTTTTTCAGTAAAATTCAACTGGTCCCCGCATGGCGCGTGGACGAATTCATTTAAACCGAATATGCTCCATTATTATCGACAATGTTTCGCCATCTTTTTGGTAGATCCATGATCCCATCGGTGAAAAACTTCTGTGGTTTCTGGTCGAAAAACTGAATCAAGTAGTTTTCACAGGCTTCTTTTGAAACCAACTTAATTCCATTGAGAGAGTTCTGCAGAGATCGAAACAGATGATAGTCAGAGGGTGCTATATCCGGACTGTAAGGTGGGTGCATCAAAACTTCCCAACCAAACTCTCTCAATTTTTGACGGGTCATCAAAGAAGTGTGTGGTCGGGCGTTGTCATGATGGAAGACAACACCTTTCCTATTAATCAATTCGGGCCGTTTTCTTTCAATCGCCTGGCGTAATCTCTCTAGTTGTGCACAGTAGAGTTGAGAATCAATCGTCTGACCAGTTGGAAGTAGCTCGTAGTGGACGATTCCCCTCCAGTCCCACCATACACACAGCATCACTTTTTTTGGCGTCAATGTTGGCTTAGCGAACGCTTGTGACGGCTCACCATCCTTTATCCACGATCTTTTACGCTTCCGATTATCGTACGTAATCCATTTTTCATCTCCGGTTATTAAACGTTTCAGAAACGGCTCGATTTCATTCCGTTTCAGCAGCACATCGCAGATGTTAATTCGGTCCATCATGTTTTTCACGCTCAACTCATGAGGAACCCATACGTCAAGCTTTTTTTGTAACCAGCTTTGTGTAAATGGTTCAAAACAGTTTTGTGGTCAATGCCTAGCTCCATGCCAATATCGACACTGCTGATATGCTTATCTTGTTGGACTTTTTCAAGAATTTCATCAGATTTTTCAGTGATTGGACGACCGGAGCGTGACTCATCTTTCACATTGAAATTTCCAGAACGAAAGCGAGCGAACCATTTCCGCGCAACAGATTTCGATAAAGTACCTTCACCGTACACAGCACAAATTTTATCACAAGCCTGCGCAGCGTTCTTCCCCTTATCATAATAATATTGCAGAATATAGCGAAATTTCTCATTATTCTTCTCCATTTTCAAGTGCGAATAACTTTCCAACCACTGCACCGATTACAATGTTTCTACGCTCAAACTAACGTTCGGAAGGTCATCTAAAAAACGAGCCGTCGGTGGTGTCGCTGTGATTTGTTGTTCTTTAGTTATCGGCAACCAATGCCATCTATCGGGAAAAACGCCACGAACTTTTTCCCAGACCCAATATAAAAGGGAATTTTAATCATCGAAAATTTATCGTATTCACCGGATTTAATCCCCTGTGATTTCTATCTATTCTCTAACGTTTGCCGATGAAAGGACAGTGTTATACCGACGTCGAAGCCACTAAAAAGGCGTCGACAGCGATTTTGAAGGACATCTTTAAATATGAACTTAAAAATCCATTCAACATATTAATTGACCGTGCAAAACGTTGTATTGAAGCCGAAGGCGACTATTTTTTAAAAAATAAACGAATTTTACTAAAATAATAAGCTTTTGTCTTTATTTTAAAAAAGTTTTCTCTGAGACAGACTGTGTATTTCAAATTTCAAAGAAATATTGGCGGATTATGTGTACAAATACTTTAATGAATAATACCTCCCTCTTTCGTCCAGAATAACTGCCTGAAGATCGGTGAATTCCGTGAAACATATGTATGTAGTAGATAGGGTGTTATTAATAATAGAAATGATCCCTTTTAACATACAGATACTTCAGTTTAAAATATATCTTAATAGTTTTACTACACCTTTGCTGTTACTATTGGGTCTGGGAAAAAGTTCGTGGCGTTTTTCCCGATAGATGGCATTGGTTGCCGATAACTAAAGAACAACAAGTCACAGCGACACCACCGAGGGCTCGTTTTTTAGATGACCTTCCGAACGTTAGTTTGAGCGTAGAAACATTGTAATCGGTGCAGTGGTTGGAAAGTTATTCGCACTTGAAAATGGAGAAGAATAATGAGAAATTTCGCTATATTCTGCAATATTATTATGATAAGGGGAAGAACGCTGCGCAGGCTTGTGATAAAATTTGTGCTGTGTACGGTGAAGGTACTTTATCGAAATCTGTTGCGCGGAAATGGTTCGCTCGCTTTCGTTCTGGAAATTTCAATGTGAAAGATGAGTCACGCTGCGGTCGTCCAATCACTGAAAAATCTGATGAAATTCTTGAAAAAGTCCAACAAGATAAGCATATCAGCAGTGTCGATATTGGCATGGAGCTAGGCATTGACCACAAAACTGTTTTGAACCATTTACACAAAGCTGGTTACAAAAAAAAGCTTGACGTATGGGTTCCTCATGAGTTGAGCGTGAAAAACATGATGGACCGAATTAACATCTGCGATGCGCTGCTGAAACGGAATGAAATCGAGCCGTTTCTGAAACGTTTAATAACCCGAGATGAAAAATGGATTACGTACGATAATCGGAAGCGTAAAAGATCGTGGATAAAGGATGGTGAGCCGTCACAAGCGTTCGCTAAGCCAACATTGACGCCAAAAAAAGTGATGCTGTGTGTATGGTGGGACTGAAGGGGAATCGTCCACTACGAGCTACTTCCAACTGGTCAGACGATTGATTCTCAACTCTACTGTGCACAACTAGAGAGATTACGCCAGGCGATTGAAAGAAAACGACCCGAATTGATTAATAGGAAAGGTGTTGTCTTCCATCATGACAACGCCCGACCACACACTTCTTTGATGACCCGTCAAAAATTGAGAGAGTTTGGTTGGGAAGTTTTGATGCACCCACCTTACAGTCCGGATATAGCACCCTCTGACTATCATCTGTTTCGATCTCTGCAGAACTCTCTCAATGGAATTAAGTTGGCTTCAAAAGAAGCCTGTGAAAACTACTTGATTCAGTTTTTCGACCAGAAACCACAGAAGTTTTTCACCGATGGGATCATGGATCTACCAAAAAAATGGCGAAACATTGTCGATAATAATGGAGCATATTCGGTTTAAATGAATTCGTCCACGCGCCATGCGGGGACCAGTTGAATTTTACTGAAAAAACGCCACGAACTTTTTCCCAGACCCAATATTATTTATCTTACGAAAAAAATTCCTTAGCTGTTTCCAAACCTTTGTGACCGTAGTGTATAAAAACAATAACTTATAAACCGATCTCTACCCTCCTCTTTTTACGGTTAGTTATTTCTGCATTTCGTGTATCTTTCTTTTTTTAAAGTAACAAACTGCACCGTTAATTTTGTCACCGAATGTAACTGCATTCATGCAATAATATCATGATCGCATTCAAGTAAATATATGTACCAGTCTAAAAATAAGTTTGTCATTGTATACTATTTGCTCTATGTAGCTGTCGAAATATCTGAACAAATAAGCAGACAAATATCATAAATACTATCGTTATTGAAAAGGTCGCCCGGCGCACACTTAAAATACTCACGAATTATGAAATTTGACACGTGTATCTTGAAAACACTTTAATCGTTCTGTTATGGTTACTTCGCGAAAACAAATTTGAAAAAAGACGAAAGAAATCGATGCGTCGCGAATTTACAATTGAAATATGTATTTTGTGCAATGTACAAATTAAGACCTCCTTAACCTAGTTTCATTCTAAATAAATATCAAAACGACCTCAGTTGATTCCGAACCGTTTCTTGAAATAATATATGTACGGATTGTATATCTTTAATGCGCGTGTACGACTTGCTGTTGCAAAAAACCGCGATTTAATTGTATCTCCGAGCTACTGGCAAAAATTCGCGTTGTAATAAGGGTATAAATTAAATGTCCAGGGTTATGCGGTTGATGTATGAGATAAGCAGGTTTAAAATGATATATAATTAGTGCAAATATTAAAAGGAAAATCAATTTTAAGTTTGTTTATTTGTAATATGAAGATAAGAAAAGATAATGGTGTGACGTAAATTTAAACAATCTAAATACATTGCCCTGTATTTATATATGTCGTGTTAAATGCACAAAGTAAATCTTTCTAATCTAAACATATTAAAAATTCCGGAATGAATACAGTACTTATATAAAGTGGGAGCACACACTTTAGGTATTTTAATGTACGTAGATAATTACTGAATTATGAAATACAATTGGTGTTTGTTGAATTGTCTATTTTCTACATTTTAAATAAAATCTTTTATATTAATAAAAATAGAAGTAAATTAATGAATTTTACGCTTGCTTCGCCCCTCTCTACAACAAACCCAAGTGTAGATCGTAGCACCAAAAGCGCCTATTGCTTACCTTAAAGATAAACTTACAATCCTTCGCTATTACTATATACAAAGGGTACTAGGAAAATTTTGCAATATGACGCAACAATGAAACGTAGGAAGCTGCTTGTTGCTACATGTTCATACGTGCATAGTAGCCGCCGCGCCATGCCAATGGGCTCAGTTATTCATTAGCAGTGAGAGTGTAAAGTGCTTGCGATGGCATCGCGGTCACGAAATGAGATAAGGGCTGTTTTGCGTTATAATTTCGTGCGTGGTTTAAACATAGACCAGTGCTTCGAAGAAATGACTTTTGTACTAGGTGATATTTGTTCACATCGCACGATATTCAGGTGGTATAGAGAATTCCAAAGGGGAAATTTAACTGTGGACGAACGTCAGTTACGGAGGAAAATGTTACTACTGTGAGGAAAATGCTTGGCGAGGACAGGCGAGTGATCTACCAACAGATAGAGGGTACTTCAGGCCTAAATGCACCAGCAATTCGTTTGATTCTGCATGATTATTTGTACGTGAAGAAACTTTGCTCTCTCTGGGTGCCGCATCGACTGACTGAAAAGCAGATGACACGACGTGTGACTTGGTGCCGGGAGATGCTAAAAAAGTTTAATAAAGGACAATCTCGGTATGTGAATAACATCGTGATAGGTGACGATACTTGTCTGTATTATTACGATGTGCCGGCCAAAGCTCAAAATAAAGTTTGTGTCTTTGATAATGAAGACAAACCCGTAGTTGTCAGAAAATTCCGATTTGTAAAGAAGAAAATGATAGCTGTATTTTTCAAATCGAGTGGAATTGTGGAACGCATCGTTTTGGATACCCACAAGAGAGTCACAGCTAAGTGGTATACTGAACAGTGCCTGCCTAAAGACATTGGATCTATGAAGAACCTGCGGCCAAAGTCAAGAATCCATCACGATAATGCTCCAGAGCCCCGCGCCAAAGTCTGCACCGAATATTTGACCACGACAGGATTGAAACTTCTCGAGCACTCTCCATATAGTCCAGATCTTGCTCCCTACGACTTTGCACTATTCCCGCATGTGAAAGTGAAGCTAAAAGTGAGGCGGTTTTCCAGTGATGAGGACCTTCTGCGAGCTTGGGACAACGAGTGTGCTTTACTCCCTAGTGAAACTTGGCAGAACTGGTTTACAGATTGGTTTCGGAGGATGGAGAGGTGTATTGAGTGTAGAGGAAATTACTTTGAAAAAATTAAATAAACAAAGCTGTATTGCAAAACTTTCCTAGTACCCTTTGTATATTTACCAGAATGTATAATAATTAATGCTTAAAATAAAAATTTTAGTATACGAGGCTTCATATATATCAATAATCGCTCTCTTTTTAATTACAAAACATTGTCTGCGCTGGCGACACGAAAAAATATTTTGTAAAATAATTTCTAACTCTTTTTATATGTCATGAGAAGCAACGAAATATATATATACATATACGAAAATCAAGAACGGATTGCGTGGTCAAAGGTTCCAGTCGATGTCTTCAAAAACGCAATTTTGACTGTACCAACAGACGAGTGGAACAACTGATTCCAAAGTTGCATGCATTAATCTTCGTGGAAAATATATTGAAAAACAATGAAGTCTTTAAAAGCTATCTAATCTTTTATTCCAGATTTAAAGGCAAAACTTAAAAGACAACCCACGTACAACGTGTAAGACGAGAATTACTGTCAATATTTTAAGTTTTGATCAATAAGGTTGATATATAACCCCTTTCCACAATTAACTATTTGTAAATTCTGTATACGCATTTCGACAACCAAGTTGTCATCATCAGCAGATAATTTCAAAGTGTCGCACCTGGTAAAACACGGCGAAGAAATTGTACGAAAAATACACTCCGTACGCGATCCGCACCGTTGCAAACCAAGATGTGCACTGTGATGATGACAACTTGGTTGTCGAAATGCGTATACAGAATTTACAAATAGTTAATTGTGGAAAGGGGTTATATATCAACCTTATTGATCAAGTCAATCAACCACAGGCTCCATCAAATTCAACTAATATTTTAAGTGTAATGGTACAAACTTAACCATAATTTGACATCTATTGTCAATTTCAATAATTAATAGACACCCGTTGTTAGTGTACGAACAAAATCGTAGAATTCCGGAAACGTATCGAACTCATTACGCAACTACATTTTTACATAACAATATCAAGATAGAGAAACCTTGAATGCGTAAAAAGCGACTACCTAAACGAGGACGGAAGGATATACAAAAAAGAGCTGGACTGTAATTAACACGGCACACTTTGACACTAAATAATATCTAAAAATAAAATCTGTGGTTTCATAAACACCTCCTGTAATAGCAATGATAATTTATATTCCGGCGTTACAAAATGAAATTTCATCGTTATGTGACATCGAATGTCACTTTGTTAACGTAATACAGATTACATGAAAGCCGATAGTTGCCTGTACATTTGCACCTTTATTCACTTACTTTTTATAAATATATTACGTGTATATTTCATATTTTATGATCATATATACTCATACGTGTGTCATTTTAAAAATAGACCCTTTATAGCGGAGTTCAGTTCACTTTTATTGCATGAGTAAATGTCTATTTTTATGTTTTATTTTAATGGAAACAATGCTCGAAATAGAACGCATAATTTGTTAATTTGCGGACTACGTAGGACGGGCATTAGGTGGAAACAAATTGATTCAAGGTAATTTATACAACAGTGATCCTAATAGGGTTTTTGCAATTATGAACGTTATTATCCACGTTTTTGGATGGATATACGTATATGGCATATCGTATTGTTTTGTTTTTCTTATAGAATAAATAAAACGTACGTGGGCAAGGTGAAAAGTTCTCGGCTTGACAATGAAAGACTGCGATTTAAATTTAAAAAATGATATTAATTTTCTACATAATCTCCCTTGAATTCAACACATTTGGTTCAGCGTTTTTCTAACATCAATATTCCTTCCCGGAAGTGAGAGTCTGGAAGGCTGTCCAAATATTCTTCTACGGTCGTTTCAATTTCTTCGTTGGATGTGAATCGCTTTCCAAAAACAAATTTTTTCAAATCTGGGAATAGATGGAAGTCTGACGGTGCCAAATCAGGAGAATAGGGAGGATGGCCGAGCAAATCGTACCCCAAATCCCGCAATTTCCCATCGCCAACGCACCCTCGTGTGCGGATGCGTTGTCCTGATGAAAAATGATTTTTTTCTTCTTCAAACCAGGCCTCTTCTCGCGAATTTTGGCATCCAGCTGGTCAAGAAGGTTAGAGTAATATACGCCTGTAATTGTTCTGCCTTTTTCAAGGTAATCAATTAACAAGATTCCTTTTGCATCCCAAACACGCTGGCCATGACTTTTCCGGCAGATGCGATCGACTTCGTTTTCTTTGGCGCTGAACCACCGGCTTCCACCCACTGCTTCGACTGCTGTTTCGTTTCTGGCGTGTAGTGGTGGACCCATGTCTCATTCATGATGACAAATCGCCGCACAAAATCGATCGGATTCTTGTTAAATCGGTCCAAAGAATGTTCCGAAATTCGTTTACGCATTTGCTTTTGATCGACATTCAGCAAATGCGGCACCCATCTTGCGCAGAGCCTTCTCATCTCTAATTCTTTGTGCAAAATGTTTCGCACCCTTTCTTTCGATATCCCCACAGCCTCAGCTATCTCACTCACTTTCACTCGCCTATCGTTCAACACAATATCATGTACTTTTTCCATGATTTCTGGTGTGGTTGCGGTCTTTGGCCGTCCTTCACGTGGGTCATATTCGAGGGACGTACGACCAAGTTTAAATTCAGCTGCCCACTTTTTAACGGTTGACATCGAAGAAGCAGAGTCCCCGTACACTTTTGTCAACTTCGGATGAATTTCCATAGGGGTTAAACCATCCAAAACAAAGAATTTTATAACAGTTCAATATTCAAGTTTATCCACTTAAAAAAATAACACGCACAACGTCTACTACAAAAATTCTAGCAAACAAACTACTTGAGAGAACAAGTTGAAAGTTTTCATATGAACTAAACACACATGCAGCCACGCAGGAAACATAAATTTCTGTTAATTGTAACGCTATCTCTGTGTCAGGCCGAGAACTTTTCATCTTGCCCACGTAGTGTTACAGAAAAAAAGTGAACATCACATTTTACATTAACTTATAATGTTGGCCTAGTTGATATCTGATATCTCAATAATTTTAAACCATTATAACACACAAAGAGTTCAGCAAAGCCGACATCAAACATTTAATTTTTAAAGTCGATTTTTAAAATTTTATCTATAGTTTGCTCACATCAATGGAACATGCGTTTCATGATTAATTCTGCTGTCAACGCATTGGTAAATGAGGATATTGTTACATATGTTTGTTTTGATAAAGCCGACAGAACCTTCGCATACCTTCATAAATAACCATAATGAATTCAATTTTGAAAGCAGAACTCACGTAAATGATGCTATCTAGAATGAACGACGTAATCGAAACACGACATTTAAATACGACTCGTCACCTTCTGTTGTCCTTTTGCAGAATCGCAATATGATTCATCATGCAATGGATCCCTTTCATCAACATGAAAAAACACCTTTCCCTCGCCGGATCGAGATATATTTTTATGTTCGACAATTCAATGCCTTCATTTGTCAATTTTACGTGATCCCATTCAATTAGCACCTGCAACAGGTCCGAGATTCCCGAGTACTTTTCACGCTCAGTAACTCATTGGATTTGCTTTCATGTTGATATGCAGAATAGCATGGGCAATGTTATTTACGACGATTCCGGGTGTGATTGATCGAATTCATGGTAAAAACTGATAGATGAATCGTGTTAAACACATATACCAGGGGTACCGGAAAGTCATTACCGGATTTTTCGTAAAAAAACCTCATAATTTCATATTCAAAATATTGGCGAAGTGCTGCTTTGCAAGCGCATGTCCCTTGATGCGAAAAGGTGATGGTCGGACGGGAAAAGATCTGGATAATACAGCGGGTGCGACATTATGCCCCGTCCAAGTGCTTTCAAGGCATCCTTGGCCGGTTTTGTTGTATGAGACGGCGCGTTATCGTGTTGTAAAATCACTTTATCTTCTTTGGGCCCAATCTGGACATTTTTCTATCTATGCATGGCTCAAATTGGTAACTTGTTGTCGGTAGCGATCAGTATTGACTGGCTCACCAGGTTTCAATAGTTCGTAATACACAACACCAGCCTGGTCCACCCAAATACCGAGTATTGTCTTGCAACCAAAACGATTGGCCTTGGAGTCAATGGGTCGCCTTGGCTTCCGATCATACCTTTGAGGCAGCATCTGACAGACGATTTTTCGAGTTTCCATTTGAACGTCATTCAATTGATGTCGCATCTTTTGGATATTTCCCATTGCTCGTAATCGGTCGCTAATCATTTCTTGGGGCACATTTAACACTTCTGCCAATTGTTTTTGAGTCTTCGTCCAATAACTACTGCAATTTCGCATCTTCAAACTTTTTCGGTCTACCAGAACGTTCTTTGTCTTGCACATCGAAATCAGCACTTTTGAACTGTCGAAACCACGCCTCACACATTTTTATGGTTGGAGCATGCTCACCGTAAGTTTCTACCCGGAAACGATTATTTTCAGCGGGTTTTTTCTTTTGATTAAATAAGAAAAGTAATGCGTAGCGCAAATGCACTTTTTCAGGCACGAAACTCGACAAAGAAGTATACATCTATGACAACAAAATATAACATGTATAGCTTTGAAGCTTGATGTCAGTACAATAAAATAACATATGTGTCAAATCATAACATTGTATACTTAAGCCTAGCGCCATCTGACTTTCCGGTACAGTTGCTATACTGTATTGTTCCATAGGTCCGTTCGTATTTCGGCGCGCTCACGTTAACGAGTAGTGGAAGGGTTATAGTTAGGTGAGTGGAGTATTCCGTGTTCTATTCTGTATTCTAAGAAGATGAAGGGGTGGTGTAATGCGTTTATAAAAGTAAAATTTATTCAGAATTATTAGAATCCTCTAAGTGTGTGTGTGTGATAAAGTATTTACCATTTTTAGTTTAATATATTGTAGTTAGGTTAGTGGTGTGATTATTTTATATTTTATATATTTACAACAAACTAGAGCGCCATGAAGAAGACGAAGGATATTAAAAACAGTGAAAAATTAGAATAGAAACTTTATTCGGGGACTGCCTTTTAATCTCAGAGCGAAATTGATTAGAAAAGTAAAAGTTTCAGTAACGCTGTTGATCTACATTTTGAAGACATGTGGATCCAACAGGATGAAGCACCTTGTCATACTGAACGCGAAACAATCCGTATTTTGAAGGATGCCTTCCCAGTGTATGTAATCTCACGTTTCGGTGATTTGGCTTCGCCAGCTAGATCTCCAGATTTGACTACCCCGGACTACTTCCTCTGGGGATATTTGAAGTCGGTGTACGTGAACGAGCATAACTGTGTTTCAAATTTGTAAAAAGGTGAAAGATAAAAAACTAATTGAAACAACGCTGGGTGAATAGAAAAATTGGTGTACCCAATTGAGTACAATGCCTTATTGGGTATGTACTTTTTTTAGATTTTTGCCCACAAAAAAATGGAATTTCCTACTATAAAAACGTCAAGTTTTTACGGCAGATATTTCAATACCTTGAAGTGCGCCCTGAATTATGTTGAAGCTGAAGAAGATCACCACGAATTTGAAATTGCTCTTATACCTCCAAGCCCGGATTATAACACAGATTAAGAAGAAGGTGTCGCCGAAAATATTGAAGTTGACCGTAAACCATAGGATGTGCCAGGTGAAATAGAGGTATTTTGTGGCAGCGAAAACGAAGACGATATTCCCCTTGAACAGTTAAAAAAAAATTTAAAAAAATTATATTTCGAAAGAAATGATGGTGGCCATTTTTTACCACAATGTCGAGTTCCGTTGTGGTCAATGCGTGGAAGTTATATAAAACTGCAAACAAGTCCCAAATGGACCTGTTAGAGTTTCAGCGTCATAGTGTTCGCTACTATCTTCGAAATTATACGCAGACACTGCCAACTTCAAAACGCTTGCTGGCACTTGGTGTAGCTACTATTGCTGGAAACCACTTCCCCAAGAGAATAAAAAACCCTTTATGATGCCGCGAATGCCGTAGTAGAATTAGATGGATGTGTGAACAATGTGACGTTGCACTTTGTCTAGAAAGGGAGTGTTTTAAAATATATCACACTAACAAATAAGCATACTAATTAAGCCATTGTACCCGTTTGGGTACAGCTCCAAAATCCTCCTGAATTTTTTTTTATAATTTTTTACTTTTTTTATATTCTTTGTGTGTATTTTAACTAAATTAAATAAATGAATTAAATAAGTTTTCATTTTTAATTGCCTTGGTTTTTAATGGGTTAAAGCAAAACTAAAATGAAAACCAAGCCTACAGATTGTAGATAAAAGGCATATTTTCAACACAATTATTTGGGAAGAACGTAACATGTGCATGGGTATATTCGCATCATTTCTTCTACATAAAAAATACCAATTTCGATCGTAAATTATCATTTATAATACTTAATTTGTTTAAATAATTTATGTTTTGTTTTCGTCTTAATGAAGTCCATTAACTAGGAAAATTGCAGCGTTCCATTTACCACGGGACAATCTCTGTATGTGAATAACATCGCGACAGGTGACGAGACTTGGCTGTACTATTACGATGTGCCGACCAAAGCTCAAAACAAAGTTTAGGTCTTCGATGATGAGGACACACCCGTAGTTGTCAGAAAATCCTGATCTGTAAAGAAGAAAATGATAGCTGTATTTTTCAAATCGAGTGGAATTGCGGAACGCGTCGTTTTAGACACACAGGAGACAATCACAGCTAAGTGGTATACTGAACAATGCCTGACGAAAGTCATTGGATCTATGAAGAACCTGCGGCTAAAGTCAAGAATGAACACCTGGTTCCTCCATCACGCTTCAGTTTACCGCGACAAAACGTGCACCGAATATTTGATCACGACAGGATTGAAACTTCTCGCGCACCCTGCCTACAGTCCAGATCTTGCTCCCTGCCACTTTGCGCTGTTCCCGCGTGTGAAAATGAAGCTAAAAGGGAGGCGGTTTTCCAATGATGAGGACCTTCTGCGGGCTTGGGACAACGAGTGTGATTTACTCCCTCGTGAAACTTGGCAGAACTGGTTTAAAGATTGGTTTGGGAGAATGGAGAGGTGTATTGAGTGTAGAGGAAATTACTTTGAAAAACTTAAATAAACAAAGCTGTACTGCAAAACTTTCCTAATACCCTTTGTAGAAGTATAGTATACGTACAATATAATGTGTGATTGTCATACGATAAGCAATAAATGTGATTAATAGCAAGGATTGTGGCTAACCTACAACTTCCTTATTTCTCTTAATTATTAAAGCAAAGAAATAAAATGGAAACAAAGCTCACAGATTATAAATAAAAAGTATACCGTGAATATATTTTATAATGCAACATGCACATACATACATAACGTAATAATGAAATGACAGCAATGTATTTTAGCGTGTATTTTATTTTGCAACATAGGATGTGAAATACAGTAGTTGAACAAAATTTAAAAACTAATTTAACAAATTTTCAAAAATGTCACCATTGACGTCCAGACAGTATCCTAAGCGATTGTAGAATTCATTTATTGTATTTTGTATCTGCTCTGGAGTTATTTCTCTTGCAGAAACTCGTATTCTATTTTTTAATTGGTCAATATTGTTTAGAGGTTCTCCATGAAAAACTTTATTTCTGATACATGACAAAAGAAAGAAATCGTTTGGAGACAGGTCTGGTGATCTTGCGGACCATTCTACTTCTCCTCCACGGCCTATCCAACGGTTTGGAAATCTTTGGTTGAAAAATGTTCTAACCATATGAGAATTATGTGCCGGCGCGCCATCATGCTGGTACCAAATCTCACCATCAATATTTAAAGCGTGGAGGGCTGGCACAACTCTGTACTCAAGCAATTCTAAATATTTTTCTCCTGTAAGAGTACCCTCAATAAAAAACGGTCCTACAATATGGTGTCCAATCAACCCAGTCCAAACATTGACTTTCTGTGGTCGCTGAGTCCTTGTGATATGACATCTATGCAAATTTTGTCTACTCCAGTAGCGGCAGTTCTGTGAATTTACTTCACCATTTACATAAATTGTTGCTTCATCTGTAAAGCAAATTCTGCGTAGTAAAGTATCATCATTATGAAGCTTATCCAACATGATTTCACAAAAGTTACTTCTTCTTTCTGCATCATTCGCAATTAGTTCCTGATGGTTTTGAAAATGATACGACTTAAAATGTTCTCGTTTTAGTAGTTTATGCACGGAAGATTTGCTTACATTTGTAGTTTGTGCTAAAGCTCTTGTGGAGAGCATATTATTATTTTCGATTGTTTGTAGAATTTCATCTCTTTTGGCGTCAGTAATAACATATCTTGGCCTATTCTTTTTTTATGATTAGGAACGATGCATCCATTATTTTTATACTTCTGTACTAACCTACTTATTGTAGTTGGACTCGGTCTTGGACGGTCAGGCTATGTAATTTGAAACAAATCTGCTACTCTCCTCAAACTCATATTCGAGTTATACCAGTTCACTAATAACAGTTTTTCTTCTACACTATACATACCTCAAAAATAGAGTAACTTATTTTGACATCCTATGTTGCAAAATAAAATACACGCTAAAATACATTGCTGTCATTTCATTATTACGTTACTCTAGCAACTAGTGTATGTATGTGTATGTTGCATTATAAAATATATTCACGATATTTTCAACACAAATCTTTGGGAAGAACGTAACGTGTGCATGGGTATATTCGCATTATTTCTCCTACATAAAAAATACCAGCTTCAATCGTAAATTAACATTAAAAATACTTAATTTGTCCAAACAATTTACGTTTTGTTTTCGTCTTAATGAAGCCCATTAATTAGGAAGATTGCAGCGTTCCATTTACGATAGGATATTAATTTTCCAAAAACGGTACAACATAAAAACTCCTTAACATGTTTGCAACATTAGCTTTCTTAAACGCCACGTTATTTATTCGAAATGCACTTTATGAAATGCCAAACTTTTACCCGAAATGCAGTGCACATGTGATACTTGG
This sequence comes from Dermolepida albohirtum, assembly GCA_031893035.1. Classification (NCBI taxonomy): domain Eukaryota; kingdom Metazoa; phylum Arthropoda; class Insecta; order Coleoptera; family Scarabaeidae; genus Dermolepida; species Dermolepida albohirtum. Next base: position 18,759 of record JAVIWB010001752.1, on the reverse strand, counting down.
GCAATTATTATTTCACGTAATTACGCCATTAACCTCGAATGTTATCAGCAGCTTTTGGCTGCTCGTCGCCTTTTGGTCCACGGTGCATCATACGCTATAATTTACATGAATTATGCCGGCCAATTAAGAAAGGTTAATATTGAATCTTATAGCGACAGCCACGTTTATAATTATTCGTAATTGCAAAATTATACAATACCAAAGAACTATTAAACCTACACACTTTACGTTATTTATGGGCGATAATTGCTTAAAATTACACATACATGCATTTTTCCTGTGAATCTAAGACTTATAAAGTGATTTGCATTAGCTAGATTTTGCAGAAGCATCGACACTGAATGTAAGTTTTAATGGAGCCTGTAGTTGATTAAATTAATCAATTGAGGTTAATATAACCCCTTTTCACAATAATTTTCGTATTCTGTATATGTATTTCGACAACTAATCTGCCATCAGCAGATAATTAATCACAGTATTGCATCTGGAGCCACGGTAAGATCCACACAAAAACGTGAAAGAAGAAGGAATAAGTCTAATAAGGTGTGTGTCTTTGTGCGAATCCAGTATTGTGTGACATTTTATTATGGAAAGATTCAGTCCGGCACAGCGTCTACAAATAATTCAGCTGTATTACGAAAATCAGCGTTCCACGAGAATTGTGTTTCTTGCGCTTAGACCAACTTATGGTCTACGTAATCGACCAACCGAATGCAGAATTCGCTATACCATCTTATTACCTGTTTCCGAAAATGAAAAAAGAGCTGCGGGGTAAAAAATTTACTGCCGATGATGAAGTCAAGGAGGCAGTTTCGGCGTATTTTGCGGATAAAGAGAAATCATTTTTTTATGAGGGTATAAATAAATTAATTGAAAGATGTGAAAAATGTATCCGTCTTGCAGGTGAATATATTGAAAAAGAAAAATAATTTGGTTTTTTAATTTCCACCCCTTGTCCCCCATTCCGCGAATATAAAAACGCTCCCTCGTATACATATGTATTTACATATATATACTCATATATTTATATCAATAAAAATTGTAATTTAGATATTACAGTAACGATTACGACAGTAATTAATATAAAAGGAAACAATACGAATGTTGGCGGTAGCAATAGCCAATAACTTATTGTCACTACTATACACACAACACAAAAAATGAGCTGTTACAGCCACAACCTTGAATTTATTAATAGACTCTATTGATTGTATTATTTATCGCTAAATGAAACGGCCGTCCATTTAAATGAAGTCGGTATCTTGGTCAATCGTATAAAATGAATTGAAGCCGATTATCTCGGATTCGAAAGACCGAAACTTGACAATGGCTTATGCCCCTGGCTACGAGTAATATTTAATATCACCTCTGCCTACCAAAGACAATGCGCCGTGTGGTGACTGATTGATCGAGTGTGTATTAACAATTTATTTTAAATATCGGTGTGATAATTGTACTATTGTTTTCGATTGATGTTGAAATACGCTGTACCTGCCTTGAAGAAGGCGATAGAGGGGCTTCTATGTTTCGAAATGTTTAGTTTACAACCTATTCAAGTTACATAAACGGCATGAATATGATTAAAATTGCCCAATCTACGTATTTATGCAGTAATGTTAGACAATACAAAATATTTACAGACTACTAATATACACCGTTAAACCCAAAACAAGAAAACGTAGACGAAAAAAATTGCAATATTAACCCCACAATAAAAGAAAGAGCGCTCTGGAGCACCCAAAATCGTGACTTCTAAGGAAACGATTATAAAAATCCATAATATTATTACGCAAGATCGACGACTCAAAGTGAGAGAGATAGCAGACATGGTAAAAATTTCAACAGAACGTGTACACCACATTTTAACGAAAGAATTGGGCCTTTCCAAGCTTTCGGCAAGATGGGTGCCGCGATTGCTTACGACTGATCAAAAGTTCACTCGTTTGCGCATTTCCAACGATTGTTTGGACCTTTATAAGCGGAATCCGGTTGATTTTTGTAGGCGATTTGTTACTTGCGATGAAACTTGGATACACTACAGTACACCCGAAACTAAATAACAGTCGAAACAATGGTTAGAACGTAGTTCTGCACCTCCAAAGAAAGCGAAAACCACTTTATCGGCAAACAAGGTGATGACATCAATTTTTTGGGATTCAAATCGCATTTTGCTCATTGATTACCTTCAGAAAGGTGCCACAATAAACGGACAATATTATGCAGAACTTCTGCAAAAATTAAATGTTGAGATTCGTGCTAAATGGCCAGGAATGGCAAAGAAAAAGATTCTGTTTCACCAAGACAACGCTCCCTCGCATACCAGCACAGTTTCGATGTCCAAAATCCACGAGTTGCATTTCCAATTAGTATCGCATGCGCCTTATTCGCCGGATCTAGCCCCTTCCGACTTCCACCTTTTTCCAAAATTGAAAACGGCACTAGGTGGAAAGAAATTTTCGTCTAACGACGAGCTTATCATCTTCGTAAATGAGTATTTTGCAAGCCTTCCGGAATCGTATTTTAGAGATGGCATAAGGGCATTGGAGCTCCGTTGGAATAAATGTATTGCTCTTTTAGAAGAATATATTGAAAAATAAAAATTATTTTGTATTTAAAAAATTCGTTTTTCTTTTCCATTCTTACTACTTGTCAAACTACCCTCGTAAAATTCTAATATTTCATCCGCAAGATGAGCAATATAATGTAGCCAAAACTACAGCTATAACAATGCGTTTATATTGATGAAAGTCATTAATGAAGTCAACGTATTTGCATGTACATCCTGATACTTGAACGCATGTACTTCCATATTAGAAGAAAACAAATGAAACGGTAAAAAAGGTAATTAATTATTGTCTTTTGAGACTGAAACGTGACAGCGAGAACGGACAACGTCCGCTACTTCATGTTTATCCGTCACGGCGAAGAGTTAATCGTCACGTCAGTGGACAGACAGCATATTATACATTTTAATTGTTCGCTAATTTTAGAGACCTGGTAAATTAATGGCAGTAATAATTCTCGTTCAAGGCCAACTTTGACGTTAAAAATCGTACAATATCGTGCTCTCATTCACGTGCTTGCGTGTGTTCCGAGCGTTAATTCGCGAATTAAAATCGCGAGTGCTTGGCGACTCTTTCCCCCCTTTGTGCGTGTACATGTGTTAAGCTACACCTAGGCCCGAAAAGAGATCATGGCTGTATCGATTTCCACTGATTTATTGTTATAATCTGTACAACTCCAATTTGTGCAAATTAAAGGAGTTTTAATCTTAAATCTTGCCGAATTCCAGCTCGCGGGCCGAACAACTGCAAATTAAAGGTTTTACGGCGATTAAAGGATACAGTTATACTGTAATAACAGATGTTGTATACCAATGTTATACAAAAAAATTGAAGACAGAACTAATTATTAAATAACTTTAGTTCAACAGTATTTTACAACTGCAGACTGTTTTAATAACACAGAGTATAATCTTATGATTAGATAAGTTACAATGTGTACACTACCGTCCGTATTAGTACGGATAGCTGGTGAAATTTAGTAAAGTCTTCTACAGCGTATCATAATTGCGTTTAAATAACGGATGAAGCAGAATAACGAGCGATTTTAAAAGGGCTGTAAAAAACAAGAAAAACAATATTTAGGAATAAATTCATTATTTTCTCAAAGAACATGAAAAAGCATTAATTATTTTATTTTTTAAAAATAACTCCGGAAAGGTGACATCCGTTCAGGCGAACACATTCTTCCAATCGTGTTTTGAAACTATTCATTACATTTTGCAACATTGCTAGGGGAATGTTTTCCACTTCCTGTCGGATCCGTTCTTTCAGGGTTTGAATTGTTTGTGGTGGGTTATGTTGAAACACTTTACTTTTTAATAATAATCTGTTAACAATATTCATGCATACTCTGGCTGTATGGGAGGTTGCTCTGTCTTGTTGAAAAAATGTTTCCTCGTTAACTTCGTAGCGTGCAAGCTGTGGTTCAAAAAAGTTTTCCAACATGTCGGCGTATCTTTGTGAGGTTACTGTCACAGCATTGCCACGAGCATTTTCAAAAAAGTAAAGCCCTATGATCCCCGATGAAAACATAGCGCACCACACAGTAACTTTTGTGGAGTGAAGGGGTTCTTGATGCATTTGTCTAGGATTTACGTCACTCCAGTATCTAAAGTTCTGCCTATTGACGTAACCGGACAAATGGAAATGGGCTTCGTCACTCATCCATAAGTTGTTTACAATATCCTCATGTTGATTAATTAAATCTGAAAACTCTTCACAGAATTGTTGTTGACTCACATAATCCGTGCCTTTAAGAGCCTGTACGATTTGGATTTAGTATGGATGAAGGTGGAGATCCTTGTGTAACATTCGTCTGACAGTTCGGTTTGAAATCCCAAGTGTAGTGCTATGCCGGCGAGCTGAACGACGCGGGCTTCGCTCAATAACAGTTCTTACACGGTCGATATTCTCGGGCGTACGCACCGATTTTGGCCGACCAGGTTTCTTTTTTGTCGTTGACGAAGTTTCCTCAAAGTTCCTAACCCATTTTTTAATGGCACAGGCAGACGGCACTGGTTGATTGCGATTAATGTTAAAATGATTTCGAAAGGTACGACGCGCGCATATGTAAGTAAGAATTATCATTTTCATAAAACGCCTATCAAGGAAACATGGCCGATAGCGTCCCTACCACCTCCGAATGGCACGGCGTGAATCGCGGGCTTTTTAAAATCGCTCGTTATTCTGCCCCACCCTGTATAAATAATATATTTACATTAAGTCCTTTACGAGATTGATAACCGATTGTAGGCAGATATATAAAGCACCAACGAATAACTATTATATTTTATGACTCACTGCAGTAATTCCTGGAATAATCCCTACCGCCATAAATATGATTTTTGAGATAATATTGCCAGCAAAAAACTTGCGAAACTTACCTGCTCTGAGCCCAAAGAGTCTTGGGTACCGAAATATGCAATAGTTTTCAAATAAACTTGCTAGCGTGCGTATCACTGATAAGACCGTATTTTTTATGTGAACTATTTACAATGCCGAGAGGAAAACCAAGTTTTGAAAAACGTTCTGTAATTATTTCTTTTCATCAAGAAGGTTATTCAGTGCGTCAAATTTCCGAAAAGACACATGTTAATAAATCGACTGTTAGTGATTTGGCGACATTAACGCAAGGACAGTTTAAGAGATCCGGCACGTTCAGGTCGTAAGCGAATAACAAACATCTCACGCCGACGATGAGAGTAATAAAATTGCTGGGTAAACGAAATAAGGGACTGATAGCACACGAAATCGCTGCAGAAATGAATCGCAACCGTGCAAGAAAAATTTTTGTTACTACGGTGAAAAGAAGATTAAAAGCTGCAAATCTTCACGGACTTCGAGGGAGAAACAGGTAAAAACGATAACAACACGAGAGTCCGAAAAGTTTGTCCTACCTCAACGTATCTCTTGTGGAACATATTGCAAGAAGAATGGAATAGTATACTGAATAGAGTCCTTTAAAAACTCGTGAAACGGATGCCTCGAATTATACGAGCTGTTCTTCTTTACTTTTCTTTTAACTTTCTTTAACTTGATAACAAGCTATTCCATGTGAGTTGTCTTAAGACATTATCAAAGGCCTTTCCAAGGTCCAGAAGTGAAACATATATCCTGTTATTTTTGTTTTTTTCTATTAGATTCTTAACTGTAAAAATATTATCCTGTACCCTTCCCTTCTAACACGCACTTTGGGATTCCTATAAACCATATGTGGGCAACAACCGGCCCGCTGTAAGATTTGATCCGACCCGCGAGACATTGTATTATTTCATGTCTGATATCTATCGCTAAAAATTATGAACACTACTTTAAAATGCACTACTTTTAAACACGGCCAGCGAACGTATTTGCACATTAAAGTTTAGCCTACAACATGTCAAAAGTTGCCCATACGATGAACGATATTCTATAGTTTTTTGAACTCTTCTTTTCAAGATGTGCTCATACATTTTGGCTGCTGTACTAAGTACTGAAATTCCTCAGTAATTGGAAGTCCTTAATGTTTCCTTTATAATATACTGGAACAATTATTCCGAATTCCCATTCTTCTAGTATTTTCCCATTTCTCGTGATTCCATTAAATAATTTTGTTAAGACTTCTCGTCCCTTATCGCCAGTGTTCTATACCATATCTGCAGTTATGTTGTCGATCGATTCATTTACTTCTTCTGATGTTATTTCTTGATTTTCTTGTGTCTGCCATTGATTTACTTTTTCTTCTTCACCTTCTTCAGCTTGATATATTTGGGCTGCGTTCAGGGTTTATTCAAAATACCCCTTGCATCTTTTTCTAATCTCTTCTTCGTCATGTATTATTTTTCCGTTTTTATTTTTCATGTGTTTAGCTGTCAGTTTCTTCACATTTCTCATAGCTTTGAGAAGAACAACTTTTGGTTCCCGTGTCAAATTATGTGGTACCCAACGTGTACATAGCTTCTTAACGGCCAAATGTCCATGCAGGATCTTATGCACGTTGGTGTTACTAATACCTAGAGATGCCTCGATTTCACGGTATGTCACATGACGGTCTTGCATTATCAATTCAGACACTGCATTAATGTTTTCCGACACAATAACATTTGTGAGACACACGACCTTCACGAAATTCATCGTCCAAAGAACGCCGTATAAGTTTGAATTCACTATACTAACGATATACTGTAGTTTTCGATGGTGCTTTATCACCATATAATGAATTTAGCTTGGATGCAATCTTGTTGAGATAATCCACGTCGAAAGTTATGAAAAAAATAAATGCACGAAAATGTTCGCGAGTTAATTCCATTTTTTTGACATAAAATTCTTAAGTTACTGTCAACAATAGAAATAGCGACAGGATAATAAAACTGTCAAGGTATATTGTCAAAAATGACAAACTTCACGATGCAATCATCAGATCGGAAGCAACACTAACAGTGTTGCCAGTTCCCGAATTATAAACGGCTACCTTCTTATATAGAAAAATTTATAATGCAGCCATCAGTGCGTACTTTGTTTCAAAACCTGAAAGATGCCTTATTAAAGATTCTGTTCGTTGGATGAATTGATGAAATTTAAGTTTAGGAAAAGTGAATTTAGTTTGGACAATAAACTTAGATCGTCAGAAAATCGTGTCCCACGAAGATCTTTTGTTAAACTAGGAAATGCCAGTTACCGAAATATAAACGGCTACCTTCGTACTTTAATAAAAGTATGTTTTTACCTAAGATTAAAATGAATTATAATTATAAACAAATAAATTTTATTGCGCTGACAAAATTTACAAACATCGCTTGTCTTAAAAAATGTTTACCAAAGCAAAGAGTATATTAATTTGACAAGTTTCACAATACATTAGGTATTTCTTAATCAACATTTTCAACTGGCCATCAACGTCAACTTTCAAAATATTTATCGCCTCAATATATCTAGGATTCCTTTTTAAAAACCTGATCACTTTCAATGAACGTTCGATACAATTGAAGATTTCTTTCAATTAAGACACCGAAAAAAAAGATCGGAGCAATTAAAACTTAATCGACAGCAACTGAAGCGTTGACGGAGGAACAAGTTCATTACTACATACAATTGGATATATATATATATATATATATATATATATATATATATATATATATATATATATATATATATATATATATATATATATATATATATATATATATATATATATATATATGTCTTCAATTATTTCATAATGTACACATACATATATATTTCAATATCATTTGAACGACATCTAGTTCTATAAGACGTGTTTGTATACAAAAAAATAGATAATCAGCTATGCAGACGTTAAGTTTATGTAGTCATGTCATGCTGTACTGTGTATTTATTTATAGCATGGCAACAACGAACGTTCCTAACAATTAACATTTAAAAATAGCGAAATGTAAAACGTGTTTCATTCGCCATAAAGAAAAAAAAACAATATAAATTGTGTTTAGGTTATATGGAGCATATACATATAAATAAACTTGTATCACAGTTAGCAAGTATTTCCACAGGACGAATTTATGTTGTTCAAGTATTGGTAGATGTTTAAGTACAAGAACTAATATTGCATTTTCATAGTTTTGATATATACAGTGATGAACGTAAATTTGAATATATTGAGATACGAGGGTCATTCAAATATAAACCGGAATTTTGTAACACAGTTTTATTGGTGATACATAAAAATGCAAATGGAATGCCTTATTTTTTCTACATAGTTTCCGTGAACAAAAATACATTTTCTCCATCGGATAGGAAGGTTTCTCATCCCTATATAGAAAGGAAGTTGAATTCCTCTCCAGAGTCGTCTTCAAATCTTTCTCCTTCTAATGCCTCCTTAAGTGAACCAAACATATGACAGTCACATAGGGAATGTGCGAGAAGGAATCAGTGCAATTTAGTGAGTTTATTGCGAGTTAGAGGTGCTGTATACGTCCGTGCATTGTCGTGCAAAAGGGGGTCATCACGAATCAGTTGCCGGAATCGTTTGTTTCGATAAGCAGAATAGGTTGCCGGCGTCGATTATTTCGATAAGCAGTCTTGGCATCATCCAGTAACTGGGAGAATAGGCCACATTCAACAACACACCTTTCGGCTCCCAAAACAGGCGTTAAAACTTTCCTAATTTACAGTGAAGGCAATGAGGAGGAAAGTTGGAGAGGGGGCATCGATCAAGGCCTCCTCTCCTACTTTCCTCCACTCCATACTCGCCCCCTTGTTCCCTGGCATATATAGTGATGGACCCTTGCTTCGTCGCAGATCACGATGCGGTTCGAAAAAGCCTCCTTTTCTTCTTCGAAACGATTCAGAAGTCGTTGATAAATATCTTTCGGCACATTCTCGTGTGCCTCAGTCAGAAGATGTGGGAAACTTTTACCCATCTCTGGTGCAATCTCGGCAACATAGTACGGTGATCACCGCGCACGGCTTGAATACTGTCTTCATTGACGCTGGTCATTAGATGTCGTATATGGTTTTCATTTGAAAGTTTCTTAGCTCAATCGAGCACTTGGGTTTTATTCACAGTAGCATCACCGAACTGTGCTTGGAGTCTTTTCAATATGTCTCTCAATTTCACACCTTCGTGTGGCTATCGAAAATCAAAACAAATCATGGGTTCCATATGTAATATATACCACGTGCAGCAAATATTGGGATTAGACGACGACATTTTTAACTTTTCGCGCAGATAATCAGGCAAGAGGACTCAACAGATGTAAATAAAGAAAAAATGATTATGTAGCGAGTGAATGGGTAATTGAAAACGGTCCGCTTTTAATTTTTCAAAAAATTATATTTGAAATGAGTTAATTATGTTTTAGTAGGTATTGAAGTAATAAAACTGTGTAAATAGAGAAAACACTTTGTCTGCATTACCACTATTGTATTATTAAATGTGTTAATTTTAAGTGTGTATTCAGGCTCAATTTACACAGAACGATTATCCTTCGTAGACTCTTGTCAAGATTATATTACTAACATGCACACAAAGCAAAAAATTCTATTTTAAATACGCGTCAATAACCTAATGTTTGCTTTTAATTCCTGTAAATACATATTCATTGGACAGATAAAATAAATATCGTAGTACCTGAATTGTGTACCATTGATTGGATTTTGAAAATACTGTGCACTTCCAGTGAAACTATAGATACGTAATTGATATTTCAATATCATTTGTAGACAATATAATGATTATTTTTATGAATGTTGTTGCATCAATCTAACTAAGTAAACACCTTTTATCAATAAGTGTCCTATTATACATAGATGGAGTATTTTTGGAATTCTGATGAATTGTGTAAACAGAGAATTGGACATTGAACAAAATGAATGTAATTTTTAGATACGGATTTTTTCGACATTGCTATTACGTAAATCATTTCTTTATCAAAAGTATGGGAATAAAAAATATTATTATTTAACACGTAAAGTGCCGCCATACAAAACTTTTGAAAAAACCGTTTTTTAACTTTTTTTATATAAAATTGCAATTGTTTTGTAATAATAAACAACTAGAAAAATATAAACTTTTCTGGGAGAAATTGTAAAGATTATTTGATAGGTTGTATTAACTCCCACCACAGCCGTTAATATGTATAAGGTTTTCCAATAGGGATGATATGATTTTGAAGTGACATTTCGGCCATTTGTAATATGTCATGATCTGTCATTTGTTTTTCATTGTATTCAGTAGTGTTTACAATTTGATCATGGAGAGATATACGCAAGAACAACGTTTACAAATTATTCAGTTTTATTATCAAAATAATCGTTCTCCAATTGCAACTTTTCGTGCGCTTTTGCCATTTTATGGTCGTAATAATCGTCCAAGTATGCTCGCTATTCGTCGAATTGTTAAAAATTTTGAGGTTACATTTTCTTTACATAATTTTCAAGTGTCAATAAGACAAAGAACCGCTCCAAGTAATGCAAATATTGCTGCCGTTCAGGCAAGTGTTACTGAAGACCGTAATTTTTCGATTCCAAGACGTTCTCAACAATTGCGACTGTCTCAAACAACAACCTGGCGGATTTTGAGAATGGATTTGTGTTTGCATCCCTATAAAATTGTTCTCACTCAAGAACTGAAGCCATTGGACCACCGTAGACGTCGTGAATTTGCTGATTTTGCCTTGGAACAACTTGAAAACGATAACGATTTTTTTAAGAAAATCATCTTCTTTGATGGGGCTCACTTTCATCTGGATGGTGTGGTAAATAAACAAAACTGTCGATTCTGGTGCGAAGAAAATCCACAAATTATTTATGAAAAACCATTACATTCACCTAAATTGACAGTTTGGTGTGGTTTTTGGTATGGTGGAATCATCGGTACGTACTTCTTTCAAAATGAAGCTGGTAACACCGTTACTGTCAATGGAGAGCGGTATAGATTAATGATAACCAACTTTTTATGGCCGACATTGGAAGAAGTTGATCTTGGCAACATTTGGTTCCAACAAGACGGGGCTACGTGCCACACAGCAAATGCAACAATACAATTATTGCGAGAAAAGTTTGGAGATTCGATTATTTCAAGAAATTGTGATACTGAATGGCCTCCAAGAAGTTGTGATTTAGCACCATTAGACTATTTCTTGTGGAGTTATTTGAAGTCATTGATCTATCGAAATAAACCAGACTCTCTTCAAGCTTTACAAGTCAATATTGAACGTGCCATTCATTACATACGACTAGATTTAGTGGAAAAAGTGCTCGAAAATTGGGTTCATCGAATTCGTTCCTGCAGAAGAAGTCGTGGAGGCCATTTGAATGAAGTTTTATTTAGAACTTAATTGTATCGATTGTACTTTACATTAAATAAAAAACTTTTGAATTTTCTTAACAATAAATGGGTTTTTTTTTTTAAAGAAATCATATCACTCTTATTGGAAAACCTTGTGTTATCTAGCTCACAGATTTGACGCTTGATCTCTGTCGCAGAAAACACCGATTTTTTTTAAAATAAAAACAAAGGCTTACTATTTTGGTAAAATCACATAACCGCGGCGGCTCTAAGGGTGCTGGGTTTCGTGGTAAGGAATTCTCATTGTTTTCATATTTCTACGATTAAGCAGCTGTACATGACGTATGTAGGTTCTAGGCTAGAGTAAGCATCTTTAGTCTGGCATCCTTATTATGAGATTCACAAATTGTCCCTTGAAAGTGTTCAGAGAAGGTTTTTAAGGTTTTTGTGTTTTAGGGTGGGAGGTGTGTGTCCTCCGCGAGGAGTCGAGAACTCTTCTTCTGAATAAGTTTGGAATGGAGTCCTTGGAAGTCAGACGTCAACTAAACAGTATAAAGTTTGTATTTAACTTGGTTAGAGGAAATATAGATTGTGCTCATTTGCTGTCTCAGCTTAATTTTATGGTACCGCGAGTGTCGACTAGACATAGCCATTGCTTTTATATCGAAACATTTAGTACCAATATTGGTTTCAATTCCCCATTAGCAGTTGCATGTCGGGCCTTCAACGGTTTGTCGGACCATTGCGATATAAATTTTGATTCCTTGGGGCGGATACTGGCTGTCGCTATGGCGCGTTTGTCTTAATTTTCTTAATTATGGGTATGTGTGTATGACTATATTTGTATTCATTTACATCTTTATTTTCATTTTTCTTTTTTTTAATGCACTGTGAATATTAATTAGGTTACTATTGTGTGATTATCTGATGATTTGTATTTTTTTATTTTTTTTTGTCCTGTTATTGGATTGTAACAATCTGTTGGACAATAAAGACTTATTATTATTATTAAAATTCAATACAACGTTAGTACCAACTCGTATGGGACATCTTCAGGGCTCAACTACTGCTACTGTTTGTTGCACTGAAACGTCGGCAGTTATACCAGTGACGCGGTTCCATCACGGAAGCCCAGAAGAAGATAGTATGGACCACGACCACGGAAGTCTACGTACCAGACCATTAAGATATATTTCAAACCAAAGTATCTGTACACATCATCCGCCAATATTTCTTTGAAATTTGAAATACACAGTCTGTCTCAGAGAAAACTTTTTTTGAAATAAAAACAAAAGCTTACTATTTCGGTAAAATTCATTTATTTCATTCAAAGTGCTCGTCTTCGGCTTCAATACAACGTTTTGCACAGTCATTTAACATGTCGAATGAATTTTTAAGTTAATCTTTAGAGATGTCCTTTAAGAATAAGTTAATAAGATCACAGCTTGCCTGAGGAGAATTAATACACACGAAACGCGTCGTAAACGGAGTTTATTAACTTTTAAATTATTCTCTGACGTTCGAGTTGTTATTTTGTTTAATTCATATAGGAAGTGACATTTATTTTGTGGCTCTAGTTCAGTTGCACGATACTGTACTTCTTCTTCTTCTTCTTTAAACAATCACACCTTGTACATCTACCATTTATATTTTTACAATTCTTACTTGTATGCATCGCATATACGTACTCTTTCCCCTACCAGTCGACTTATTCAAATCAGGCGAAGACCATTCAAGACATTCAGTGCTCCGTAAATTATTGACGTAATTTTTAATACTCCACGGGGAAGCCACACGAGCGGACTACCATTCTGCATTGTGATTTAACAATCCATACAATCAAGATATTTATATCTACGTCATCGGCTTGAATAGCAACGCTCTAAAGACGGACGCATAATATTATTTGTCTTCATTACAAGCGTTGCATGAGAGCGCTCCGGAATAAATGAATACGAAGTTTAATGTTTTTTTTTAAATAACGCATTTCTTTTTCGCTTTTGTTACACTTATTAAACATTATAAGTATTTTATTTTAAATAAAATGACAAATACTGGTGGCGAGTGGGGGTTTATTTTTTATTTGTTTATGTGCACTACCGTCCATATTAGTTCGGACAGCTAGTGAAATTTGGTAAACTCTACTAAAAAATAATATAATCGCGTTTAAATACGAATAATATATTTACATTAAGTCCTTTACGATATTTATTACCAATTGCAGGCAAATCTATCTATTAGGGGCGCATCGCAATTCGTCCGAATTAAGTAGATGGACACAAGGGTCAGAAAAGGTGATGGCGTAACTGGTCCGATCAGATGATAAGCCGGGTAAGGGTCGGCTAATACAGATAATCTTTTAATCCCCAATTTCTTAAATTGTAGAAATAGGCGTAATTAATAAATATATAATTTGACAAATAAATATAATTGTAAATAATTTTGGAAATAGACATAATTAATAAATAATTATTATTATATTCTATTCTATAAAACATTTTTTTTTATTTTTTATCCTGTCCTCTTTCCGAATAAACGAACTAAACATACCCCAATCAATTGCATACATATATTATTGTTTGATGAAATTTCGTTTTAACCACTGCATTCGTATTGTATTTATTTTCGGGCGGTTTCTGGTTTAGTAGTATATCAACAAGGTATTAAATTATTTTATTATGATAAGAGGATAATTCAGGTAATGACAAATCGGACGAATTCAGCCATCCGATCGGACGAATTACGTTATAGTTTTGCAGGTTACGAACCGCCCATCTATTAGAGCACCCACAAATACCTATTATATTTTATGATTCACTGCGGTAATTCCTGGAATAATCCGTACCACCGTAAATACGATTATTTTTGAGATAATATTGCAAGCAAAAGACTCGGGAAATCCCAAAGACTCTTGTGTACCGAAATATGCATTAGTTTTAAAATAAACTTGCTAATGTGCGCATCACTGATAAGACCGTATTTTTTATGTGTACTTCTTAAAATGCCGAGTGGAAAACTAAGTTCAGAAAAACGCTCTGTAATTATTGCTTTTCATCAAGAAGGTTATTCAGTGCGTCAAATTTCCGAAAAGACACATGTTAATAAACCGACTGTTAGTGATAACATTCGTCAACATCAACGCACGGGCAGTTTAAGAGATCCGGCGCGTTCAGGTCGTAAGCGAATAACATCTCACGCCGATGATGAACGTATAAAATGAGTAAACGAAATAGGAGACTTATAACACCCGAAATTGCTGCAGAAATGAATCGCGACCGTGCAAGAAAAATTTCTGTTACTACGGTGAAAAGAAAATTAAAACCTGCAAATCTTCACGGCCGCATTGATGTAAGAAAATTCTTACTTTAACAAGGAAACAGGCAAAAACGATAACAATGGGCAGAAATACACAGAGATTGGACACTGGATGACTGGAAAAGGATGTTATGGACTAATAAATAAAAGTTTGAAGTGTTTGGACGATCAAGGCGTATTTTTGTAAGAAAAGCGAGTGGTCAAAGAACTCTGCGGGATTGTATAGTGTCCACCGTCAAACAAAGAAGTTTTGTGCTTGTTTGGGGTTGTTCCTGCTACGCCGGCACAGGGGACTTGAAGCAAACGAGAGTATTTTGCGAAAGGAGGGTTATTTAGAAAAATTGCAAGAAAATGCAATACCATCAGGGCCTACGTTCGATCGACGAAAATTTTGTGTTTATGCAGGACAACTACCCCAAACACTCAGCAGTAATATGTAAGAATTTCTTAAATAGCGAACAAAACAACCTTACAAATAATGGCACGGCCACCGCAAAGTCCCGACCTAAACCCCATAGAATTGTTGTGGGATGAATTGGACAGGAGGGTTCGAAAAGTGTGTCCTACCTCAACAACTCACTTGTGGAATATTTGAAAAACACGTGAAACGGTTGCTTCAAATTGTACGGGCTGTTCTTCGCGCAGAAAGGGGGTTTCTTTGATTAGTGGAATGTTTAAATATCTTTGTTTATTTAACGTTAGAATTGCTTTAATTTTTATTATTATAATTTATAAACATCTATAAACAATAATACAATAAAAATTTTAAGTTTCGACATAAATTACTTTAACTGTTTTCCCTTTTTTTAAATTTGTTTGATTGTCCGAAATAATATGGACGGTAGTGTATATGTGTAGGTAAAGAAAGATGCATTCTTTAGCAGGTGTTTATACTTCTCTGCATTTATAAGAATATTATTTAAATATAACGGGTGATTTTCGATGTCAACCTTACCGATATATTCAAAAATACGTATTCATTTAAAAAAAAAGTTGAAGGTCACTATTAGCACATTTTTTTCGACTACATTTTTTAATACACAAACTGAAGATACAAGTGGAAGACTCATTGAATCATCGTAAAGAAAAGTTTTTACGAGAGAATTCTTCGTATAACATTCTCAGGATCGGATCGTAATGATTACATTAATATCTCTGGTATTGGCCGATAATTTTGTTGTGGAATTTTGATTGTACAGCACATCGAATCATATGGCATTTTCAAGGTTTAATTCACGCTGTTTATTTTGCGGTTAAATTGAATTTAGAACGGTGAGGGTTCTGTTAAGTAACATCGTTAAAAATGAAAATATTAAGCCGATGAAGGAACTTCAAAGCTACAAAAAATGATCAAGAATGCTAATCAAAATAAATAGGCTGATTCTGCTGAAAATTGCGATTTATTTTGGCATTATGTCTGATACATATACATCGTCTGCTCATTTGTTTGCGAATGCTAAAGTTGTAAGTTATTAAGAGTTTCAAGTTTAATTTATTAATTCGAAATTATGACAAACATCCTGTCGTAAAATGGACGGTTACTCAAGAGCCAAAATATTGGGTCTGGGAAAAAGTTCGTGGCGTTTTTCCCGATAGATGGCATTGGTTGCCGATAACTAAAGAACAACAAGTCACAGCGACACCACCGAGGGCTCGTTTTTTAGATGACCTTCCGAACGTTAGTTTGAGCGTAGAAACATTGTAATCGGTGCAGTGGTTGGAAAGTTATTCGCACTTGAAAATGGAGAAGAATAATGAGAAATTTCGCTATATTCTGCAATATTATTATGATAAGGGGAAGAACGCTGCGCAGGCTTGTGATAAAATTTGTGCTGTGTACGGTGAAGGTACTTTATCGAAATCTGTTGCGCGGAAATGGTTCGCTCGCTTTCGTTCTGGAAATTTCAATGTGAAAGATGAGTCACGCTCCGGTCATCCAATCACTGAAAAATCTGATGAAATTCTTGAAAAAGTCCAACAAGATAAGCATATCAGCAGTGTCGATATTGGCATGGAGCTAGGCATTGACCACAAAACTGTTTTGAACCATTTACACAAAGCTGGTTACAAAAAAAAGCTTGACGTATGGGTTCCTCATGAGTTGAGCGTGAAAAACATGATTGACCGAATTAACATCTGCGATGCGCTGCTGAAACGGAATGAAATCGAGCCGTTTCTGAAACGTTTAATAACCGGAGACGAAAAATGGATTACGTACGATAATCGGAAGCGTAAAAGATCGTGGATAAAGGATGGTGAGCCGTCACAAGCGTTCGCTAAGCCAACATTGACGCCAAAAAAAGTGATGCTGTGTGTATGGTGGGACTGGAGGGGAATCGTCCACTACGAGCTACTTCCAACTGGTCAGACGATTGATTCTCAACTCTACTGTGCACAACTAGAGAGATTACGCCAGGCGATTGAAAGAAAACGGCCCGAATTGATTAATAGGAAAGGTGTTGTCTTCCATCATGACAACGCCCGACTACACACTTCTTTGATGACCCGTCAAAAATTGAGAGAGTTTGGTTGGGAAGTTTTGATGCACCCACCTTACAGTCCGGATATAGCACCCTCTGACTATCATCTGTTTCGATCTCTGCAGAACTCTCTCAATGGAATTAAGTTGGTTTCAAAAGAAGCCTGTGAAAACTACTTGATTCAGTTTTTCGACCAGAAACCACAGAAGTTTTTCACCGATGGGATCATGGATCTACCAAAAAAATGGCGAAACATTGTCGATAATAATGGAGCATATTCGGTTTAAATGAATTCGTCCACGCGCCATGCGGGGACCAGTTGAATTTTACTGAAAAAACGCCACGAACTTTTTCCCAGACCCAATATGTACTTATAATAAACTGATTGAAAATTCTATATTAACTTCATAAAATTTAAAATTGGAATTATTTGTAATAAATGTCCTCCAAAATATAGTGGATATTACAAGCTAAAATAGCAATGTACGGTTGGGTATTGATAAATACTTAACTTGCCATTCATAATCTGTCTCAGAGAAAACCGAATTTCTTTAAAATAAAAACAAAAGGTTACTATTTTGGTAAAATTCATTTGTTTCATTGAACGCAGTCGCTTTCGGTTTCAATACAACGTTTTGCACGGTCAATGAACATGTCGAATGAATTTTTTAGTTCATCTTTAGAGATGGCCTTCAAGATCGTTGTCGACGCTTTTTTAATAACTTCGACGTCGGCATAACGCTGTCCTTTCATCGGCAGATGTAGTTTGGAGAATAGAAATAACAGGGGGCCAAATTCGGTGAATACGGTGGATGGTTGATGGTTAAAATGCCATTTGTAGTTAGAAAATCAGTGATAAGCGTCGAGCAATGAAATGGTGCATTATCATGTAACAAACGCCACCTACTATTTTCACGGTATTGAGGATCCACACGACGACGAATACGCGCCAAACGACGCCTCATAACACCAAGCTAATACACAGCGTTAACTGTTTGACTAGTTGGTCCAAACCCTTTGTGGGCTACGCCTTTCGAATCATAAAAACAATCAACATTGTCTTCACTTTTGACTTCACCAAACGGCTTTTTTCGTCGTCTTTCTTCTCTTGGATGCTTCCATTCAGAGCTTTGACGCTTGGTCTCTGGATCATATTGAAAACGCCACGTCTCATCGTCAGTTACAATAGAACACCTGAACTTTTCGTCCTTTTTTGAGTATTTAATCAAGTCTGTATAATGTTGAATTCAGTTAACTTGTGTGGTACAAATCTTGCATAAATCTGTCTCAGTCCAAAATGCTATATCAAAATGCGATGAATTGAATCTTTGGAAATATTTAATTCCATTCCCAACGTATCGCAATGAGGATTTCGGCTCGTTTCTGATAAATTCACGTACAAGTTCGATGTTACTTTCCGTAACCACAGATTTTTTTTGCACCAGAATATTGGTCGTCATTCATGTCCGTACAACTGTCTTTAAATCTTTTATACCACTCATACGCACTCGCATGTCATAAACACGCACCCTTGTTTCATCAAATTAAACGTTTCAGCAAATGAATTATCGAGTTAAAAACAGAACTTGATATTTGCTCTTTGTTCAAAATTGTAAATGTTTTTTATTCAATAAAATCTTTTAAATTTATA